>CAUYUJ010015739.1:255333-290333 GCA_963575745.1 Prorocentrum cordatum
GGGCTCCACTCCTCAGCCATCGCCCGTCTGGTGCCACTCGCGCTGGAGCAGCTGCCCCTGTCCGTCCGAGGCCTCGCCCCAGGACACGAGGACGCCAGCGGCTGTTGGCTGCTGGCCGAGGCGACGGGCCGCCTCGGGGGCTGCCTCTTCGGCGCGTTCCTGGTGTTCTTTGTCGGAGGCGTCGGCTGTGGGCGCTGCTGCTGTGTCGTGAGCTATGGCAGCTGGTCAGCGGGTCGGCGTCCTTTGGCAAAGTGGGAAGTCCTGGCAAGTGAAAATCACCGTGTGCGTGTGCCCACCTGGCGAGTGCACCGAGGTCTTCGGCGATCCAGCTCCAGTAGCTCTGGTGACGAAGTGCTTCTATTGCTGAACGCCCGACGCGGACGTCAGCCTTCGTTTGTTGGCAGTCGTTCCTCTGGCGGGGGTGGTTGCGGCCTTCGACGCGCCGGGCCAGCCCATCAACGGCTCGCTTGAGGATCGGAGGTTCGGGCCGGGCGAGCACCAGCTGCACGGGGAGGACTGGGAGCCGATACCCCTCGACTGCGCGCAGGCCTTTCGCTCCTGCCGTCCCGGGGCGCTCTCCGTCGACGGGACGCCGGGGCGGCGGTTGACGGGGGAAGCAGGCGGTGGCGGGGGCGTCGGCGTCCTCCGCGGATGGCCCAGAGATACCGACTGACCTGGAGGTGGGCGCGGGTGTTGCCGAAGCCCCCAGACGGCTACTGCTGGGAGATATTGGCATCCACCAGCTCGGACGCGGCGCGCACCGCATACCAGGGGGGCGCGTGCGACGGTTTCGCGGTGTCTGGCGGGTCCGGGATCGTGCTGCTCGAGAAGGAGCTCCAGGTCGTGCGGATGGTGAATCGGGACGAGCTCGGTGGCGACGGGGACCTCGACGCCCAGGCGATGAGCTTTCAGATGGGCTCCGAGGGTGAGCGGCGCCGGGTGTTAAAGGATTCGGCCAACCTGATCGTCGAGACGACGTGGCCGTATTGCCCAGTTTGGGGACCTGGAATCACGCGGTGGTGCCTCAGGTTTTGGCGGACCAAGATGCTGTCAGGACGTTCACCCGCGTAGCCGCCACGCAAAGTGGAAGCAAGAGACAAGCTTCTCCTCGTCCGACCCTGGCGTCGCAGAGCGTGAGCTGTGCATGGGGGTCTTCGGCGTCGCGATGTCGTTCGCCCAGATGGACGTCAGCGAGCTCAGCTCGCGTCTCTCGGGTGCATCGCGAGGCGGGCCCAGCTGATCGAGCATCGACACCGCGAGCGGGTCATCGGCCGGGTCCACAGGGTGGGCGGCGCCGACAACGTGTTCTTGATGATGGGCACGTCCGAGACACGTGGCCACCTGATGATCGTGCCCGAGCTGCAGGGTCACGTCGCGGCCGAGCTCCGCCGCGAGGCGGGCGCGCTCTAGGAGCGACGCGAGCTCCGCGAGGAGCGCGCCGCGCATGCTCAGGGCGGCGAGGCCGCGCTGTGACAGGATATTCATCGGCGGGCGCAGGAGCTCAAGAAATTGCAGGGCCGCGGCGGAGGCGGCGGTTGTTGTTGTTGTTGTTGTTGTTGTTGCTGTTGTTGTTGTTGTTGGTGTTGTTGTTGTTGTTTGTTGTTTGTTGTTTGTTGTTTGTTGTTTGTTGTTTGTTGTTTGTTGTTTGTTGTTTGTTGGTTGTTGGTTGTTGGTTGTTGGTTGTTGGTTGTTGGTTGTTGGTTGTTGTTGTTGTTGTTGTTGTTGTTGTTGTTGTTGTTGTTGAATGAGGACGATTAGACCGGCCCGGGGGGACCCCAGCAACCCCAGCAACCCCAGCAACCCCAGCAACCCTTCCGCGGCCGCGGAAGGGGTCCGGGTAGGATCCCATAGGATTCCTGAGGGATCCCTATCGGATTCCTCAGGGATCCCATAGGATTCCTTAGGGATCCCATAGGTTTCCTATACGATTCCTATAGGATTCCTTAGGGATCCCATAGGATTCCTATACGATTCCTATAGGATTACCATATCGAGGGATCCCATAGGTTTCCTATACGATTCCTATAGGATTCCTTAGGGATCCCATAGGATTCCTATACGATTCCTATAGGATTCCTAAGGGATCCCATAGGCTTCCTCAGGGATCCCATAGGATTCCTCAGGGTACCTAAGGGATACCCATAGGATCCCCATAGGATTCCTAAGGGATCCCATAGGATTCCCATACGATTCCTTTAGGATCCGCATAGGATTCCTATAGGATTCCAGTAGGATTCCTAAGGGATCCCATAGGATTCCTCAGGGACCCCATCGGATTCCCAAGGGACCCTACAGGATTCCTCAGGGATCCCATAGGATTCCTAAGGGCTCCCATAGGATTCCTAAGGGACCCCATGGGATTCCTAAGGGATCCTGTAGGATTCCTTAGGGATTCCATAGGATTCCTAAGGGATCCCATGGGATCCTATAGGATTCCTCAGGGATCCCATAGGATTCCTAAGGGGCCCCATAGGATTCCCAAGGGATCCCCATAGGATTCCTAAGGGAACCCATCGGATTCCCATACGATTCCTATAGGATCCGCATAGGATTCCTAAGGGATCCTATAGGATTCCTAAGGGATCCTATAGGATTCCTCAGGGATCCCATCGGATTCCTAAGGGATCTCATAGGAATCCTAAGGGATCCCATAGGATGCCTATAGGATTCCAATAGGATTCCCATAGGATCCCAGTAGGATTCCTCAGGGACCCCATAGGATTCCCAAGGGATCCCATAGGATTCCTAAGGGATCCCATAGGATTCCCGTACGATTCCTATAGGATCCCCATAGGGTTCCTAAGGGATCCTATAGGATTCCTAAGGGATCCTATAGGATTCTTGAGGGATCCCATCGGATTCCTAAGGGATCCCATAGGATTCCTAAGGGATCCCATAGGATTACTATAGGATTCCAACAGGATTCCTATAGGATCCCCAGTGGGATTCCTAAGGGAACCCATAGGATTCCTCAGGGACCCCATAGGATTCCCAAGGGACCCTACAGATTTGACTTCGCCATCCCTGGGGGGGCTGCGGTCTGCGAAACTGTCGCCACTTTCGAGGGCTGCTGGGGGGGGGGGGGGCATCGGAGTGACCTGCGCGGGGACTTAGTATAAACAGGTTGGATCCTTCGGAACGCTGAAATAGGAATTCGATAGGAAATGGTCGAGTCCCAGCCGCCGGAGGAATTCCTTATCATTTATTTGTGTTTGAATCGGAATTCAATAGGACATGGTCGAGTCGGGGACGGGGGGGTCCTTAACTGCGTCCCCCCGTCGGGGCCCGAAAATGAACCTCTTGGGGCCCTCGTGGGCCGCTCTTGGAGCGGTCTTGGGGTGTTCTTGGGGCGGTCTTGGGGCCCCCCTGGGCCCCTTTTGGGGCCCTCTTGGGCCATCCAGAAGCCATCTTGAGGCCTCAAGAGGCCATCGGGCGCGAAAGGGTGACAATGCAAAAAACATCGGAAAAACATACAGGATTTGAATGATTTTGGCCTCTTGAGGGCTTCCTTGGAGGGCTCGAAAGGCACTTGGAGCCGTCCTGGGGCGGTCTCCAGAGCTCTTGGATGCATGTTGATAGCTATCTTGAACCCATCTTGGGATATCTTGCGCGATCTTGGAGACCATCTTGGGCTCTCTGGGACCCGCTTGGAGCCATCTTGGGCCATCTTGGACGCTCCAACCGCTCGCGGCACCCTCCCTCCAGGTCCAGGGGGAGGGGGTAGGGGGAGGGGGAACCCCCTCCCCGAAGGGGAAAAAGGGGGTTTAGCAGAACGAGCTCCTTAGACCACTCACGCCCTAAAGTGCTGGTGGGATTCGCCGGTTTGGGCCCACGCTGGCTAACATCGTGGCCACTGTGCCCCAGGCCTCTTGGGCGAACCCCACCGCGAACACCTTGGGCAAAGCTGTTGTTGTTGTTGTTGCTCCTGGGTCTCCTCCTCCTTGCGTTCCAGCGTGGGCGTGCATGGTTGAATGCGCCCAGGGTATTTTTTCTTCGGGCCCCAGGACTCACGGAAATCGACCCGCGGTCCGAAATCATGATTCCAGGACGGCCTCCAGGTGCGCAGATCGCTCAAGAGTGAACGACCCACGCGATGTCAGCAGCCAGTTCCCATGTCGTCGCGACTGCGGTCGTCTGCGTCGTCGTGGTCGCCATCGCCCTCATGTCATCGGCTGGCTCGAGTGGCGCCCTGCGCCCTGGCTTTCAGCAAGCTGATTTCCTAAGCTCCTCCACCATGCCTCAGCAGGGCCATCCTGGGATGCAGGATGCTGTATCGACCCTCCTGCCCAAGGCAGGAGGGCGCATACACCATGCCGGGGTCCAGGATGGCCCTGGCCTGGCGTGGTGGCGGTGTATGCTTACCTGCCTTCTCGCGTGCAGGATCCAGTTGGCTTCGCCGTGAGCAGCACGCCAGACCTCAGCAGCAGCACCGTGACCATCACGATCATCACCGGCTCCGACTTGGGCGTCTTGGAGCTCCACAGCAACAACACCACAGACACCACCGCGATATTCTTCGGCAGGGAGCGATCGCGTTTGTTCTGGTGCACGCGGCGGCGGCGGTGGCGACGGCAACGGCTTCGCCGAGGCCGTGCCCTACTACAGGCGGCAGCGGCGGCGGCGAACGCCAAGGCCGAGGCGTCCGGCGGCGCGGGGCGCGGCCAGGGCGCACGGCGGATCGCGGCGGCTGCTGCGGCGGCAGGCGCCGCCGCCGCAGCGGCGGCTGGCGCGGAGGGCTCGGAGGGCCAGGCGGAGGACGATGAGTTTTCGGCCGCGGACCTCGAAAAGTGGATGGTCATCAAGAAGCGCGCAGGCTATCCACCTGGCTACAGCCAGCCCCGCCCTCGTGCCAGCGCAGCATCGCGGGGAGTGGCGGTCCGCGCGGGTCCTCCCGGGGCCCCCCAGGGAAGAACAGCCGACGCCCCTGCCAGACAGCGCATGGCACTTCAAAGCGCTTGGGCCCAGCATGGGTGGCGGATTGCGGACTATGCGTCGGAGTTTTCCGAGACTGGACAGGCCGCAAAAGCCGCAGGCCACCTTGCAAGGCGCACGCCGACAGCCGCGACGTGCTGACGCCGGAGGAGATGGTGCAGCTGCGTCAAGAGTTTGTGGAGGAGCTCGCGAACCCTGCTTTGGCCAAGGAGAGAAAAGTTGCAAAGGCAAAGGCTAGGCACCACGCGGGGTGGAAACCTCCGGAGGCGCCGCAATCTCAGGAGGAGTACCGCTTTGATTTCGGGAAACATTCTGGTTCCACCTTGAGGAGTGTGCTTCAGGAGGACCCTGGCTACCTTGATCGGTTGATGAGTTGGAGGAACAACATCCTGGACCAGAAGCTGACATTGAGGTGTGCTCTTGAGAAGGAGGGCCTCCTCGAGGGGCTCCTGGCGAAGAGGCCCCAGCTGATGGTCGAGAGAGCGCGGGGGATGATCGCGAAGGCGGCGGAGGACAAGGACAAGCCCCTGCATCCGGAAATCGCCAAGTTGCGGGTCGCGCAGCACATCGAGGCCACCGAAATCTTGGCCATGCATTCCAGCGAGACTGCCGTGGCGGCGCTTGCAGCGCCCCCGCGGGACCAGCAGCAGAAGAGAAAACGAGTGTCGGCAGCCAGGTACCTTCTCCCGCACTGTTCCAGATGTGGGAGCGTGGAGCACAAGCGGCCGCAGTGCCCGAACAAATCGCTGCAGGGCGAGGTCGTGGAGGACTGCCGCAGCCAGGCCGTCGTGGATTACATGCGGAACCGCCGATCTGCTGCACTTGTCGCCAGGCTGAAGTACACGCAAATATCTATCAGAACGCGGGAGTACGAAGAGAGGGCGAAGAAGATGGCGAGGGCCCCGATTGACACGGACTTTGTGCAAATGGCACGGTGGTCCCCAGAAGAGTTCGTCCACTACCTCGTGTCCGCTGGCATTTTGCACGACTTGAAAGGGACGCCGTGCCCGCGAGGGAAGTGCCAATCCTCCAAGAAGTCGAGCTTCCTCGAGGGCGCCGAGAAGGAGCTGGGCAAATTGCGATGCAATGCTGAAAAGGGGCAGGATATTATCATTGAGACTGCGTGGCACGCGTGTGGCGTGTGCCGCGTGCACCAATCCGTGGCTCTGCACAATCCGTTGTTCTCTGGCCTGCTTGGGAAGGGCAGCAAGGGCGTGTCGATGTGCGTGATGGCGTGGTGGCTAGCCGCTGAAGGGGTCCCTGAGTCGGTGGCAGTGCGGCAGCTCAATATCCATGAGGGCGTCGTGCAAGGTTACTGCGCCCGGGCTCGCGCGATCATGTCTGCGGCAGCGATTCGCATGCAAAGGGGTATCAGGGAGGCTGTCGCCGGCCCGGGGAGGAGGGGGGTGTCGGGCAGGGGTGACGGCGGGGGGGAGGAGGGGAGGACGGGGGGGACACAGCGGGGGAGGAGGAGGAGGAGGGGGAGGAGGAGGAGGCGGAGGAGGAGGAGGGAGGCGGAGGAGGTTCAGGAACAGCAGCAGCAGGAGGAGCAGCAGCAGCAGTCCTATCCTATCCTACCCCATCCTCCCTCCCCTTTCCCCCCCCTTCCCTCTTCTCCTCGTTTTCTCCCTCCTGCTCCTCCCCTCCTCCTACTATTACTGACTACGACTACCTACGACTTACTACTCTACTATCTTTTTTTTTTTTTACTATTACTACTACCACTACTACCCTTGGGGGGACTACTACTACTACTACTACGACTTACTACTACTACTACTACTACTACCACTACTACTACTACTACGACTACTATTACTAGTACTACTACTACAACTACTAGTACTACTACTAGTACTACTGGTACTACTACTACTACTAAGACTTACTACTACTACCACGACTACTACTAGTACTACAACACTACTACTAATACTACATACTAACTACTACTACGCACTACTCTCATACTACTACTTACTACTCACTACTACTACTACGAAAATTCTACTACTACCATCTCTACAGAAACTACTACTACACTTTTTCTACGAGTACAACTTTTTCGAATACTTACTACTACTACTACTACACTACTTGCTACAACTACTTTACGACCACATCTACAGCAATCCGACTACCTACTACTACTACTACTACCGCAAACTACTACTACTACTACTACTACTACTACTACTACTACTACTACTACCCACTACTACTAACTACTACTAACTACTAACTACTAACTACTAACTACTACTACTACTACTACTACTACTACTACTACTACTACTACTACTACTACTACTACATCTACCACTACTACTACTACTACTACTACTACAACGACTACTACTACTACCACTACTACGAGTACAACCACTACTAATACCACTACTACTACTACTACTACTGCTACTACTACTACTACTACTACTACAAATTCTACTACTACTACTACACTTTTCTACGAGTACAACTTCGACTACTACTACTACTACTACTACTACTACTGCTACAACTACTACGACCACTACCAGCACTACTACTACTACTACTACTACTACTACTACTACTAGTACTACTACTTCTGCTACTACCACTACTACTACTACTACTACCACGAGTAGTACTACTACTACCACTACTACTACTACTACCACTACTACTAATATTACTACTACTACTACGACTACTACTACTACTACTACTACTACATCTACCACTACTACTACTACTAGTACTACAAACGACTGTACTACTGGCAAAGCACTAATGACCACTACTACTATTACTCATACACTACTACTACTACGTGACTGTCCCTACGACTAAATCTACGATTACTACTGTATACTCACTACTACTACTCGAACTACCACTAATACTACTACTAATTACTAACAATACGATTACCACGACTAATACTAATACTATACTATCCTACCACTATAACGACAACTACTACTACTACTACTACTACTACTACTACTACTACAATACTACAATAATACTACTTCTACTACTACTACTACTACTACTACTACTACTACTACTACTACTACTACTACTACTACTACTACTACTACTACTACTACTACTACTACTACTACTACTACTACTACTACTACTACTACTACTACTACTACTACTACTACTAACTACGAGTACTACTAGAACCCGACTGCCGGGGTACGAACCCCTCGCCGGGGCGAGGGGAGAGGGGCGACGCCTGCCGCCCCGCGCGGGCGCGGGGGATTCAGTGGGGCACCGGCTCTTCTCGAACGGTCGAGGTGGAGGTCGATGCCACGGTCATTTGCAAGTGGAAAGCCGAGGAGAACGCCGAGCTGACGCATTCATATTACTGTTACATTGGCATTCGCCAGCGAGGTAGCACGTCCCACTTCGCCATGATGCCGCTGGGCGTGAGCAAATCTCAGAGGAGGGGCATTGGAGACACCGGCGGAGTCCCCTCCGGAGGGGGGGCCGGGCTCTCGTCGCCACGGCCGGGCGCAGTTCGGAAAACGTCCGTTCGTTGGCCCCGGGGAGGGTCCGGGAGGCGATTGTGCTCTGAGTCTGAGGTGCCAGTGTGTCAACTCCCCCTCCTCCGATAATCCACCGGCGAGGGCCGCGTGGCCCCCGAATCGTCCGAGGC
This sequence comes from Prorocentrum cordatum, assembly GCA_963575745.1. Classification (NCBI taxonomy): domain Eukaryota; class Dinophyceae; order Prorocentrales; family Prorocentraceae; genus Prorocentrum; species Prorocentrum cordatum. The sequence goes on from CAUYUJ010015739.1 coordinate 263,924, forward strand.
GTATCACGCTTTCTGCAAGGAGATCCTTGGCGACCGCAAGTACAATCTGCTGCTCATGACAGACGGCGCGGGCTGCTACAAGTGCCGCTGCTCGGATTGCGTCGTGCGGTTTGAGGAGCACCACAGCGCGAACCACTCCAGGAAGCCGAAGGCCGAGTTTTCCCGGCCCATCCCCGCGGTCGTCGCCGACGTCGACACGGGCCACACGAGGGGATCTATGGCTGGCACGATGACGATCGACAAAGAATGGGATCTTCTCAAGGAGCCTTTGCCACGGAACCTGACTGCCCGCACTGTGGAGGACGTCGATAGGACGGACGGCTACGTGAGGTCTCAGCAATGGCGGCGCTTGGTCGGCAACGACGATCGATGGTCGGCTTTTCTCGACGCAGCCAGGGAGTGGGCGAAATGCGCCGATTCCAGAGCGAAGCTCAAGCTGGGTCTGGCAACGGGGAAAGCGGGCAAGTTGGCTCTGGCAGCGGGGAAGCGCTTGGCCGCCGAAGCCAACCCAGCAGATCGTCGGGAGGAGCGCGGGCCAAACCACCCCGAAGAACAGGGGCGAGAGCAGCGGGAGGAGCGCGCCCAAGAGCATTCCCAAGAGGCACCCGCACGCCATCGCGACGGGCATGCCGACGGCCGCGGCCCCGAGCATCGTGACGGGCAGGGTGGCCCCGCGCGCGGGCCCACCGCGCCGCCGGCGGCGGAGCCGCGGGTGCCCCCATGGCCGCTCCCGCCGCCGCCAGCCTGGCACGCGGGCGCCCTGTGGGGCGATCGGTATCTTGAGCGCCAGGGCAGCGCTCCCGTGTGCGGCCGGCATGCCTTGAACAATTTGTTGGGGGCGCCGCAGTTCTCGGACGGCGACTTGGAGGTGGCACGCGGCATTGTGGTGGCTCAGACAGATGATCCCCCCGACCTTCACGTGAGCGATGGAGGATGGTACTCCCACTCCGTGCTGGCGACTGTTCTGGATTCCGTCGTCCCTCCGTCGTGGCGAATGTTGTTGCGGCCTCTCTTGCCGTCTTCGTGGCAGGCATTCACGAGCAGCGACGACATGTTGGGGGCGCTGGTGAACCATAACAACGTCCATTGGTCGGCTATCCAGGTGCCTTCGGCGAATCCCGCCGCCGTGCCGGCGCAATGCTGGGTGTGATGGGCCTACTCGTCCGCATGTGTGGGCGTACGAGGACGAGTGGGAGGAGGAGGAGGAGGAGGAGGAGGAGGAGGGGGAGGAGGAGAAGGAGGAGGAGGAGGACGAGGACGAGGAGGAGGAGGAGGAGGAGGAGGAGGAGGAGGAGGAGGAGGAGGAGGTGGGGGAGGTGGGGGAGAAGGAGGTGGAGGTGGAGGTGGTGGAGGAGGGAGGGGAGGAGGAGGAGAGGGGGAGGTCGAGTGGGGGTTTTCCGCCTCAACATTTCTGGAGGCCTGGTGGCGGATTCTCAAGCACAACGACCGCGTGTGGCACGTAGACAGCCTCCGTGAACCCGCCATTCTAGACGAGGCAGCCTTCGGCAGGGCGCTCCGGAGGCATCCGATGGCGTTTCCCATCGTGACCAATTCATACCAGGAGTGAACGCACCTTTTGTGATCATACTTTCGGTGTCGTTGCGTGCACGACGAGCGCGCGGCGGTTTTCGAGCCATTCTCTCTGGTGCCCCTTTTCGGCTACATTGGCCTGGTGACTCGCCGTTGGAGCGAACAGTGCGTGTCGGAGACTTGGAATGTAGCGCTCTGTGTCTGCTGTTGCGTCGGATATTCGCCCGCGCTACAGTTATTGCCCGTGGTTGCTCGCGCGGGTTTTCCGCCGGCGTCGTCGCTTCCGCCGCCGTCGTCGTCGCCGCCGCCGCGCCCCCGCCGCCGCCGCCCCCCGCCGTCGGGCGCGGCAGACCCCCGAGGAGGCGCGGCTCCTTTCCGCGCGCCGCACGCGTCTTGCGGGAGAGAGTGCGGCGACGAGGCCCGCGAGCGACGCCGCCCTCCCAGCAGGCGCAGGCGACGCCACCCCCAGCCCCTGCGAAGGAAACCAAGGGGCAGCAGTTACAGGGAGCGGGGTACGGTGAGACCCCCGCCTGCTGCCCCAACACCCGAAGACCCGTGGCGGCCCCGGAGGCCCCCCGTGGCCCCCGGAGGCCCCAGGAGGCCCCAGGAAACCTCGGGAGGATCCTCCAGGCCCCCGCAGGCCCACGTTGGTTCGAAGATGCGCCCGCGGCGGCGGAGGACGGGAGAGGGGGACAGGAGGAGGACAGAGGAGGAGAGAGGAGGAGAGAGGAGGAGAGGAGGAGAGGAGGAAAGAGGAGGAGAGGAGGAGGAGAAGGAGGAGGCGAGGAGAGGAGGAGAGAGGAGAGGAGAGGAGGAGGAGAGGAGGAGAGGAGGAGAGGAGGAGAGGAGAGGAGGAGAGGAGGAGGTTGCCATTTTGGCTCGATGCAGAAACGCGCCGTATTGCGCGAATGGCTCGGGTGTAGTTGCCCGTCGTGCTGGTAGCGGAGCTCTGTTGCCCCCGCCAAACTTGTTGCATTGTTGGTGGTAGCGGTGCCCGTCGCGCTGGTAGCGGAGCTGGTAGTCGTAGCGGTGGGCTGGTGCCCGTCGCGTTGGTAGCGGGGCTCTGGTGCCCGCGCCGCGCACGCTGGTGCAACATCGCAAGCAATGCGCGGACATGCGCACGCTTCGCAATCGCGTGCGTCCACACACGTAGTAGTAGTAGTCGGAGTAGAAGTAGTAGTAGTAGTAGTAGTCGGTAGTTGTAGTAGTAGTAGTAGTAGTAGTTGTAGTAGTAGTAGGTAGTTAGTAGTATTCGTACTAGTAGTAGTAGTTGTAGTAGTAGTAGTAGTTAGTAGTTGTAGGTAGTAGTAGTAGTAGTAGTAGTAGTAGTGTAGTAGAGTCGTAGTAGTAGTAGTAGTGTAGTAGTAGTAGTAGTAGTTGTAGTAGTAGTAGTAGTAGTAGTAGTAGTAGTAGTAGTAGTAGTAGTAGTAGTAGTAGTAGTAGTAGTAGTAGTAGTAGTAGTAGTAGTAGTAGTAGTAGTAGTAGTAGTAGTAGTAGTAGTAGTAGTAGTAGTAGTAGTAGTAGTAGTAGTAGTAGTAGTAGTAGTAGTAGTAGTAGTAGTAGTAGTAGTAGTAGTAGTAGTAGTAGTAGTAGTAGTAGTAGTAGTAGTAGTAGTAGTAGTAGTAGTAGTAGTAGTAGTAGTAGTAGTAGTAGTAGTAGTAGTAGTAGTAGTAGTAGTAGTAGTAGTAGTAGTTAGTAGTAGTAGTAGTAGTTAGTAGTAGTAGTAGTAGTAGTAGTAGTAGTAGTAGTAGTAGTAGTAGTAGTAGTAGTAGTAGTAGTAGTAGTAGTAGTAGTAGTAGTAGTCCGTAGTAGTAGTAGCCCTAATGGAGCTCCTAATCGAGCTCCTAACAGAGCTCGTAGTAGAGCTCCTAGTAGAGCTCGTGGTAGAGCCCCTAGTAGAGCTCGCAGTAGAGATTTTGGCAGACCTCGCTCACACTAGAGCTCCTAATAGAGCACGTAGTAGAGCTCATAGTAGACCTCCTAATCGAGCTACCAGTAGAGCTCCTGGTAGAGCTCGCAGATTAACTCCTCATGGAGCTCGTAGTAGAGCTCGTAGTAGAGCTCCTAAGCGAGCTCCTGGTAGAGCTCCTAACAGGGCTCTTAACAGAGCTCCAAACGGAGCTCCTAATAGAGCTCGTAGTAGAGCTCGTGGTAGAGCTCGTAGTAGAGCTCGTGGTAGAGCTCGTGGTAGAACTCGAAGTAGAGCTCCTCGTAGGGCTCGTAGTAGATCTCGTAGTAGAGCTCGTAGTAGGGCTCGTAGTAGAGCTCTTAATAGAGCTCGTATTAGAGCTCGTGGTAGAGCTCGTATTAGAGCTCGTAGTAGAGCTCCTAATAGAGCTCGTAGTAGAGCTCGTAGTAGAGCTCCTAACAGAGCTCCTAATAGAGCTCCTAGCAGAGCTCCTCATAGAGCTCATAGAGCTCCTCTATGGGATTCCTAAGGGATCCTATAGGATTCCGAAGGGATCCCACAGGGTTCCTAAGGAATCCTATAGGATTCCTAAGGGATCCTATAGGATTCCTAAGGGATCCCATCGGATTCCTAAGGGATCCCATAGGATTCCTAAGGGATCCCATAGGATTCCTAAGGGATCCTATAAGATTCCTATAGGATTCCTAAGGGATCCCATAGGATTCCTATAGGATTCCTAAGGGATCCAATAGGATTCCTAAGGGATTCCTCAGGGATCCCATAGGATCCTCTAGGGTTCTTAATGAATCCTATAGTATTCCTAAGGGATCCCATAGGATTCCTAAGGGATCCCATCGGATTCTTAAGGGATCCCACAGGATTCCTAAGGGATCCCATAGGATTCCTAAGGGATCCTATAGGATTCCTAAGGGATCCCATAGGATTCCTAAGGGATCCCATAGGATTCCTAAGGGATCCTATAGGATTCCTAAGGGATCCCATAGGATTCCTAAGGGATCCTATAGGATTCCTAAGGGATGCCATAGGATTCCTAAGGGATCCTATAGGATTCCTAAGGGATCCCATAGGATTCCTAAGGGATCCCATAGGATTCCTAAGGGATCCTATAGAATTCCTAAGGGATCCCATAGGATTCCTAAGGGATCCTATAGGATTCCTATAGGATTCCTAAGGAATCCTATAGCATTCCTAAGGGATCTTATAGGATCCTATAGGGTCCTATAGGATCCTATAGGGTCCTATAGGATTTCTAGAGGATCCTATAGGATTTCATAGATTTCCTATAGGATCCTTCAGGATTTCTATAGGATCCTATAGGATTTCCTATGGGATTTCATAGGATTTCTAGAGGATCCTATAGATCCTATAGGATATTATAGGATCCTAGCAGAGCTCCTCATAGAGCTCATAGAGCTCCTCTATGGGATTCCTAAGGGATCCTATAGGATTCCGAAGGGATCCCACAGGGTTCCTAAGGAATCCTATAGGATTCCTAAGGGATCCTATAGGATTCCTAAGGGATTCCATAGGATTCCTAAGGGATCCCACAGGGTTCCTAAGGAATCCTATAGGATTCCTAAGGGATCCTCTAGGATTCCTAAGGGATCCTCTAGGATTCCTAAGGGATCCCATAGGATTCCTAAGGGATCCCATAGGATTCCTAAGGGATCCTATAGGATTCCTATAGGATTCCTAAGGAATCCCATAGGATTCCTAAGGAATCCCATAGGATTCCTAAGGGATCCTCTAGGATTCCTAAGGGATCCCATAGGATTCCTAAGGGATCCCATAGGATTCCTAAGGGATCCTATAGGATTCCTATAGGATTCCTAAGGAATCCCATAGGATTCCTAAGGAATCCCATAGGATTCCTAAGGGATCCTATAGGATTCCTATAGGATTCCTAAGGAATCCCATAGGATTCCTAAGGAATCCCATAGGATTCCAAAGGGATCCTATAGGATTCCTATAGGATTCCTAAGGAATCCTATAGTATTCCTAAGGGATCCTATAGGATTTCCTATAGGATCCTATAGGATTTCTCGAGGATCCTATAGGATTCCTCAAGAGCTCGCTGCACCGGTGCGCACACGCGTCGTGCTGTCAGAATCCGCATGGAGGACGTAGCGTTGAGAGCTTGGTCTGTGGAGGTAAGCTTTCGGGGTTGCTGGGGGTTGCTGGGGTTGCTGGGGTTGCTGGGGTTGCTGGGGTTGCTGGGGTCCCGCGGTTGCCTCCGGGCCGGTCAAGTCGGCCTTGTCCCTAGGGGAGGAGGCGCTGTGGAGCTCCCCACTGGACGGGCCGGTCAACTGCGCCTCGTTCTTGTTGTTGTTGTTGTTGTTGTTGATGTTGTTGAACTCTCACTCTTGAGGAACAATGATTGTTGATCCCCCCCCACCGGTGCACATTGATTCTTCCAACTGAAGTGCCCCCCCCGGGGCTCGCACTTTGTTTTTTCTCAAAAAGCAAATCTTCCTGCTCAAACTGGCCCCCTGGCCCCCGGGTTACAACAACAACGGCTCCCGCCTGAAACTTCCTCACGATTTAACCAGGACCCCCGCTCCCGCCCGAGACTTCCTCGCATGTTATTCAAGAATCGCGCTCTCGCTTTGGACTTCCTTACGATTTATGCAGGAATCGCTCTTCTTGCGCTATGGAGTCGCGCTCTCGCTGGAGACTTGCTTGCAATTTACTGAAGACTAGCGCCCTTGCGTTGGAAATTCTTGCAATTTACTCCAGCGCCGCGCTCCCGACACCCAGACACCCAGGAGTCGCACTCACGCTTAGGATTCCTTCACAGATTACCTAGGAATCGGGATCTCGCTGCCCTTCGTGGCCCCGTTGCAGCCCTTCGTGACCCCCTCGCTTTGTTTCGTGGCCCCGTTGCAGCCCTTCGTGGCCCCCTCGCTTTGTTTCGTGGCCCCGTTGCAGCCCTTCGTGGCCTACTCGTTGCCCTTCGTGGCCAGGTTGCAGCCCCTCGTGGCCTACTCGTTGCCCTTCGTGGCCCCGTTGCAGCCCTTCGTGGCCCCCTCGCTTCGTTTCGTGGCCCCGTTGCAGCCCTTCGTGGCCCCCTCGCTGCCCTTCGTGGCCCCGTTGCAGCCCTTCGTCGCCCCTTCGCTTTGTTTCGTGGCCCCATATATGTATGCCCTTCGTGGCCCCCGCTCGTTCGCGCCCCGCCCCATATGCATGCCCTTCGTGGCCCCGCTGTCGCCCTTCGTGGCGCCCTCGCTGCCCTTCGTGTCCCCGTTGCTGCCCTCAGTGGCCCCGTCCTTACCCTCCGCGGCCCAACATACGTATGCCCTTCGTGGCCCCCGCTCGTTCGCGCCCGTTGTGGCCCCATGTGCATGCCCTTCGTGGCCCCGCTGTCGCCGTTTGTGGCCCCCTCATTGTCCTACGTGGCGGCCCCATAGTTGCCTCCTGTGGCCCCGCATTATCTGCACTTCGTGGCCCCCGCTCGTTCGCGCTCTTCGTGGCCCCATACGCATTCCTTTCGTGTCCCCGCTGTCGCCCTTCGTGGCCTACTTCGTGTCCTTCGTTGCTCTGCTGTCGTTCTCTCTCGCTCTCGCTTTCGCTCGTCGTCGTCGTCACCGTCGCCGTCGTTGCCGTCGTCGTCGACGTCGTCGTCGTCGTCGTCGTGGTCAGTCCCCTGTCCGTCCTTCTTGGGGTCGGGTCGACGGTCCGCGGCCGCCCCGCCGATCAGCGCTGCCGCTGGCCAGGCCGACGGTCCGCGGCAGCCCCGCCGCTTGCCGGGGCCCGGCCTGCAGGGAAGAAAGTATACCCCCCAAAAGGGGTCGATCGAAGACGAAAAGGGCGGGTATCGAGGGTTTGGGACATTCGCGATATTCGACACTCGAGCAGATAAGGGCGAACAGTCTTAAAATGGTGGTTGTTGTTGTTGTTGTTGTAAACCGGGGGCCAAAAACACAGTTTGAGGAGGAACCTTTTCCATGATTAACAGCAGGGTGGGAGCCCTGGGAGGGGCACTTCAATTGAAAAATACACTGTGCACCGGAGGGGGGATCAGCAATAATTATTCTTCAGTAGTGACAGTTAAACAAAAACAACACCAACAACAGCACCAATATCAACCACAACAGCAGCAACACCATCAGCAACAACACCAACACTGATTTTAAGACTGTCCGCCCTTACTGGCACGCGTGTCTTGCATTCCGTATACCCCAACCCTCGATACCCGCCCACTTCGTCTTCGATTGCACCCCTTTTCGAGGGGGATTCTCTTCCTTGTCGGCCACTGACTGAAGTGCGAAGAAGTCTCGAGCGAGAGCGCCGTTCCTGAGTTCGGGAGCCTCTCTGGCCAGGAGCGCTGGGAATACCTATGGAGAAATATCGAACGGGAGCCCTTGTCGCCGTGTCCGGGCCTCCACCAACTTGCGTGAATCACGGGGAAGTCTCGAGCGAGAGCGCCGTTTTTGAGTTCGCGGGCCTTCTTGGCCAGAGGCTCTCGGAGTAAACCGTGAGGAAGTATCGAGCAGGAACCCTTGTCCTCGTGGCTGGCCTCCGCTAACTTAATTGACTTTCGAGGAAGTCTCAAGCGAGAGCGCCGTTCCTGAGTTCGGGGGCCTCTCTTGTCACGGTGTCTCGGGGCAAACTGTGAGGAAGTATCGAGGGGGATCTGTTGTTGTCGTAGCTGGGTCTGGAGATCAACAAGACTAATCCTTTAGAAATGAGTTTCCAACAACAACAGCAACAACACCAATAACAACACCTACCACAACAGCAGCAGCAACAATAACAACACCACCAACAACAAACACAGCAGCATCAACAGCACCACCAACAACAACATCAGCAACAGCAGCAACAGCAGCAAAAACAACACCCACAACCACCACCACCACCACCAACAACAACAACAACAGGAATCCGCATCGCGGAATCCCACTTCAGCCACGCACCCAGGGACAGTGAATGACCGTCCGGCCCCTTCACTTTGATGATTATTGTGGGAAGTGCCCCAGAGCCACATTTTGAAATCGACTCACCCTCCATCCGTGAAGTTGTTGCCAACTTAAACAGACAAATGTGCGCGGCGCTACAGCGAGGGCAACATGTTCAGAACGAACCGCCATCCATCCTTCAACAAGTTGAAAGTTTGAAGCTCCATGGCCATACATGGTCCGCCCTACCGCCACGTTTGCGGATGCGACAGGGAGGAGGTATGTACTAGGACACGGCATGGAGGAGGAGGAGGAGGAGGAGGAGGAGGAGGAGGAGCAAAGAGAGGAGGAGGATGAGAAGGAGGAGGAGGAGGAGGAGGAGGAGGAGGAGGAGGAGGAGGAGGAGGATGAGGTGGACGTGGAGTATCCTGCTCCTCCCGCTCTTCCTCCTACCCCCGTATGGGAGAGCAGGAGGACCGCAAGGAGGACGACCACTGCGATCCGCTCTCGCGGGGCGGTCCGCGAGCGGAGTTCTCGGGCGGGCGCTCGGCAGGTTCTGCGCCCGACCCTCCAGCAGCCACCCCCCCCTCGTCCTCCCTGCAGCTCGCGGTCCTCTGCTCCCCGCCGTCCGGACATCTCTCCCCCCCCGCGCCCCCCTCGCCGCTCGCCCTCCATGCACCTCGCCGCTGACCTCCTCGTGCTGCCCCCCCTGCCCTCTCTCTGGTGCACCCTCTTCTCCTCCTCCGCCTCCTCCTCCTCCTCCTCCTCCTCCTCCTTCTCCTCCTCCTTCCTTCTCCTCCTCCGCCGCCTCCTCTTCCCTCCTCCTGGTCCTCGCCCTCCTGCACCGCGCGGTCCTCGCTTTGTTCCCTTCTCGCTGCACGGGGCGGGGCACATCACGTGCGGTTGGCGCCGGAAGCGATCGTCTGCGGCGTGGCGCCGCCGGCCCAGGCCGGCCCGCGTTGCTGCACGCCATCCCCCCACCTTGGGGACAGCGTGCACCAAAGAAGCCTTGGGCCTCGGGAGGGGGAGCCCCCGCCCTGACACGTCGAGTAGTGAGTGGTCCGTTTTCAGTGCTCGAGAGGGCGCCGCGGCCGTCGTTTTCCAGACTGGCGCCCGCCAGGTTTGGGCCCCGGGTCGTTTTCACGAAACCACGTTTTGCCAAAGGGGGTTCTGTCCACCTCTGAGATAGCCGGGACAGCGTGCACAGAATGGGCTCTTGGGGACGGATCGCCCCGCGGGGATAGCGCGCTTTTCGGAGATCGATGGTTGCAAACTAGCTTTCCAACCCCAACCGTAAGAACTCGGCCTATCAGCACGTGCCCCACGGAAACTTCTTATCCCCCAGTGTCCACAGGGATTCACAGAAGCTCCGGGGCATCTTGACGACCCTCAGAGGTCGACGAAGTCCCAGGATGTCTTACATCAAGGTTTCTTATCGCACGTGCCCACTGTATCCCGCGAAGCAGCCGGTTCTTTTATTCGAGATAACGGACGTGATCGGGGGAGGGGGGGGTCGTCCCCCCGATCACATCAAGGCGGGGTGCCGCTGGAAATCTTAGGAGAACCATCACGAATCCGTAGGGCATCTTTTTGCGAATGCGGGCAACATAGCGTGACGTGAGCCAGGGAGGGGGTGAGGGAGAGGGCCGATCGCGGCCGTCAACGCCCAGACCTTACAAGAACAGGCTCAAGCGGGGGCCACTTCCTGGCGTGCCTGCAGGCCTACCAAACAATGTTCTAAGAACCTGTTGTGGCTTCCACGCGATGTTCTTAGAACATTTCTGGCTGGGACTGTCTTGTTTTATCACGTCGGGTTTTTTGTTTTGAGAACTCTGTTCTTGTTCTAAGAGCCTTTTTGGGTTCTAAGAGCATGTCGTGGTAGGCCTATAGGGACGCCGGGACGTTCGGTCCCTGCTCAACAAGCGGGGGGCCACTTCTCCTATCCTCGGCGTCACCCCAACATACTTATACTATATGTGCGTCGCCCCCACAGGGGCGACGCGCGCACCGAGAAATCTTATTCCCTATCTGGGCTCTGCCTAGAAGGGTTCTTACTCGGTGTGCTTAAAGGGCCGGGCAGTGGACCCCGCCCCGGGCGGTTCCCCCAGTATCCGCCCCGCGGTTCCCCCAGTTGCGCCCCCTGGGTTCACCCAGCTTAGCTAAGCTAAGCTAAGCTTAGCTTAGCTTAGCTTACCCCATCTCATCTTAGCTTTGCTTAGCTTAGCTTAGCTTGGCTTAGCTTAGCTTAGCTTAGCCTAGCCTAATTAGCTTAGCTTGGCTTAGCTTAGCTTAGCATAGCTTAGCTTACCTTAAATTGGCTTCGCTTAGCGCAGCATAGCGCAGCGCAGCATTAGCACAGCATAGCATATCATAGCCAAGCATAGCACAGCATCGCATATCATAGCTCATCATATCATAACACAGCATAGCGCAGCATATCATAGCACATCATATCGCAGCATATCATAGCATTGCTTAGCATTGCTTAGCATAACACAGCGCAGCATATGATAGCATATCACAGCATAGCATATCATAGCATAGCGTAGCATAGCGCATCATATCATAGCATACTATATCATATCATATCATAGCATAGCATAGCATAGCGCATCATAACATATCATACCATAGCCTTGCATACCATAGCATAGCGCAGCACAGCATAGCATAGCATAGCCTAGCATAACACATCGCAGCCGATCGTGCCCTAGCATAACATAGCATAGCATAGCGCAGCACAGCGCAGCATAGCAAATCATAGCATATCATACCATATCATAGTGCAGCATATCATAGCATATCATAGCATAGCATATCATAACATAGCATAGCATAGTATATCATATCATAGCATCTGTACATGTAAATGTAGATGTACATGTAGCTGTCGGTGTAGATGTAGATGTTGCTTTCCTAACTGCTCCAACTCCTAGGTAGGGTCACACTGGGATACTAGTATATGCGTCGTGGCGGGCGCTGTCTGGCCACGCCGCTCGGGAAACGATATACTACGGGATGGGTATACTATATGTTCAGGTCGGACGCGCGCCTCTAAGGAGGACATATAGTATTCGTATGTATCTGTGCGTCCCATATCCTGGCCCCGAGACCCTTCTCCACAGGCGGGGGCGCCACTGCTCCTACAGTCGGCCCAGATTAGTAAGTCGACCCTGCCAAATCAAGGGTACCCTTGTGTCCTGGGTCTCGCGACCCATGCTTCCTACACTCCTATGGCAATGTGGCCCTCGGAAGGGCGTGTCCTATCCAATCGAGTCCGTCTGTAGGCCGATAGGAATGCCGGGGGGAGGAGGAGGAGGAGGAGGAGGAGGAGGAGGAGGAGGAGGAGGAGGAGGAGGAGGAGGAGGAGGAGGAGGAGGAGGAGGAGGAGCACTGTCTCCTATCCTGGCGCCGAGGCCTGTCCAGCGCCACCCCGACCCGCACGGCCACGGCCACGACGTCCTCGGCGACCGCCACGGGCACCAGCAGGACGGCGAGCGGGCGCGCCCCCGCCGGGCACGGGGAGGTCCCAGAGGTCCTCGTCTGGGGAGGACTCCTTCTCCTCCTGCTCCTCCTCCTCCTCCTCCTGCTCTTCCTCCTCCTCCTGCTCCGTGGTCATCTACGAAGGAACAGTGCACAGGCATCAACTTTCGAGGGTCCGCGAGGAGTTCTCGGATGGCTGCTGGCGCCCCACCGTCGGCGTCTCCAGCGACGCCCCTGGCGCGCTCGAGAAATCCGCTCGGAGCTCCTCGGACCCCACTTGGGGGGTCTCAGAGTTTTGTCAGCAGAGACTGGCAGGAGGGTGCGCCGAGTTTTGTCAGCAGAGACTGGCAGGAGGGTGCGGGCATCGACAGGCAGGCGGGCCGGCAGGCACCTGGAGCCCCCGAGTGTCCCCTCGGCATCGACAGCCACGACGAGGAGGGGCTCTTTTGGGCCATTGTCGGCCTCCAGGGTCCTTTGGCGGGGCCTATGGGCCATAGAGCACGGCTCGGTGGTGAGAAAACGGCCTCGGGGATGGGGTCGAGATCGCGGTGGGTCCACGACGTGAGCAAACATCACGACGTCGGGGATCTGTGCAGGGAGGCTTGCGGATCGGCATACAAGCGTGTAGACGGACATGCAGGGCTGTGGATGGCGCTCGTTCTCGTGCATGCTGGTACGACTCAGTCTGTCACGACTAATGCCGACCGCACTGGTCAACGCACAGAACTTGTTATCGCGCTCGTGGCCCACGGCGTTGGCGGACAGAAGCATGCGCAACCCGCGAACCCAGAGGGATACAGCTTTGCCAAGCCCGCGCGCAGCTTCCTCATGCTCGGCATCGGGATCGTGGCCCTCTTCCCCTTCGCTTCGCGCCACGCAGCCTCGGCATCCTGCCACTGTCACCTGTCGGGGACCCCCGCTTTTGTGGCACAGGCCAGGTTTGTCTTTGCTTGGGAACTAGCACGATTCTCCAAACGGACTTTGAGAGAGGGCGCGCCGCGAGACTTGCCAGGAACGCACCACAGGACGAGCTAGGGGGGCGTGCCAGCGGAGGCGTCACGTGCAATAGGTGGTGCAGCGGGACGTGCAGCAGTGGACGCGCCAGGGGACGTCGCAGGGGAAGTGGCAGAGAATGTGCCAGGGGGATTCCAAAAGGAGCCTGTGAGGGGACGCGTCAGGGGAAGGGCTAGGGGACGTGCCAAACGATGGGCCAGGGGACAATGACAGGGGATGTGCCAGGGGACGCGCCAGGCGGGCGCACCACAGGACGTGCAGTGCGACGTGCAGGGAGGGGGACGTGCCAAGGAACGCGTCGCGTGACGAGCCAGGGGACGCGTCAGTGGACGCTCCAGGGACGCGACGGGCGACGGGCCAGTGGACGTGCCAGGGGACGAGCCGGAGCACGTCCCGGGGCGTCGTTCGGCTTCCTGGAGCGTCCCGGGGCCTCCCGCGGTGCTCTGGGGAGCCCTGGGGCGTCCTGGGGCCTCCGCGCCCCGTTGCTGGTCGAAGATTCCACGCGGGGGGCACGCCAGCCTCGAGCGGGCACGCGCGCGAGCAGCCTGTCCAGATGTCCGGATGAAGTTCCAGCCCTCCCCACTTCCAGTTTTTTCGTTGAGAATTCCAGGCGCAAGCTTCCAGAGCCTCGTTCTAATCGAGGATGTCGCAGGACGCTTTCATGGAGTATCAGCTGGGGGGGGGAACACTTTCTTCTAGCGGGCGGGCACGGGATGGATTCTTCGGGGCCAGGAAAGTGTCCACTATATGATATTGTGTCTATCCACTGCTCAGTTTGAAATGGCGGCTCAAACATATATAATTAAAAAGCACTTGTCGCCCAGAGAACCCGCCAGTAAATCATACACTATGCGTTGTCCTGTGGCGTTTCTGCGAAGCAACATGGGACAGGGCCCAGATATCTTAGTGCATAGACGCGCGGTTCCTGAATTATCTCTATCAACGTTGGCCCCGCACGTGGTTTTCTGTTGTGGAGGAGGAGTCTGCAGGCCCATCTCGCACATGGCACCAGAGGTCAAGCTACAGACCAGGAAACGTGTGTTTAGGAAGGAACTCCTGGGAGGTTAATTTCAGCATCGGCGCTGATACAGTTTTTTTCTTTTCAAAAACTGGCCGAATCCGGCATGCTTCCGCTCCACCCCGCTCAGCTCGGCCGAATCCGGCGTACTCCCTGGCCTAACCGGGCTCATATCAAGGGAGGAAAGACCACCCGGACCAGACAATTGGCGTTTGCTAGATGGCCGTGAGCGTTGATTAAACCGCCCTGCCCTGCTCGATTCCTGCTTTGGGCGCGTTTACTCGGCTTCGAGTGTCGGGGTGATTATTATGGGGGTGGATTTTCTGCCCTCGATAACAATTTGGTTGCATGGCTCCTCAATCGGGCCCAATAGCCCTTCTGTGTTCTCGCGAAGACCTTCCAGGTTGCCTTGTAAGTGCCTGGGCGCGCGGTGCTCGCAGGACCACGGTGAGCACCCTCACCTCGGCGACCCGGACCAGCAGCACGGCCACCACGACCACGACTTCCTCCAGCACTTCCTCCTCCGCCACGGCGACGTCGTCCTCGAGCACCTACTCCAGCACCGCCACGGCTACGTCGACCTCAAGCGCGACGACCCAGACCAGCGGCACGGCCACCACTTCATCGCGCAGCACTGCGACCACCTCCACCACGACCACCGCCAGCACGACGACCAGAAGCAGTTGGACGTCTGTCAGTGCGACAAGCCTCAGCTTCACGGCGACGGCCACTGCAACCACGCTGACGCGCACCACAGAGAGTAGCAGTAGCACACTCACGGTCACGAGCGAGAGTACCACGACGAGCATCACGACAGGTACGAGCATCACCGTATCAACCACCTCTCCGCACACGTCGACTACGACTACGCGCTCCTCCCAGACATGGATATCTGTGACATCGAGCTCATTTACTTGGACAGCGTCATCCACGTTGACCTCTGCCACAGACACCACGGCCACCATCACGTTTACAAGCCGTTCGGTGTCGAGCACTCTAAGCTCGACGCTCCTCACGGGTACTACCACCCAGTCGTTCACCTCGACGTCATCATCCCAGACGATCCTCACAGCGACCACTGCCACGACTACCACCACGACGGATACCACGGCCACGACTACGACCGCGACCACTTCCACGGCTACCACCGCCACCAGGACGACTACCACTGCCACGCCGACCACTGCGACGTCCACCACCGCGACGTTCACCACCGCCTCCAGCGTGACGTGGACCAGCATCTCCGTCCAGCTGCCTGCGGCAAACCCCGCGACCGTGCCAGCCCAGAGTCACTGCAGCGCAGCAGGAATCAGGGCAGGAGGCCTGCTACAGAAGCCCTGCCAGACAACGTAAAAGGTATATTGACGCACTCCGGCGTGCCGCTGACACGTGGGTGGATCTCCACAACCACCAGCGCCACGTCGTCCTCTGTCTCCTCCTCGACCACCGCCACGTCGACTACGGCTTCCATGACCGAGACGGGCACGACAGCCACGTCTCTGCTGATCCTGGGCACTCTGCTGCTTGAGGTGGAGGACGCCAGAGCCTTCGTGGACGACCCGCTCGTGGGGCGGGCCGTGGCGGCCTCGGTGAGCTCGCTCGCGGGGCTGCCAGAGTCCGCCGCGTCGGTAGCGCTGTCCTTGGCGAGGCCCAGAGAAGGAAATGGCACCGCTGCCGCTACCGTTGCGTCGTCGTCGCCTCTGTGGGCTTCCCGGGAGTTCCTCGTCGCTGCCGCTGGATTCGCCTCGAAATTCTGGTCAGAGCGCACCCTGGGAGAGGCCTGGGGGTTTGCAGTATCGGTTCCCGCCTGCTTTCCACAGAGGCGACTGGAGCAGACGTCGCAGGGCGCCAACGAGGCCGCGCCCGGCCTGGCCGCTGTGCAGCAGGTCCGCGCAGACTACTCGCTCCTGGCAGCGGGGCGCCTGGTGCGCAGCGCGGTGGCCAGCCTGCAGGGCGCCAGCGCCGCAGAGGCGGCCGCGGCGGTGGAGGAGCAGCTGCTGGCTGTGGGCGTGGCCTCCGGGCTCTACGGCAGCCTGCGGGTCTTGGGCCTCGCCGTCGCGGACCCGTGGGCGGAGGTTGCAGCCGAGGATTCAAGGGGAGAAAAGCCCCTCGGACCCGACCACTGGCGTTTACGAAACGGCCCTGGGGGGTTACTAAACAGCCCTGCCCTGCTCGACGCCTTCTCTGGGTGCGTTTACTAGGCGGCCTCGCTTGTCGGGGTGGTTCATTCTGGGGGTGTTTTTTTTTCTGCCCTCTGAGGACGGCGGCAGCGGCAGCTCCGCCTCCGGCCTCGTCATCACTGCTGCGGTGGGCGTGGCGGCCGGCGCGCTACTGAGCTGCGTGGGTGTCGGCACGGGCGCCGCCCTGCTGCGGCTGGGCCAGGGGCGCAGTCGGGCTCGACGGGGCAAGGCCCCGAAGCCGCTCGGGGTGCCCCACGCACAGCCGCCGGAGGGTGACGAGGACTACGCAGAGGGCAGCTTCAAACCACCCCTCGGGTTGACCCAACAGGGGGTCCAGCGACAAGGGGGTGGTGCAATAGATTTGGTGCAATCGATCTGTGGGGTTGCAATACATTTGGGGCGTGCACTACATTCCGTGGCGCAAATGTATTGCTGGCATTTCCCGTGCAATACATTACTTGCAATACAATGCAATAACATTACTTGCAATACAATGCAAGACACTTCTCCGGCGCAATACATTTGCAATACAATTTCCCCAAATCTATTGCACCACCCCCTTTCAGCTGGACCCCCTTTTGGGTCACCCAAAACCCCCACGCCTGGCCAGGGCCACCCTGGGCCCTGCGATGGTACGGTAGGCTCGTGCCGTGCTGACGTGGCATTGGGCCCGCCGCGGGCGTTCAAGGTTGAACGCCACCAGTGGCCCAGAAGTTCTGGGCCAGAACCGGCCAGTGTGGAACTCGCCGCCCACCAAACCACCCCAACCCAACCTGAAGGCCCCGATTTGCAACCATTCCCAGTGGGGGGGGGGTCGGGGAACATGGAAACAACACATGTGAAGCCCGTATCACCCCCAACCCGAAATTCGGGCGGAATTCGGGTCTTCGGGTTGGGTTGGGGAGGTCTGGTAGGCAGTCAGGAGCGATCTGGCGATCGGGAAGCCGCCGATGGTTCAAGGTGGAGCGATCCACGCGCTGCCAGAAACCAGTGCCGCAGTCGTCGCTGCACGAACCTGCCGTGCATGGGCCCTCCTGGCCTTCGCCGGGAGGGCGCTTTTTTACACCTTGCCAGGGCCTAATCGCTGTTTCGCTGGATTCCGGCTGTGTCTTGTTTTTCCTTTTGGGAGGGAGGTACAGGAAAACAGGGAGCAATACGGATAACAAAACGAAACCAAAACGAACACAACGTTTCGGTCCAGCCTTGTTTTACACCATGCCAGGGCCCAGAGTGGACGCCCAGGCACTGCTTCGAGCAGTGGCGAGGCGTCCTGGCTTGCCTGTAGGCCCGCCAGAGTATGTTCTAAGAACCTCCTGTGGTCTGCACGAAAGGTTATTCGAGCATGTCTGGCCGGGACCGCCTTGTTTTGACGCATCGCCTTTCTGTTCTACGAGCAGTGTTCCGATCCTCGGAACAGTCTTTCGTGCCAAGAGCACTTCGTGCCATGCACTGTGCCAGGGCGGCCGGTCCCTGCTCACCTGCTGTGGTGCACATGGGCCTGATGGGCCTGTTCTCCACCACCACCATCAATTGGAGGGGAAGGGTGTCCTCCTCCTCCTCCTCCTCCTCCTCCTCCTCCTCTTCGTTCTCCTCGTCCTCCCCCTCCTCCTCTTCGTCCTCCTCCTCTTCGTTCTTCTCCTCTTCGTGCTCCTCCTCGTCCTCTCCTCCTCCTCCTCCTCCTCCTCCTCCTCCTCCTCCTCCTCCTCCTCGTCCTCGTCCTCCTCCTCCTTCCCCCCTCCGACTCGTGGTGGTGGTGGGAGACAGGCCCATCCGGGGCCCTCCTCGCCGAGGACGCCTCGCCCGAGGCGCTGGAGGCCGCCGTCCCCGAGGCGCGGCCCGGCCCCGGGGGCGGCGCCGCGGAGCCCCGGGCGGGCCCCGCCCGCGAGGCGCTGGGCTCGGGCGCCCCTGCCCGCGAGGCGCGGCTGCCGCGTCTGCCCTCCTTGGGCAGGCGGATCTCTCAAGCTCTCCGCCGCCGCTGGCGTTGTGGAGGACGATCGATGGAGAGGAAGCATGTAGCCAAATAGGTTCCAGATGTCTGAAACATGTGTTAAACATGTTTTAGACATGTAAGCAACATGTGTCAAACATGTCAAGAACAGGTTCCTACACTTTAAACACATTTTAAACTAGAACCATCGCGCGCGCTTCACTCGCGCTCAAATTCTAGCAAGGCTTGATCGGCTAACTCATGCCATCTCGTTTTGGTCGCTTCTTGCGTCCAGGGACTCCCTTGGAGGCCCTGCGCAAGCCTCGGAATCGTATAGAAGGGGAATCGCGGAAACGCAGAATCACTCATTTCCTTTAAGTGTTCACAACGATTTGGGGCCCTCAAAGGCTTCCTGGGTTCTTTTTTGGGAGGTGAGGGGGGTCTGAATTGTGGTCTGTTGTGCAAGAGTAGACCGGGGGCCAAACTTGGACAACAAAAAAAGGAATTGTGGGACTTCCATGTTTTTCCAGTTCCTCGGCGCTGTGCGGCGCTGTTTTTTGTTGTGCCTCGCGGGCTTTGTTAGATGGGCTCCTCAGGGGCGTGGGATCTTCCAGACCCTTTGGGAGTCGTGGAGGCCTCCTGGAGGCCTGGAGAGCCGTCGGAAGAGTGTAGCGGGCTGCGCGGGAGCGTGTTGGGCAGTTCTTTACGTTCTGGGGGCTCCTTGGGGTTGTCATGGGTTGTCCTTCGGCGACTTGGGGTCTCCCCTCGGGAAGCCGGGAGGCGCAGTACTGGCCAGATGTCAGGGGATGTGTAAGACCCCCGAGTAGGAGTCCCACTTCGAACAAAAAAGGGGGATTCTGGGATTTACACACATATATATATATACATAAATGAATAAATAAATACATAAATAAATAAATCAATAAATAAATCAATACATACATAAATAAATAAATAAATAGATCCTCGATCTTCGAAGGTTGGAAGCGGGAAAACGTGAGAAGGCGAAACACATTAGAAACACCATGGGACATCAACGATTTGACCCTCTTTGAGCTTTCTCGGGACGGCTCTCGCAGCTCTCTTGGGCTGTTCATGGAGCCTCGTCGGAGTCTTCCTGGGGGCTCTCAGGGATCGGGGGTATGTTGGGGGCCGCTGGGTGGTCCTGGAGGCCTTTCGGAGGTCTCTGGAAGCCTCCTGCTCCCACTCTTGGCCCCATCTTGGGTCTGTTCCGGGGTGGTCTGGGGCTGTCCTGGGCGCCTCTTCGGCAGTCTTGGAGCCTTCTTGGCCCGTCTTTGGCCCGTCCTGAGGGTCTCCTGGGTGGTCTGAGGCCGGTCTTGGGAGCCTCGTCGGCGCTCTTGGACCGTTGGAAGCTCGAAAACGCGAGAAGCCAAAAACACTGAAAAACAACAAATGAAGATCAACGATTTTGGCCTCTTCGGGCCGTCCCGGGACGCCTCTCGAACCTCTCTTGGGGTCTCTCGGAGGTTACCTGGGAGCCTCGAGAGCCGTCGGAAGGCTGACTTGGGCTGCTTGGGAGCGTTTTGGACCATCCTTTCGTATTCTGGGGGCTCCTGGGAGGCGTCTCGGGCCCTCCTGGAGCGCTGTGGAGGCCCCCCGGAACGCCCAGGGGAGCGGTACCGGGAGCGTTCCCGAGATGTCACGGGGAGGTGTGGCACCCTGGGCCGGGGGGGGCTCTATTGGGGTGCCTTTTGGGGCGTCTTCGGGGCCTCTCTTGGTGTTTTTTCGGGTCGCCGCTGGCAGAAAGAACCAGTTCTCTGGTGCGCGGTGCAACGTCGGCGCTCGTAGCGAAGATGTTGTCCTTAGACGCGGCCTTGGCGAAGCTCTCATTATCACTCTGATTATTTCGTGGAACGCCGCTGAGGGGGCAGACACCGCCGCTCCACTTTGTTTTTTTGGAGCCCAGCGTTTCCTTTTGTGCACGGCCCCAGATAAGACGCGGAGAAGAGCCTGATAAGACCCTCAGAGTGCTCCAAGAGGGCTCGAAATTGGGCGAAAAGGGCACCCACATGTTTCGAAAACGGCGGAGGAAACCAAAGAGGGATACAGAGAGGAGGCAGAAAGGAACATCGCCATGTAGTTTTGGGGCCTCAGAAGGGCTTCCAGGGACCCCCTGCTCCCAAGACCGCTTACGACAGCACCAAAAGGGAGTCCAGACGGGCGTCGAGGGCCCCGACAGGCTGTCAGGGCGGCCGCAGAGAGGTTCCAAGATGGCCGCAACAGCCCGCGGAAATACACGGGAGCTCCAAGAGAGGCGCCAGGAACAGCCTGATAAATAATGACAGAACCGTCCAAATCCTATGTGTGTTTGCAATCGTAGTTATCCTAACGTGTTTTGCGGAGCAGGAGTGGGGTGGGCCGCCTCAACCGCTGGGGCTCAAGGCGAAACGGAGGGGAGCGGTCCGCGCGCCGTGGATGTGGAAGTGGGTGGTCGGCGGGGCGAGGGACGTCACCGTGGCCTACCTCACCAGGTGCCCGTCAGCGCCCGAGTGCCCGCGGTGCTCTCTGACCTGCCCCTCGTGCCCGAGCTTCACGTGCCCCGCGCCCGCGTCCCTCGCGTGCCCGACGTGCCCCTCGCTGTCCTGCCCGCCGCCGGCGGCAGAGCGTGCGTGCCCGGCGCGCGAGGCGGGAGCGGCGGCTTGCCCCCCTTGCCCGGCCTGCGAGGCCTGGGAGGACGAGGAGGGGGCGCCGTGTGACAGCGGGCGCTCCTTCGTGCACGGGCTGGTCGCCGGCGCCTTGCTGGGCGGCTGCTGCGCCCTGGTGCTCGTGAAGCTGGTGGGCTATGCATTGGGGGTGGATCAGGTACGTCGGCGACGATCTGGTGCACCAGAGGTGGGTTTCAGGCCGCGTGGCGCCATCGGCTTCTGAGTACGTGGGGACCGCGCCAGACGGGGACACGTACATCGAGAAGTACGATGAAGGCGCCAACGAGGACGTCGACCTGGTGCGGTGGAGCGCTGGGTGGAACGCCGTGCCTCCTGGGGTCGACCCCGCCCGTGTGTATCGCTTCCGGCTCGAGCCCGTTGCGGCGGAGAAGCAGGTCTACCTTCGCGACGCGGAGCTCCTGGCGCAGCAGCGGTGTCAGCACTTCGCCGCGCAGCTCGGACGCCCGGACCTTGTCGCGGCGCCGGGCTTCCTGGCGCTGATCCCCGGCGGCCACGGCGCAGCCGCGCCGGCGCCGGCGGGGGCCGCGGCCGGCGCCCCTGCGCCTGGGCCGCTGCCTGGCGTGCTGCAGGGCGCTGCCGCGCCCGCGGGGCGCGGTGGAAGGCGGCCCAGTCGATCGGGGACTTCCGCTACGGCGACGAGGTGGCTGGGCACGTGGCGTCGCCAGGCGCCGTGCAGGGCCGCGACCTCCACGTCCTCCCCGACGGCACCGCGCTGTTCGTGGAGGAGGTGGCCGCCGACGACCTCGAGGCGTTCATGGGGCGTACGGTGGCCGCGGACGCGCGGGTGCTCCCCGTCACGCGGACGGGGACCAGGCGGGAGGTGACGTGGGCCAGCATGGCCGCGCGCGTCCAGCACGAGGACTTCGGGCGGGATTGGCTGGTGGCCGGCCCTCGTGCCACGTTCTGGTGCATAGATTTCATCAACAACGAAGGCATGGGGATCGACGGCCATCACGATCGATTTAGAGCTGTGGCAAGGCTCGAGCCGACGCAGTGGGGAGTGCAGGAACACTACCAGTGCTGCCAGTTCCTCCGCCTCCTGCTGCTCTCCGACCAGTGCGACGGCGCGAGCCTGCAGGCGTGCGAGGCCATCTTCCGCAGGCTGCAGACGATCGAGCACTCGTACCTCGAGAAGGTGCGCGAGCGCGAGGGGGCCAACCAGAGCGGGAGGCTGTCCATCGAGGAGCGGACGCACTTCTCGGGCTCGACGCGCTTGCATTCTAGCCCGATGGTGTGCCCTGATCTGCTCGATCGCATTCGGAAGGAAGTTGAACGAGAAGCAGCCCTGTTGAAGATCCTCCAGAAAGCTCGTGAAGGGAAGGAGGCTCTCAAGAAGGGCAGGAAGGACGACGAGGGTTGACGGGGCCATGACAGGCCCCTTCCGTGGCTCTCGCCCGCCAGACGGGCGGGAGGCGCCTCTGCATGATGAGTTTAGCCGAGTATCTGTCGGGGTTGACGAGGCCTCTCGACACGTTCCTCGCAACCCTCTTCCGCTACCTGTGCCTCCAGTCGCTGCTGCCCGAGACGGAGGTGAAGGAGTTTTGTCTCGTGGTTGCCAGCAGCGGGTTGGGCGTCGGCATGCTCGTGACTTGGATGTTCGGCGGGCTGTGGTGGCCCTCAATACTTTGCACACCTCTCCCGACGCTGTGTTGGACGACGCTGGGCGGCTCAGTGCCGGTACCTTGTCGTTGATGCAGCAGCGCCTCATGGAGCACGTGCGCGAGTCCGTCGACTCGCTGGGCGCTCCACCGACTGGCGTCGACACCCCAGAAGCTCTACGGAAGCGTCGGGTGCCCAGCGTCTACGGCCTCGACGGGGACGTGAAGCTGGGGTCCTACAATCCCGACCTGCTCGCACTTCCAGCCGCGGGGAACCGCGCGGTGCCCCTCGCGGCCCTGTGGGGCGAGGGCGGGCGCAGGCGCGTCGCGGACTTCGTGCGCGACAGCGTGCTACCTGCGGGACCGGCGCTGGAGTGGAGAAAGATGAGTGGCGTGAGGGCGCCCTACTCCGACCCCTCGCTTCGCCGCCTACACGTATGGGGCGATTTTGTTTCCAGGCTTCATCAAGCGGGGCTGCTCGACTTTGCCTGCGACCGCGGGCGAGAGTCCGTGGAGTTCTTTTGCGTGCCGTAACAGGACCAACGATTACGTCTCGTGTGTGATTGTCGCCATAGCAGCGCCTGGTTCCGAGACCTGCGCACTGGCGAGACCCTTGGGGACCTAGAAGTGGGAGAGGATGACACTTTATATATCTCCGAAGTTCGAATGCCTTCTATCATCTCGAGCTGCCTGCTGCGTTGCGTGATCTGTTCACTCTTCGGCGTGCGCGTGCTTGTGACATCGGCGTTGCCGAGCTCGACGGGCAGCCTTTGCGGGGAGGCTATCCAAGGCTTCGGGTTTGCCCGATGGGGTGGACCTGGGCACTGTGGTGGCGCCAGCGTGCTCACGAGAGGTTGGTAGAAAGGTGTGGGGGCGGCTTGAGGATCGATTGCAGGATCGTCGTGTTATTCCTTTTCTTGCGGGGGCCTGTCACTTGCAGTATGTTGATAACGTTGTCGCCATCTCGACTGTTGCCGAAAAGGTCCGCCGCCTCGCCCGCGCCGTCGCCCAGGGTTTCAGGGGGGCTGGGTTGGTCGCGACCGCCGACGTCGATACGCCCGACACCGACGCTGCCCGCGATCGGACTGTGCTAGGGTGGGATATTAGTTGCCGCAATGCTGTGATCAGGCCCACGCGGGCCAGAGTCTGGAGAGCTCGCCTGTGCGTTCGTGCCGTGTTTCGTGGTGGTCGTGTCTCTGGGAAGGTCCTCGAGAGGCTCCTAGGCCACATGGGGTTCATCAGCCTGGTCCGAAGAGAAAGTCTCTCCGTGTTCGATACGGTGTTCGCGTTCATCCGGCGCTTCTACAACGAGGAGGCCCCGCTGTGGGCCAGCGTCGTCAGGGGGCCCACCATCTGGGACAGGGTCTCGCCCTTGCTGTGGCGGAACCTCAAGGCATCCCAGGGGCTGGCGCTGTACGCCGTGGACGCGTCTACGACTGGTCTGGGTGTATGCTCATCGTCTGTCTCTCTGGAGGAGGCCCAGGGCCTGGGTAAGCACTGCGAGCGGTGGAGGTTCTCTCGGGGTGCCCGTCTTCCTCCACGTCTTCAGGCTGCCGCCGCTGCCGCCGTCTCCGACGACCCCGAGGTGCAGTGGCTCTCCGGGGCGCACGACAACGGTGCTGGGGGCTTCTGGGATGTGGACGGGGGCCGACCGAGAAAGGGGAGCACCGCCGACGTCTCGGGAAGTGGCCTCCGTGACGCTCGTGAAAGTGTATTTCGTGAGGTTCCGTTGGGCCTGCTGAAGCGCGACTGGAAGGTGGTGGGTCGCTACCGCTGGGGCTTCGAGGGGCCCATGCCGATCCTGGAGGGGCGTGCTATTTTGCATGCCCTGCGCCGCGCCTTGAGGAGCACCCGGAACTTCGGAAGGTGGATCGCCGTCCTGGGGGATGCGTTGGCGGCGGCCTGCGCCGCGTCACCCAGGAGTCGCCGCCCTCTGTCTCGCCACCGGCTGCGTGGTGCATTGTCGGTGGCTGCCTTCGGAGTGGAACGTCGCTGACGGGCCGTCTCGCGGCTTGCTTGCCCCCTCCCGTCCGAAGCCACTGTCTCTCTCGAAGCCCCGCGAGCTTGAGTGGCTTCAGCAGGGCGAGCGCGGCCCGGACGATGCTGCCTCGGGACCGGGGGCCGAGCGGCTGCCGCCAGACTGGTGCGGGTTCGAGGCGTTCGGCGACGGCATCGACGAGTGCGCCGTCGAGTGCGAGCCCGCCCTCATCTCTGGCGTTTCCTTCGCGCCGCGGCCCGGGCGCACGGCCTGCCGCCGCGAGCCGCCGGGCGCCGCGGTGCCGAGCGCCGCTGCCGCGCGGCGGCCGAGCGGCGCGGGCGAAGGGGGCTGTGCGGCGGCAGCGGGGCGCCACGGCCGCCAGCGGCCTGACAGTGTGCCGGACTCACTCGGTGCGCCCCGCTACGTTACGGCTTTACGCCGCCGACTTTGCTTCGTTCAAGCTCTGGCTGCAGACCAGCGGCCGGCCCCTGCCGCGCGCCGAGGCGGACTACGACCATTTGCTCAGCCTCTTCTTGGACACAATGTACCTCGACGGCGCCCACCTGAGCCTCGGGCAACGCATGCTCGCCGCGGTGCTGTTCTTCAACCCCAGCCTCAGCAAGGCGGGGGGAGGGCGGATGACGCTCTCCCGCCGGGCGCTGAAGGGCTGGAATCGGCTGGCACCGGCGGGTTCCAGGCTCGCCATCCCGTTCGAGGTGATGTGCATGCTGGTGATGTGGATGTGGTTCAACAACCTCTGGAAGGAGGCCTGTTGATGTGGCTGACCTTCGAGATGTACTACCGCCCGAACGAGCCGCTGAGCCTGCGGGCGGCGGACCCCGCGCCGCCTGTCGCAGGAGCGCGGGCAGGGTGCAGCTGGTCGCTGAACCTCCACGCGCGCGAGCGCGCCGTGGCCTCCAAGACGGAGGAGTTCGGCGAGGCGATGCAGCTCGACCTCGAGCGCCAGGCTGCGCTGGGGCCTGCCCAGGCTGCCCTGCTGCAGGGCCGCCATGGCCCGCGCTGGCGCGCGGCGGTGCTGAAGCGGTCTGCCGCGCCGCCCCCCTTTGTTCGCGATAACGGCGGCCGACGCGGCGAGGGCCTTCAGCAGGGCGGTGAAGGCGCTCAAGCTGGGCAGCGTGGGCGCGGCCTCCCGCTACCAGCTGCGGCGCGGCGGCGCCAGCCGCGACGCCGCGACGGGCGCCAGGTCGCTGGGGCAGATCCGCCATCGGGGCCGCTGGCGGGCCCACAGCAGCCTCAGGAGGTACGAGAAGGGCGCGCGGCTCGGGGAGGTCCTCGAGCGCCTGCCGCCCAAGGTGCGCGCCCACGCGCTGCGCTGCGCCGGCTCGCTCGGCGTCGTGGCGGCCAAGCGTCGCCAGCCCTTCGACAGCCCCTGATGATGCCCGTATTCATCGAGATCTTCTCAGGCTCCAGGCGCTCGGGGCACGCCGTCGCTCCTGAAGGGGTGCCGGTGCTTTTGTGGGATATTTCTTTCGGTGAAGACTATGGCCTGACTCTTGGCAAGAACCAGAATCTCCTGGTGGGCTGGCTCGCCGGGGGGCTCATCCGCGGGTTCCACGTGGCCGTGCCCCGCCAGACGTTCCCCCGAAACCGTGATCGGGGCAACGGGCCGCCACCTCTGAGGAGTGGCGCCTTCCCGTGGGGCCTCCCAGGACTGACGCCCGCCTTGCAACGTAAAGTGAAGCTTGCCAATAATCTGACTCGCTTCGCGCGCCGCCTCTTCCGTGATGCTATTGCGAGGCGGGCCCCTTGGAGTCTAGAAAACCCGCGCGCCTCCCGCCTGTGGCTCTGTGCTTCGATCGCTGCCCTAACTGAGAGAAGAAACGTTTGCACTGTTCGCACTGACTTCTGTATGTGGGCTGGCCCCTTCTTTAGAAAGCCACCACCTTTGTTGCCTATCTTGTCGACTTCTCTGGCCTCGGAGATCGTGGATGCCTCGGCAGCCGTCGCGCGTCTGCCCGCGCGGGCGTGCCCCGCCAGCAGCTGATCGGTAAGCGTGCGGATGGGGTGTTCTGGATTAAAATCGCTGGGCCCTATCCCGTGCCCTGGTGTAAATTCATTGCCAAACGTTTCTATGATATTAATGCTGCGCGGACCGCTCAGAATTTCGAGACATATCTGAGCATTTAAATCTCGGCGTGGCCAGTGT
>CAUYUJ010015739.1:300333-305333 GCA_963575745.1 Prorocentrum cordatum
TAGTAGTAGTAGTAGTAGTAGTAGTAGTAGTAGTAGTAGTAGTAGTAGTAGTGGTAGTGGTAGTGGTAGTGGTAGTAGTAGTAGCCGCAAGAGCAGTAGTAGTAGTCGTCGAAGTAGCCGAAGAAGAACTAGTGGTAGTTGTAGTAGTCGGAGTAGTTTTCGTAGTAATGTAGCAGTCGTATTGCGAAGGCCTTACGGCCAGTGCCGCCGGCCCTGAATGACGACGACGACGACGACGACGGCGACGAGCGCTCTCGGGTGCCTCTTGGGGGTAGTTTGGTGCCTCTTGGGAGGCTGTTGGGGGCCTCTTGGGAGCCTCGTGGGGGCCTGTCTCCTGGGAGCTCCTCGGGCTCAGGGCTCGAAGTGACCGTTCGGGTCCCTCGTCTGGGCTCCCTCTTGGGGACGTTTTGGGCGCCTCTTCGGCTGTTTTGAAGGCCTCTCGGAGGCCTCTTGGGCCATCTTGGGGCGGTCTTGGGGGCGTCTTGGAGCGTCGGGAAGCTGACGAGGCGAGAATGCAGAAATTGTTCAGACACATAGGGATACTCGATGATGGTTGCCCCTTGGGGCCCTTTTGGAAGTCCTCTTGGAGGCCTCTTGGAGCTTTTTGGGAACCCTTTGAGCCATCTGGAGGCTACTTTGGCGACTTGGACCGATACTTCGGCGATTCAGGTCCCTCGAGCACCGTCTTGGGGGCATCTTGCGGCACTTCTGCCTTCTTAGGACTTACCTGGGCCCCAGAACCGCCGATGGGGGAGTCGTATCTGAGTGGCGACCCCCCCCCGGGGAGGAGTCGTATCTGGGTGGCGACCCCCCCAGGGACACCTCCCGGGACCCTCCCCACAGCGGGGAAGGGATCAAAAAGAAGGGGGTTCCCTTCGACTCAACTAGAACAGGCCTAGGGAAAGGAGAGGGGAGCGGCGAAGGCGGCGACGGTGACGACAACGACAACGGCGACGACGACGACGACGACGAGTTAAACGGAACAGCCTGTTCCACACGCCGACAGGGTCGGCGGATGCTGATGATAATTATTATTAGTAGTATTCGTATTAGTTCCCAACCCTCCTTGGTTGGGTATTCGTTTTGAATAAAGCACTCTGGTCGCCCCGTCCTCCCGCCCACCTCCCTCCCGCCTCCTACCTACTCCTCGCGGCGCCCTCTGGGGGGTTGCGATCTGCGCAACCGTCGCCACTTTCGTGGGCTCCTGGGAGGCCCAGCGGAGTTGGGATACACGCGGATCACCTCGGGACCTCGCGGCGCTTTCTGGGGGGCTGCGATCTGCGCAACTGTCACCATTTTCGTGGGCTCCTAGGAGGCCCAGCGGAGTTGGGATACACGCGGATCACCTCGGGACCTCGCGGCGCCCTCTGGGGGGCTGCGATCTGCGCAACTGTCGCCACTTTCGTGGGCTCCTGGGAGGCCCAGCGGAGTTGGGGTACCGCGGATCCCTCGGACTCGCGGCGCTTGGGGGCTGCGACGCGGCAATGTCCCCACTTTCGTGGCTCCCGGGAGGCCTCAGCGGAGTTGGGATACACCAGATCACCTCGGACCTCGCGGCGCCTGGGGGGTTGCGATCTGCGCAACTGTCGGGACTTTCGTGGGCTCCTGGGAGGCCCAGCGAGTGGGATACACGCGGATCACCTCGGGACCTCGCGGCGCTGGGGGGTTGCGATCTGCGCATGTCGCCACTTTCGTGGGCTCCTGGGAGGCCCAGCGGAGTTGGGATACACGCAGATCACCTCGGGACCTCGCGGAGCTCGGGGGTCGCGATCTCTGCATCTGCGCAGCTGCCGCCACTTTCGTGGGCCCCTGGGACCCAGCGAGTTGGGATACGTCACCTCGGGACCTCGCGGCGCCTGGGAGGTTGCGATCTGCGCAACTGTCGCCACTTTCGTGGGCTCCTGGGAGGCCCAGCGGAGTTGGGATGCACGCAGGATCACCTCGGGACCTCGCGGCGCCCGCTGGCGGGCTGCGATCGGCGCAACTGTCGCCACTTTCGGGGCTCCTGGGAGGCCCAGCGGAGTTGGGATACACGCAGGTCACCTCGGGACCTCGCGGCGCCTGGGGGGTTGCGATCTGCGCAACTGTCGCCACTTTCGTGGGCTCCTGGGAGGCCCAGCGGGTTGGGGTACACGCAGATCACCTCGGGACCTCGCGGCGCCTGGGGGGCTGCGATCTGCGCAACTGTCGCCACTTTCGTGGGCTCCTGGGAGGCCCAGCGGAGTTGGGATACACGCAGATCACCTCGGGACCTCGCGGCGCCTGGGGGGTTGCGATCTGCGCAACTGTCTGCGCAACTGTCGCCACTTTCGTAGGCTCCTGGGAGGTCCTGCGGAGTTGGGATACACGCAGATCGGTTGCGATCTGCGCCTCTGTCGGCACTTCCGTGGGCTCCTGGGAGGCCCAGCGGAGTTGGGGTACACGCAGATCACCTCTGGACCTCGCGGCGCCTGGGGGGTTGCGATCTGCGCCTCTGTCGCCACTTTCGGGGCTCCTGGGAGGCCCAGCGGAGTTGGGGTACACGCAGATCACCTCGGGACCTCGCAGCGCCTGGGGGGGTGCGATCTGCGCAACTGTCGCCACTTTCGTGGGCTCCTGGGAGGCCCAGCGGAGTTGGGGTACTCGCAGATCACCTCGGGACCTCGCGGCTCCCTGCGGGGGGAGCTGCGAACTGCGCAATTGCCGGCACTTTCGTGGGCTCTTGGGAGGCCCAGCGGAGTGGGGTTACACGCGGATCGCGTCGGGACCTCGCGGCTCCCTGCGGGGGGGAGCTGCCGAACTGCGCAACTGTCGCCACTTTCGTGGGCTCCTGGGAGGCCCAGTGGAGTTGGGGTACACGCAGATCACCTCGGGACCTCGCGGCGCCTGGGGTTTGCGATCTGCGCAACTGTCGCCACTTTCGTGGGCTCCTGGGAGGCCCAGCGGAGTTGGGATACACGCAGATCACCTCAGGACCTCGCGGCGCCTGGGGGGTTGCGATCTGCGCAACTGTCGCCATTTTCGTGAGCTCCTGGGAGGCCCAGCGGAGTTGGGGCACACGCAGATCACCTCAGGACCTCGCGGCGCCTGGGGGGTTGCGATCTGCGCAACTGTCGCCATTTTCGTGGGCTCCTGGGAGGCCCAGCGGGGTTGCGGTACACGCAGATCGCCTCGTGACCTCGCGGCGCCTGGGGGGTTGCGATCTGCGCAACTGTCGTGACTTTCGTGGGCTCCTGGGAGGCCCAGCGGAGATGGGGTACACGCAGATCGCGTCGGGACCTCGCGGCTCCCTGCGGGGGGAGCTGCCAACTGCGCAACTGTCGGCACTTTCGTGGGCTCCTGGGAGGCCCAGCGGAGTGGGGGTACACGCGGATCGCGTCGGGACCTCGCGGCTCCCTGCGGGGGAGTTGCCAACTGCGCAACTGTCGGCACTTTCGTGGGCTCCTGGGAGGCCCAGCGGAGTTGGGGTACACGCGGATCGCGTCGGGACCTCGCGGCTCCCTGCGGGGGGAGCTGCCAACTGCGCAACTGTCGGCACTTTCGTGGGCTCCTGGGAGGCCCAGCGGCGTGGGGGTTACACGCGGATCGCGTCGGGACCTCGCGGCTCCCTGCGGGGGGAGCTGCCAACTGCGCAATTGTCGGCACTTTCGTGGGCTCCTGGGAGGCCCAGCGGCGTGGGGGTTACACGCGGATCGCGTCGGGACCTCGCGGCTCCCTGCGGGGGGAGCTGCCAACTGCGCAATTGTCGGGACTTCCGTGGGCTCCTGGGAGGCCCAGCGGAGTTGGGGTACACGCGGATCGCGTCGGGACCTCGCGGCTCCCTGCGGGGGGAGATGCCAAATGTGCAATTGTGGGCACTTTTGTAGGCTCCTGGGAGGCCCAGCGGAGTTGGGGTACACGCGGATCGCGTCGGGACCTCGCGGCTCCCTGCGGGGGGAGCTGCCAAGTACGCAATTGTTGGCACTTTCGTGTGCTCCTGGGAGGCCCAGCCGAGTTGGGGTACACGCGGATCGCGTCGGGACCTCGCGGCTCCCTGCGGGGGGAGCTGCCAAGTGCGCAATTGTCGGCACTTTCGTGGGCTCCTGGGAGGCCCAGCGGAGTTGGGGTACACGCGGATCACCTCGGGACCTCGCGGCTCCCTGCGGGGAGATGCCCAAGTAGGCAATTGGTCGGCATTTTCGTTGACTCCTGGGAGGCCGCACGGAGTTGGGGTACACGCGATCGCGTCGGACCTCGCGGCTCTTTGCAGGGGGAGCTGCCACTGCGCAAGGGATGGTCGCCTCTCGTGGGCTCCTGGAAGGCCCAGCGGAGTGGGGTTACACGCGGATCGCGTCGGGACTGTCGCGGCTACGCCTGCGGGGGGGAGCTGGCGAACTGCGCAATTGTCGGTCGCACTTTCGTGGGCTCCTGGGAGGCCCAGCGGAGTGGGGGTTACACGCGGATCGCGTCGGGACCTCGCGGCTCCCTGCGGGGGGAGCTGCCAACTGCGCAACTGTCGGCACTTTCGTGGGCTCCTGGAAGGCCCAGCGGAGTGGGGTTACACGCGGATCGCGTCGGGACCTCGCGGCTCCCTGCGGGGGGAGCTGCCAACTGCGCAACTGTCGGCACTTTCGTGGGCTCCTGGGAGGCCCAGCGGAGTGGGGTTACACGCGGATCGCGTCGGGACCTCGCGGCTCTCTGCGGGGGGAGCTGCCAAATGCGCAACTGTCCGCACTTTCGTGGGTTCCTGGGAGGCCCAGCGGAATGGGGGTTACACGAGGATCGCGCCGAGACCTCGCGGCTCCCTGCGGGGGGAGCTGCCAACTGCGCAACTGTCGGCACTTTCGTGGGCTCCTGGGAGGCCCAGCGGAGTGGGGGGACACGCAGATCGCGTCGGGACCTCGCGGCGCCCTGCGGGGGGAGCTGCGATCTTGCGCAGCTGTCGGCACTTTCTTGGGCTCCTGGGAGGCCCAGCGGAGTGGGGGTGACACGGTGATCATCGCGTGCGGGCCCCTCGCGGCTCCCTGCGGGGGGAGCTGCCA
>CAUYUJ010015739.1:310333-315346 GCA_963575745.1 Prorocentrum cordatum
ACTATCAGCTACTGCCGTAGTTCCTTTGAAGCTTGTTTCTGTGTTCCCCCACTGACAACGCCTAATGAACTTATGCGGGAGCGAGGCGCTCGAACTTCGCGAAATCACAGAGTCCACTCAGAGCAGCGATGGAAGAGTCGCGCCGGGATCGCGGCGGACGCAGGAACGGGCCCGGGCAAACGCGGCGCCGTCCCGGGCCGCGTCGGAGGCGTCGGCGCGGCGTCGCGGCAAAGTAAGGATCGCATCGGGGCAACGGTTTTGGGATGTCCAGAACGCAAGGCTCCGAACCGAGATGTCGCTGCACGTGTCGCAGCACATCTCCTCTCGTACTCGCCGCCGATTCCGCGGAGCGACAAGGCGTCGTCGTCGTTGTTGTCGTGGTCGGCGCCCAGAAGATCGGCATCCTGAGCGACAGGAGCATCACAAACTCTGCTTTGGCGGCCGCGAGGTGCGTGTCGTCTCTCGTCCGCCTCCCTCTCTCGGAGGCAGTTTTGAGGCCCGCAGTGTGCCGTTCGGGAGCTCCTGGGGTGTTCTCCTGGGCCTCGCGGGGGCCTCCTCGGGGCGGAAGAAGACCTGTGGTGGAATAGCTGGCGGCACACGTGCACGAGGAGGGGGAAAAGGTCTGTGGACGAGTGGCCTGGGAGGCGTCGAAAACACCTACCCATCGGTCGTTGAAAGTAAGTATTTTGGGATTTCCAGTTCCCAACCTACTATAGCCGCCTTCCTACTTCAAGAGTCGAGTGGTTTCCTCTCTCCCCTTCTCTTCAGGATGCGGGCGGAAACCCAATCTACTTCAACGCCTTCCTACTTCATGGTTCTACCTACTTCTTGCGACCGATGGGTAAACATCAACTTTTGGCGCTTCGCGCGGATTTCTTGGATTCGCGCTGGGCCCCCCCGGCGGCGCCTCCCGCGCCAGCCCGGGGGACGCGCGGCAGCGGCAGGGCGGCCGCCGGGCGCGGAGCCCTGCCGCTGGCGCGGTCGAGGCCTGGCCGCCCGAGGGGCCGCAGGCCTCGCGGGGCTCGGGCGTTCCGCCCTCAGGAGATTGTCTGTCTTGGAAAAAACGGCCTTCTCTTGTATCCGGCGCGGGCTCGACGCGCAGTCGAAGTTTGTTCCAAGCGGGTTCGCCGTGAAATCGACGCGGATTCGACGTTCGACGCGGATTCGACGTGGATCCGTTGCGAACAGCGGCGCGGTGGGACAGTCTAAAATGTACTACCTGGCCACCTCTTTTTTCCGTGTCTTTTTCAGACGTGTTTGGTCAAGTTTTCCCTTGAACCTCGGAGAGGCTCGACGTGTACACTACGTCGTCTGGGCGACCAAAGAGCCAAGGCGTTCGGCGACGGAGTTCGGTGCATAGACGATCCGTAGTTTCACAGGTTGGGCTGCTGGGGCGTCCGCGGTGGGAACTTGTGGTTGGCGTGTCGCTCCTCGAGTTCTGGCCCACCGTGCCTCGGCGAGGCACGCTATCCGCTTCGTGCTCCCCCAGGCTTCCGCCCTGCGGAGGGGACCTCTTCCTCCTCCCTCCTCCCCCTCCTTCTCCTCCTCCTCCTTCCTCCGCCTCCTCCTCCGCCTCCTCCTCCCTCCTCCTCCCTCGTCCTCCTGCTCCTCACTCGCAGGGCTTGGCGTGTCGCCGGGGCCGCCGCCCCGACACGCTGAGCAAACCCTCCCGGCCGTACACAGCGCGCATCTTCCGGAGCCCAGTCCGCCGCCCGAGGTGCACGCGCAGCCCGAGGTCTGCGTCGAGGAGCCGCCCTGCAGCCCGAGGTCCGCGTCGAGCGAGGTGGAGGCCCGCGCCGCGCTCTGGAAGTGTGAGGGGGGAGGGGGAGGATAAGGACGGTGATGATGAGGATGACGACGATGACCATGACGATGACGACGACGATAAATAACGGCGATGGCGGCGACGCTGATTCGACAGAGCGGTGCGCAACGCTTTATTGTACAATGCTGGAGGCTGGCACCTAACGCAGGAAATCTTTATCCGCGCCAGGACATGGGAGAACCAGGAGTTACGACACACTTGGTGTTTTCGCTGGTGTCCTGACGAGAGCCGCCAGGGCTTCAACCAGAGGACGTCGAAGAGGATCCAAGAGTGGTTAGACAAGTACTCCCAATGGCGAGCGCACCACAGCGCTCTCGCGGCCTCTCATTCTCGGGCTCACACAGTATGCAGCTTCAGCCTTCCATGTCATGCGCGGCCATTACATGAGTTGTTGGTGGCCAGGTACAAAGAAAGGTGGTTGGAGATCTCGCAGGCGAAGGAGTGCATGAACAACAGAAGCGAGACCAGAGTGTTTGCCGCACAGCTTGGGAACTTCCCCTTCTATTGGGTCACGGGGAGAACTGGTGGGAAGCAGCAGGCGGGGAAGAATGGCACCATGCTCGGAAAGACTTTGTAAAACAAGGTCTGCGCGGCATGGGACCTACGACAGGCTCCTGACACAACTTTGGCGCAAGTACCGCTTAAGCGATCGTGCGCCGCGCGGTATCACACATCGTTGCAGACGGCTTTTGGTGCAACAGTGCGTTCTTTCGTTTTCAGAGTCGATAGCAAGCCCTCGTCGGAGTGATGCAGTGCGACGGCAGTGATTATACCTCGCTGTCGGTCTCGCCTGAAAATAGTGCTGGATACGCTCGCCAAACATGTTGTAGAGAAGGGATGGGATCTCATCGATCCAGCAGGCTCTTGTGTTCAATGGGTACCTCGGGAGGAGAACGTCGTGGCCGACGAACTGGCCAACTACTCTATCCAGTCGAAGTCTTCTTTCGGTTGAGTATCGCAAGCCACCGCTCCAGATATTATGATCTTTGCCATGGTATCAGATGGCGCGTGCGACGAGAATCCAAAGGGGGTCTTCTGCAGCATGGGGCGCGTCCGATTCGAGCCTTCAACGAGCCACCTTTCTGGCAGCAGGAGGGGTGTACGCACCAGGGCTGGACAGCTGCGAGGCAGGACTCCTCGGGCTAGAACTTGCGGTGGCTGCTTCCTGATTAGAATGCGTGCGCGGAGAATGTTGGATTTTCACTCATTCATTCGACTTTTTACTTCACGATCTGAGTTGCGCCGGTTGCGGGGTCACGTGACTGAGCTGCGGCCACATAGGCCCTAAGCAGCGCCCGAAGAAGAAACAGATGACCACCACACCGGCCACGGCGACGGCGACGGCGACGACGACGACGGCGATGATGAAGCTGCTGCTGATGATGATGTGATGCTGATGATAAGGATGAAGCTGATGCTCCTCATGATGATGGTGGCGGTGTTATTGATGATGCTGGTGCGGATGATACCCGCGATTAATTCGATGATGGTGTTGGTGATGGGTGGTTCTCGAACTGTAATCGTAGAGATAGAGGGCCGTGCGGTCTGCAACCGCCACGGCTCAAGCCTTTTCTGTGAGGGCCTCAGGCAGCCCACGCCCAGGGCGCGTGCAGGCGCTCGGTGGCCCATAGCGTGACGCTGGTCGCCTTCAACGCCTGCGCCGCCTGGCTGGGGCGCCCGTGGGGAGGCGCTCGCCCGCCGCCGGCTGCACCGGCAGCCCTGGCGCCGCGGCCGGCGCCCGCTCCCGCGCCGCCAGCGCGGGGTTGGACGGCGGCCTCGCCGCCGCCCGTCGCGCAGGTCAAGGACCTCTGCGCGGCGATCGCCAGCGCTGGCCCAGTCCGCCTGGCACACCTGCCCCGACCCGAGCCCGGCCTGCCCCGAGCCGGAGCCTGGGCGTTGGTCGTGGGGTTGCGAGCTGGGCTTCGGGCCGCTCGCGCTGTTCTTGTGGGAGGTGATCTCCCATTGCGTGGCCGCGGCTTGCGGCCTGGCGCGCTGCCTCGCTCGTGGCTTCTGGAGCTCGCTGCGGGGGCTACCCACCGATCGCGGACCGCCGTTGTCGCTGGAGGATACCTCAGACCGTCGAGTACTCCGAGGGCGTGGTCGAGTGTTGACGCTGGATGAACATCGGCGATGAGGTGCTGGTGGCGTATGCAGTCCCTGGGCCTGTTTTGTTCCATTGCCGTGTGGTGGTGCGGGTCAGCGCCGAGCAGCCCTTGCACGCGGCGGTGGTCTCGCCCGACCACGATTTGTTCGTTGAGCACTTCGCCGCGGACAACGCGGACATCGCGGTTTGGCATCTCTGTGGGCCTGGAGGAGCTGCCCCCGCCGCCGTCATGGGTCGAGCGATCTATGACTTCCAGCCGCCGTTCTCGGTCCACCTGTTCTTCAGCTTCATGGCGGAGGCCGACCGCCTCATGGTGGCCCACGACGCGCAGCTTGGAGCTGCTGGCGGCGCGGGCGTGGGAGGTCCCACGCCCCTTGGCGGCGTCGGCGGCGGAGGAGGCCTTTGTGCGGCGGGGGGGCCTGGGGGCGGCCTGGCGGCTCTCCCCAACGGCGGCGGGGCGGTCGCAGGAGGAGGCGGCGGCGCGCTGGCTGGAGGAGGCGGCGCCGGGGCTGTGGTGCCTGCAGGCGCGGCTCCCCCAGGAGCCGGCAACGCTGTGGCGGGTGCTGCCTTGGCGGCTGCGGGCGTCCCGGCGGCGGCCGCGGCGGCTGGTGGAGGAGCGGCGGCAGCGGCTGGGTCCGCGGCGGCGGGCGGCGGCCATGCTGGGCCTGCTGCAGCTCTCGCAGATGGCGATGGAGGAGGTGGCCTTCCTGGGCCAGCTGC
Organism: Prorocentrum cordatum; assembly: GCA_963575745.1. Lineage (NCBI taxonomy): Eukaryota > Dinophyceae > Prorocentrales > Prorocentraceae > Prorocentrum > Prorocentrum cordatum. The sequence goes on from CAUYUJ010015739.1 coordinate 314,983, forward strand.
TGGCGATGGCTTCGACATCTCTGATTGCCGCACGACGGCAGTGCGTTACGACAAGAATGGCCAGCGCCACAAGTCTTTCGCGGACGCTGTTGCGATCTTGGCCCCAGCCCAGTGGGGTGACTGGCCGGTCCCAGGGCCGCGGACCGTGGCGTGGGTGGCTCGCTTCATGCTGGAGGATGGCGGCAACGCCCTCGGCCATCATGTGCAGTGGAGGTCGAACATCAGGCTCACGTTGGACGATATCACGGTCCCAACGCACCACGCGTTCAGCAAGATCTTCGAGACCGCGCTGTGCTACGATCAGCCGGACGTCAGCAATCTCGGAGCGCTGGAGCCGGTGGTCCGCCAGCTGCTGTTGTGCGAG
>CAUYUJ010015740.1:2500-37500 GCA_963575745.1 Prorocentrum cordatum
ACGGGGTGACGACCGACTCGAGCCGTGGGGGCGGCGACTGAGTTGAATTAGGATGCAGGCCTCGCCGGAGCCTGCTCCTCTGCGTGGCCAGCCCTGGATGCCGATTACCCTTGCAAATGGTGGCCAGCCCAGAATCAGGCCTGAATTTTTTCTGCACGCTGCCGCCACAACCCGTGCAAAACAGAACAGGAGGCTCACCGACGGAGCCGTGCACCGCAGCCTGAACGATCTCATGACCTTGAAAAAGCCACGGGCGCAGCACGCTGCAGCCACTCCCGGCGACAGCCCTGGTCGCCGCCGCGGGTGCCGCGCTGGTGGCCGAGCCGGGAAAAAGCTCGGGCGGGAGGGCTATGCGAGACTGGAGCTGCGACCGCTGCTCGCAATGCCTTTCCCGCTCGCTGGCCTCGTCAGGGCTGGGGCTCGAAACTTCCAGTTCTAGATCCAGGACGACATCAGCCGTGCCGCCGACGCCGTCGGAGTCCTGGTGGCCAGACTGGTGGAGCCACTCATGGACCCTCCCCATCCACACGGCCGCGTCCTCGGCCCTGCGCTCGCAGGCCTCCACAAAAAGTTCTTGCTCCGGGGCCACATCCCAAAGCTGAGCCCCTTTCTTGGCCCACTCATCCGCGAGGCGATTGCCCCGCAGCTTCCACAAGTCTTCGAAAGACGTGGCATGCTGGACGCTCCGATGGGCTTTGACCTTCGCGACCGTGGCAGAAGAACCAACCTTGTCCCACCAGAGTTTCCAAAGGTGGCGCCGCTCATTCCTGGGGTCCAAAGCTTTGGACGAATTAATGGCGCAACCCACAGAGCCAGCACAATCACTGAACACTTCAAGCGGCACGCCTGCATTACCTTCGGACGGAGGCTCCGAAAACCGAGCCAACATGTGAAACGCGTAATCCTCCCCGCCCCGCGCCCACTGCTCGGGCCCCCAAGCCCTCGGAACCACCCCATACATGCAAGCGACAAAATTGCCGGCTTGGTCCACCTGCACGGCCGCCCAGCCCGCGCGTCTACAAGAACCGTGCTTAGTGCTGAAGGCCGATCCGTCCACGAAGATGGGCCCCCCCCAAAGCCACCCAGGATGGGCGCCCACAAACCTGACCCGGTGCTCCTCAGGAGCCTCAGGTCGGCCAAAACAATACCCGGGGGAGGGGAAGAGGCAACGCGAGAAAAGCTCGGCCTCGTCAGCACCCAGCTTGCTCACTCTGCTGGCTGCGACACCAAGCGAATTAGGCATGTCCGTGCGCCTGAGGCCAGCAGAGCACGGGCAGTCGAACCCCCTTATGGAAGAGAGTGCCTACACAGCCACACAGTTTGCACTGGTCCGAGATAGACCGCCCGTGGCGGTGCAAACGCGCTTGCGGCCAGTGGGTCCCCGAGACCAGGCTGCGAACAAGGTTCCTGCCGTGCCGACTGAGTCCCAGCCCCGGCTTCCCGAACAAGATTTTATCAAGAGGTCTCCAATTCAGAACAGAGCGCCAGCACTTATATTTACTGATGGACACAATATCGTTGGCAGCGACTGCCATGTATTTCACCGCCGCCACCGCCCTACCGGGGGAGAAAAACCTGAGGTCGACCACCTCTCCGCCTGGCCCGACAAGTTCCGTGGCTGACCTCATGCTGGCCCCTATTCTGGCAAGCACGAGGTGGAGGGCCTGGGCAGGGTTGCTGCACTGACTCCAGGGGGCCCTGGACTTCAGAATGCCGCGAGACTGCTCAAGCACCGCTTCCAAGACCGAGAGGGCTGGAAGGGAGGTCTCGACACACATGGCCCAAGCATGCATGACCTCCCCAACGTGGACGACCGCGGGGTCCCTCCAGAAGGCTTTGTACATCGATCGGAGCCTCAGTCCTACGTTGGCACCTGCGGGAAGTCGACCTTCCGAACGAAGGGCGCCGACCCGTAGCCCATGGAGCTTGTTGTCGGCCAGCCCCGTGACGGCCGAGCCCCAAATCGCAGTGGCGGTGGGGGATCCGCGGTGGATGCGCTCCACGGCTGCGCCGGCTTCCCGAAGAACATGGACACGCTGGGCAGCAACCCGCGCCTTAGCCAGGCGTTTGTCCTGCTCGACGACGGACCTCCTGACGCCGTCAGAGCCGTCACCGCCGAGGCATCGCAACCCTCGGCTCTGCTCAATCTCGCCGGCCCAAGCGGCCTCGAGTCGGGCCGCGAGCGCACTGTCGGCCGTGAGCCAACCCGTCTTGCCCCAGTTGACCTTCAATTTCCGGGCCTGCAAGCCTTCTACCACAAAGGCCAGGGCGGCGGGCAGCTGAGCGGCAACAAGATCCACGGTGCCGAGCGCCTGCAGCAGCTGGTCGTCCACCAGCGACTGCGACCGCACCAAGGGGAAGCGCCGCGCTTGCTCCACCAAGAGGGTGTGGACCATCAGCTTCGCGAGCCCGAGCGCGCAGGAGCATCCTGCGGCAATCGTGCCATTGGCGCGGATGGTGATGCCGAGGGCGCCCGCGAACCTCGCGCGCCTCGGCAGGCGGTAGGCGCAGCACAGAGCCTTCAGCAGCGGCAGCGGGAAGCGCGTGGCCCGCGCTTCCCTCAGCAAGATGTTGCGGGAGACGTACTCGTAGTACTTGCTGAGGTCGAGGGCCGCGGTGCCCGCCGCCATGCCGTCCTGCTGGGCGCAGAAGGCGGCCAGCAAGTTGTGGACGTGACCAGCGCGATCACACGTCCTGTCAGCGCCGCCCCAGTAGAAGCTGCCCTCCAGCCTGCGCTCCCACTCCGCGACCAGCGGCTGGCGCATCCTCGACCACAGCCGCATCCAGATGCAGTTGAGGATGATGGGCCTCAATCCGCCTGCTGGCCCCGCCTTGGGCAAGAAAGCGATGAGCATGAGCCAAAGGGAGCTCTCGCCGGGCGAAAGCTCCCAGCACCTCAGCACGTCCAGGAAACGCTCCTTGTAGCTCCTCGGCAGCCAGCGCAGCTGCCGGGGGTGGAGCTGATCCCAGCCCAGACCAGCCCTCTCGCCGCACTTGTCTACGGCTGCGTCCAGGTCGGCCACCTGCAGACGCGGAAGGATGGAGGCGTCGAACTCCTGGCCCGCCCAGTCCCGAGGATGTCCCTCATCTGATCGGTCGGGGTTGACCCACAGCGGCTCCCACTGCCTCATGAGGTAGTCCATGGCCTCATCTCCCCCGAGTGGGAGGACAAGGCCCGATTCGTCGTCGTGGGCCTCGATGACGGTGGGCCGCACCTGGGCCGCCCGCACATAGGCATAGGCCTGCTGCCCCCCCTTGGCGGACGCCGCCTCCTTGGCCCAGGCTTGCCATAGGGCCCGCTGCTGGTGCTGGTCCCGCCTCCTCAGGCTCAGCACGTGGTCATCCCATGACCCGCAGGAGGTACGACGAGGGGGAGGCCGAGTCGCTGCCGAACACCTTCAGCATCTTCTCCACGGACATGTTGGCCAGAGCCCCTGACTGCGGCCACCAACCATCTTCGATGACGAACGAGTTGATGACCTTCAGCTGCCGGTTGAGTGCCGAATACCTCGACCACCTCCTGCTGCGCATTATTGCCTGCAAGGAGCACGCGCGCTGGCAGGCCGCCAAGAGTCCAGCCCAGCAGCGGTACTCGGCCGAAGTGCGCGCCTTGAGCTGGCTCTGCCACTCCGTGACGAAGGGGGCCCGCTGCTCCCGGAGGCCATGGCAGCGGCCCTCCTTACGGCTGCCAGAGCCGTGCAGGCAGGAGAGGTAAGCCTCTGCCCTCTGAAACCAGGCCAGCGTCGCGGCATGAAGGTCGGAAGGGAGGCCTCCTGCCCCCCAGGGCCACGCGCTGTCGCCGACCTCCGGCGGGGCAGGGCGCGTGGGCGGCGGAAGCACGATGGGGTAGGCCGTGGGGAGTACAGCCCTTGTCACCTTGGCTTCAGCGCGGAGCCCATGAAGCCGCAACATTACTGGCACATGCGTGCGGACGGCCGTCCCGTCGACCACATCCACGCTGCGAGCGAAGTTCCCCAGCACACGGGACACCACGAAGAAGTCTAAGACTCGCCCCTCGCAGGTAGGGAGATCGGGTGCCACCACGACGCCCTGGGCTAGACGAGCCCACTCCTGGACCTCCGCGGGCTCCAGGTTCCAGTCGCCTCCCACCACCCAAGGCCCTTGGAGACCTGCGATCCCCCCCAGGAGCCTCTCGAGGAGTGTGAGGTTCGGCTCCGTCAGCCCGACCTTCGTCGTGAGGTACAGGCTGATGAAGTAAATCGGCACCCCCAGGCCAGTGTTCACCACCCCGACCTGGAAGCGGCTGCGCGGCAGGGCCTCCTGCAGCACGCCAAAGCCATCCAGCAGCGGCAAGGGGCTGAGCACGGCAACCCCGCTGGACGACTGGTTCGCCTTGCCGCCAGTAGACTCCGCGTGGCCGAAGACCGAATTCAGGCCCCCCTGCGAGGCCCACTTCCTGGCCGAGTCCACCAGGCGCGGCTCCTTGAGGCGGTGTTCCTGCAGCAACACCACGTGGGGCGCGGTGGGCGCACCCCCGCCGCCTCCAACTCTCCCGCACTGGGTGCCGTGGGCCACCGAAGCTGCACCAGCAGCCAAGCGCGCCACCAGCAGGTCCTGGCCTGAAGACCACGCCGTAACGTTCGCCGTGAGGATATCGAGGTCCGAGACCCGCGGCGAGCTCCCGCTCGCGATGGCCAGGCTACCCCAGCCGCGGCTTCTTGGCAGCGGCGAGCAGCACAGCCTGGGACCTCTTGACCTTCTCCCTGTCGGCCTCCTGGGAGAGGTCGAACTCCCCGAGGCCGGCCTCTTTGAGCTTGCCGGCCAGGTCGGGGTCGTCAAGGTCGACGTCGAGTCCGCCGCCGTCGACCGCCATGGCTTCGCCGCCACCAGGCTCCGCGCCAGCAGCAGGAGCAGCAGCAGCAGCACCCCGGTCAGCGGCCGGCTTGGCCTCTGCCTCCTCCCGTGCAGCCTCGGCGACCTGAGCTTGCTGCTGCTGCTGCACGATCCCCTGCCGCTGCTCGGTGACGGACGTGCGGAGCTGCTCGGCGAAGGTTGCCAGCCCGGGCATGGCCTCGAATTGCGACAGCGTCTCGGACAGCTGGTGGATGACAGCCAGCGCCTGGTCGACGCCAGCCAGGCCGAGGGTAGCGGCCGTCTGCCCCAACACCGGGACGGCCTCCGCGATCTCCTTATCCTTGACGATCTGCTTGAGCTCCTTGAGAGACGCTTGGTGCCGAGCCAGGAGCGCCTCCTCGTCCCGCAGCGCCTTGGCCGCCGCATCTGCGGCCTCACGCGCCTCGCGAACGCGCTCAGTGGTGTTGACCACCTGCTTCTCGCGCTTCTTGACCCGCTGGAGCAGATCCTGAAGCGTCTTCGAGCGGAGGTCGGCAGGCTTCTCCACCTCCTCGGCCTGCGCCCCGCCCATCTTGAGGGTGATGGCCCGCTGCTGTACCTCGGAGAGCCCGAGCAGCGGGTCGCCCAGCAGCGCCTGCCGGAGCTCCTGCTGCAGCTCCTTCTTGGCCTGCTCGACCGCCTCCTTGATAACTTTGCCCGAGTCCTGGTCCTTGTCGGAGCCCGGCGGCCCGCGGCCCCACTTGCCGCCAGGAGGCGGAGCAGACCTGAACGCTGGCTCCTGCGTCCCACGGCGCGCGAGGGCTGCCAGCGCCCAGGGCGGAGCGGCCCGCCCGCAGATCTGGCACGAGGTCCTCCAGCCCCGATTCTTGTGCCCCCCGCAGGAGCCCGAGCACTGCCACTGGCGCAGCGGCGGCGCGCCGGGCTGCCCATCGGCCTTGGGGGGCGGCATCGGGGAGGACCGATACGTAGAGTCGTGGTGAAGGCTCTGGGCCGCTGCGCCACTTCCAAGAGCGCGACCCAAAAGGTTTCTCTCCAGAGACCTGGAAATGGCTAGGAGGAGGAGGAGGCGGAGGAGGAGGAGGAGGGGGAGGAGAAGGAGGAGGAAGAGAGGAGGAGGAGGAGGTAGGACGAGGAGGAGGAGGAGGAGGAGGAGGAGGAGGAGGAGGAGGAGGGAGGAGGGGGAGAAGGAAACAGGAGGAGGAGGGAAGGGAGGAGAAGGAGGCGGAGGAGAAGGAGGGGAGGAGAGGAGGAGGAGGAGGAGGAGGAGGAGGAGGAGGAGGAGGAGGAGGAGGAGGAGGAGGAGGAGGGGAGCAGGAGGAGGAGGAGGGGGGGAGAGGAGGAGGAGGAGGAGGAGGAGAGGAGAGGAGGAGAGGAGGAGGAGGAGGGGAGGGGGGAGGGGAGGGGAGAGGGAGGGGGAGGGCGAGGGCGGAGGGCGAGGAGGAGGAGGGAGGAGGAGGAGGAGGAGGAGGAAGAGGAGGAAGAAGAGGAGCGGAGGAGGAGGAGGAGGAGGGAGGAGGAGGAGGGGAGGAGGAGGAGGAGGAGGAGGGGAGGAGGAGGAGGAGAGGAGGGTAGGGGGAGGGGGATAGGGGGAGGGGGAGGGGAGGGGGAGGGGGAGGAGGAGGAGGAGGAGGAGGAGAGGAGGAGGAGGAGGAGGAGGAGGAGGAGGAGGAAGAGGATAAGGGGGATAAGGGGGCAGGAGGAGGAGGAGATGAGAGGGGAAGAGGAGGAGGAGGGGAGGAGGAGGAGAGGGAGTGGAGGAGGAGGGGGAGGAGGAGGAGGAGAACGCACAAGGTTCTTTCCCTTCACGTCTGGGCAACGTCAGAAAACAGGATGAGGATATGAGGGAGGTGGGAGGGGGGAGGAGGACGGAGGGGAGGAGGAGGAGGAGGAGGAGCGAGGAGGAGGAGGAGGAGGAGGAGGGAGGAGGGAGGAGGAGGAGGAGGAGGAGGTAGGAGGTAGGAGGTAGGAGGTAGGAGGTAGGAGGTAGGAGGTAGGGGGTAGGAGGAGGAGGAGGAGGAGGAGGAGGAGGAGGAGGAGGAGGAGGAGCAAGAAGAGGATGAGGAGAACCGATGCCCGACTCGGGGGCGTGCCCTCCCCGCCCGGCCCGCGACACACATGCGGGGGTGCAGGCAGCGGGCGACTGGCCAGGCGTGCCAACCCTCCACAAGGGGAGGTAGGCTGCGACAATTTTAACACTGCATGTGCTGCCCATGAGCCGCCATGATCACGAACATGATGTTCTTTGGTGACCTTGCCACGGCGTACAATATGAGGTATATCCGAATGTGAGCAGATCCACGAAGCGACGCCACCGAGACCGTAAGGTACGCACATTGCGTTCATGGCGGTGCGCAGTTCATGTCACAAGGTCAAGGGGAGCATCCTCAGGGCGTTCTCTGGCAATCCGAAACTGATGAGGCCCACTATTGCGATAACGATGTGTTTTTAAGGGTAGTTGTTGTTTTGCATGGTTTACGTAGTATTTATCCCACGTGTAGAATGGTGCACTTCTCCTTGCGAATTCTTCAGTTCATCGTTGGGCATAACCGTCCCCAATATTCTTCAAGACCTATATAGATGTATCTACGTATTAGATATCCAGATTCCCCTCCACTTCCCATTTGCTTGAATTATCCTGGGGATCGACGTTTCTTTGTGTTTGTGTTTAGCTGTCCCCCCTGGATGTGTAGCACCCCGCAGATGCAGATGAGAGCGGGGGGCGGGCGCGGGGAAGGTCGCGGGTGGGTCGGGGGCGGGTGAATCGCAGGTGGGTCGCCAGGTGGGTCGCGGGTGGGTCGCGGGCGGGTCGCGGGGTGGGTCGTGGGGCGGGTTGCGGGTGGGTCGCGGGCGGGTCGCGGGCGAGGGCGACGACAACAAACAGCAACACCACCACCACCACCACCACCAACAACAAAGCATAATTTGCTTCGGGCGATCCCCACCGAAACCTTCGGCGTTTGATCCCGAAGGGGCGCACGCTCATTGGAACAATGTTCCGCGCTCTGTCAAGGTATGATGCGTCATGCTATGGACTGCTATGTGCCGTGGTACTGCTTTACGGAATGATATGTTCTGCCATGGTATGGTATTGTACGACATGTTCTGTCATGGTGTGTCAGGGTATGCCCTGTTGTGTTGTGTTGTGAAGTGTGGTGAAATGCTACGTTCTGTGTGATCATGTCTGGCATAGCTTATAATGGTATGCTATGCTATGTTTTGCTATGAGATAGCATGAGATGCCGCTGTTTGCCTTGGTACGTTCTGCCAAGGTGTGTAATTGCATCTGCTGTGATGATGTGTTGGATTGTGCTCTGTCGTGGTATAGTATGTGATGCTCTGTTGTCGCATGGTATGTTATGCTCTGGTTCGGTATGTTATGTATGCGACGAGCTGTCATCTCATGATTCAGTATGCTGTGTTGTGCAACGATATTGTATGGCATGACATGTGATGTGATACTGTGGCATGTTCTGGTTTGTTTGGTGTGTTCAGTGTTGCGTTGATTTGGGATGGCATGCTTGATGCCATGCAATGGAATGGCGTATGCTGTGATGCAGTGGTATGGTATGCGCTGCTCTGACATGGCTTGTTAGGTTACGAAATTGTATGTGATGCTCTGGTATGTTATGTTCGGAAATGTCATGTTCGGTGGTGTGGTGTTATGCTCTATTATGTGGGGGACCTGGGGATCTGGCGGCCGCGGTTTGCAGAGTGGGCGAGTCGGCGCGGGGGGCGGAACCCTCAAGAATGATCGGGGGACATGGGGATCTGGCGGCCGCGGTCTGCAGAGTGGGCGAGTCGGCGCGGGGAGTTGGACCACCAGGGATTATCAGGAGCCTGGGGATCTCGTGGCCGCGGTATGCATGCAGGGCGGGGAGGGGGCGGGACTACCAGGGATTATCGGGAGCCTGGGGGTCTGGCGGCCGCGGTATGCAGGGCGGGGGGGGCGGGACCACCAGGGATTATCGGGAGCCTGGGGATCTGGCGGCCGCGGTATGCAGGGCGGGGGGGGGCGGGACCACCTGCAGGGATTATCGGGAGCCTGGGGATCTGGCGGCCGCGGTATGCAGGGCCGGGCGGGCCGGGAGGTCTATTCTGAGAATCTGACGACCCAAACCTGTCGGGTGGGGAACAACAACGATCCGCACCGCGGAACCCCACTTCAGCCACGCGCCCAGGGACAATGAATGACCGTTCGGCTCCCTTACTCTGACTGCCCAACATTTTGACAAAACCGCCGGACAAATGTCGGGACGGATCCTCCACCCCTGACGCAGCCCCGGAAGCTGAGGCTATGCCCCTCCCCCGCGCTGCCCCCTGTTGGGATGGCCGTGCCGCCGAGGAGACCCCCCCTTAGGGCCAAATAAGGGCGGGATGCTGGCCTGACGGGGGGGGAGGAGGAGGAGGAGGAGGAGGAGGTGAGGCAGCGATGAAAGAAGTGTCAGGGTCACTGACACCCCCCAGCAGGAGCATGAGAAGCCAGGCAGGTGGGACATGGCCACCCGTGCCCAGCTCTTATGTGCCGAGGCTCGGCCACCAACTCAGCTGAAAAGAAGTGGGCTGAGAGTGGCGAGGCATAGCACACGCATCAATCGAACGATAAGGGTTCGCCCGATCGGGGATGCAGGCCCCTGAGGACCCTAGAAATATTGCTCTCCTCGTTGGCCCGCGTTGAGGCCACGGGAGAATGGCCTCTACAGGCCTTCGCCGTGAGTTTCGGATTGCGACCACCGTTAATCGAAAAGGCCCCGCAAGCCAAACAAATAATGGCGGGGCCGAATCGTTCGGCGGGATGTCCGAGAGAAGTGCACACCTCCACCACCCCGTCAGCATCAGCAGCGGCAGGCAGCACACCCCCTTCCTCCTCATGAATCGGGCCTCCTGCGGCCTCGACCGCCACCTGCACCGACGGTGTCGAGTCTGACACGTAGTGCTGGGGGGTCAACCTGAAGAAACGCTCAGCCGTGGCCCGCTGAAGGGCCGAGGGAGCGCAAGCCGAGTTACGCAAGAAACGATATGACAGGGTGGTGCGAGCGAAACGGTTGCACAACAAACACCTGTACTCAGAAATAGCTTTACTGAACATCATCGTGCGGGATGTGACAGCAAGCGAAAGAGCGGGGGGGGCCTTGCGGGGCGCTGGGGCGCCGGCAGCTGGCTGCAGCTGCTCCGCCTTCCGCGCGGCCGCCTGGACCATCCAGGCGAAGGCCTCACCGTCCTTACGAGCGACCTGCAATCTGGATTTGTGCACATCAACTAGGACCTGCGCCACAGCATGGGACTGCGAGCCCAACTTAGCAAAATAATCGGCCCATTCGTTTCCGACAAAGTCAAAAACTTCGGCCGCCCCTAGGGGCAGCACGTCGTCCAGGGAACGATGGGCGCTCGTCCAGCGAAAGAGGGGAGGCTCCGACTGTCCAATATCGTGCCTTATCTGCCTCCAGATAAACGCCTGACGAGAAGCACCAGATTCACACAAAGAAGAGAGCTGCTGGCCTGTCTTCACCAAACTGAGATGATCAGACACAATCTCAGCTGGGCGCGCTGCGATCTGGATGGCTCGCAGGGCGGCATAATGCTCCGCCCTAGGGACGGTCTGAAGCCTGCCAGGAAGCGGGCCGTAGATCGCTCTAACAACACAGCCTGACTCATCAAGTTGAACCACGGCCCAGCCGCAGCGCGTCAGGCCTTCCATCGAATTCGCCAGGCCTGACCCGTCCGTGTACACCCTCGGCCCCCAAGCTCCCCGCCAGTCACCCCACCCCATCGTCGGAAGCGAGTCGGCGACTGGCTCTGGAAAGGGCGGCAAGGGCGGCAGCCCATAATTTAAAAAGAAAGCCTCCTTGCCATTGTCTGTCTGGTAGCTCTTGACCAAGCTGGCACGGTGCTCCAAAACGTCGTCGGGCAAAGCTTCTTCAGGCCTACACTCAAGCATGCCATCGCAACCCCACCACTGGTGGGCCTCGGTGCCGACCTGCTCTTTACACACAAAACACAACGGCGTCGGGCGCAAATTAATCGAATGGAGGCGCTCAGGAGTCCAGACCCCCGCAGCCCACAAGGACCGCAGCGCCCCACGACGGCCCCCATCACGGAGAGCAAGCACTGATTTCCGAAGCGCACGACGCCAAACAGTGTGCCCCTGGTTGTCGGGGAAATGGGCCAGGACCCTCGCAACCTGCCATCTTCGAATTCCCTGCTCCAGAAAAATGCGCACGTCCTGAGGACATACACGGAGCAGGTCGATGGGCCAGCCCTCGTCGCTCACTAAGGTGGTGGGTCCTGACATTGACCAACCTATCCGAAGGAGCGTATACCAAACCGAAGAAATAGGACCCCTGGCAAACTTCCACGCTGGATTGTGCTGAATTCTGTCTTTGATCGCGAGCCAAGCTCGAGCAAGACGTGAAGGAACGACCCTGGCTTCCCAGACACAAGTAGCAAACCTCACAACAAGCGGAACCGAAGCATCGAACACAGGGTCGAACCTATCGTCCTTTTGCGTGCATAGATAGGTAGTGAGGCAGGACTTGGGCTTAGCTCCTACCATCCCTCCCGCAAACGTACGCAGCTCGCGGAGAGAAACATCGGACACACCGCTAACGCCACCTCCGTGGCTGGCTGCTGGGAGGAGCCCCGTTCGCCAAAGGGCCTTGACGGCCTCAGGTTGAGCCTGACGGAGCCCCCAGACTTTACGCCTCTTGGACTGCAAGACTCGAAGTCGGGCCTTCTCTTGGACCCGCAGAACCTTGACTCCGTGCATCTCGTGCCCTAGATTACGCATGCCGTGCTTGCTGCGAAAACCTAGCTGCGAAATGTGCCGTGCGAATGTGTCACGGGCGGCACAAGTGTTGGCCACAAACCCACTCTTATTCGCCTGCACACGCAATCCGAGGGGGGCAATATCATGGCAGAAAGACTGAACCGCCTGCGCAAGCACATGTGAGCTCTCTCCTGGATCTTTGCCTTGGCGGCGTTTGCCCACCCAGTTAAAACTCACGTCATCCATCAGGTCCCTGGGTTCCACAGATGGGAATCGCTCCACCGACAGGTTCAAACTTCTATACAGAAGCACCGTGAGCAGAGTGGTGGCTAGAGAACACCCAGCTAAGATCCCTTGGGCCGTGGAAACCGAGTACGACAAACTACCGAAGGCTCTAAGGGCTCTAGGCTGGGTGTAGTTCTGGATGGCCATCCAGGCCAGACGGAGCGGGAACCCTGTGGCCTTGGCCTCCCTCAAGAGGGCCTGGAGGTCTACACATTCATAACATTTCACCATGTCTATGAAAACAGTAACACAATCCTCTCGCAATTCGTGCGCAATCTCCGAAGCTAAATTTAAAGAGAAGGCGCTGTCACTGGACGATCGCCCTGGACCTGTCCCCCACACCGTGGGATGCGCGTGGTCACGCTCCCAGGCGACCGCTGTTGGACGGCGAACACGTCCCCAAATCCGAGTGAGGGTGTGCATTAGGGCGATCAGCCTGCAGCCGCCTGTGGACTTCGGAATACGCACAAGCTGAGTAAGTATGCGAGACGACGGCCAAATCAGAAGCTTTTCACATCGCATGAACAAGCGCGCCAGCGACTCCAGGCCGGCGTCCGAAACGAACCAGAACGCGCGGGGCGCGAACTCGAAGTGCCCGATGCCCGTGGTCCAGGGGAACTGCAGGATCGCACGCTTGATATCGTCCAGGGATATATGTGGTAGGTCGTCCCACTGATCAGATGCGTGAGGTACTGGCTCAGGAAGATCATGCATGTGCCATATGGCGTCCCACTCTCGCATAGCTCTGTCCGCCATCTTGAATGGCTGCGCCTCCGAACCAGGGAGCAGGCAGGCAGCACAAACTTCCTGAAGAGCACGGCCTCGAGTGTGACGGTGTGCGAAACGACCTCCACCTTTGAACGACGAAGCCGCCCACTCTCGCCAACACGCCAAGGCTGTGTCATTCTGGCGCTTCTGGCACTCGTCCGCTCGACCGATGATGCTCTCAATCATGTCATTCGCACGACCACTGGTGACGAAACCGATGTCCATGTCGAAGAAGTTCCGAGCGTCATCATCCAAGGCGTCGCGTAAAGGATCGTTGCGAATCCTTGTCATGAACTTGGTGATGTCCACTAGCATACGAGCAAACTTGTCGAAAGCCTTGCTGGACATCGTACCCGCCCGCTCCTGATGGCATAGCAGCACAGCCTGATTGACAAGGCTCTCTTTGTAGCGGCGTAAATGGCGGGCCCATCGGCCTGCTGCTCTCCAAGCTCTGTCTCGTGTTGTCTGCTCACCTCTGCGCCTAGGCGGCTCCCACCGCAACTTAGCGTACTGCATTTGGGTGTCTCCGCCTCTGCCTCGGTAAGCCTCAGTGTGAGATCCGACAATATCATATCTGGCAAGCAACTCAATCTCCAACTGTGCCAAGACTGCGTCCCATGCTGCACTCAATGTGGGATTATCAATCGCTTGATCAATAATACGATTGACCTGGCACCAGTTCAAAGGGTATCTAGAGCACCCAGGCTTCGGCTGTCTCGAAGGGCGCTTCGGGCTGACCAACGTGCGAGTCTTCAAAACAACATCCTTCCCCATGATAGGTAATACCACTGGCAGGTGTGGGAATGTGTCTCCATTTTCCTGCACATACGGGCGGCACGTTCTGGGGAGCAGATTGGTGGTCATCAGGAAATAGTCTATCGTCCTGCCTGGCAACGACTGCCTGCACGTCGAAACTGATGGGCGCGTCAACACACCTCCCAGTCCATACAACCATTCCATGTCTCCGAACTCGGCCTGCTCCAGGTTGAAGTCTCCCGCGACGATCCAATCAAGACCCATCGCGTTGACAACTTCAATGTATTCACAGATCTCTGCCAAGATGCGAACGTTATTATCAGAGAGGCCTTCATTCACATAAAGATATGTTGAAATCACAATGAATCCTCCAGGCACCCCCCAATGGACGTGGGCTGCCAGCGCTCTCCCATTCGCCATGTGGGGCGTCGAGCGCCCTGGGGGGGCCGTGACCAGCACGTCTCCCTTCGCCAGGATGGCCAGGCCCGCCTGAGTGCCCTCCTGGTTGCCCGTCTTGGTGGCCGAGCTCCAGACTCCATGCCAGCCAGGGTCCAGAGCTCGATGCTGCAGATCTGGAAGACGATCCTCTGCGACGTGGTGCTCTTGTATAGCCACCGCAGTGTGCTCGCAGGAGTCAAGGAAGCGCAATAGCTGGCCCTCCTCAGAGCAATTGAAAGTCACAATAGAACCCTTGCGGTCAGGAACATGATTACCATCTTCATCTGCACCTGTGTGAGAAAAGGGGAATGGGCGGCCCCAAGCGTCATCCTTGCCATCACCTCCGCCAGTCGTCCCAGCTGGAAGCCCAGCAGATCCGATGCCTGAGCAAACCTCCCCGTAGTCGTTGCCGCCCAGACGGCCTCCGCGGTCTTCCTCGTCATCACCTCGGCCAGTATTCCCAAACGGTGGCTCGCTGCGGTCTCCCGCTGCTATGCTGCGGTCTCCCGCTGCACTGCCGAGAGCCTCGGCGCGAAGCCAGTGCCCAGCAGATCCGATGCCTGAGCAAACCTCCCCGTAGTCGTTGCCGCCCAGACGGCCTCCGCGGTCTTCCTCGTCATCACCTCGGCCAGTATTCCCAACCTGAAGCCCGACAGATCCGACCGCAGAGCAAGCCGCCTGGGAGCCAGAGGCAGCAGCAGGCCCCTGCCCTGCTCGTCGAGGAAGCAGTACGTCTCGATCGGCCGCAGACAGGCCGACCTTGCTGGAGGCCTTGCCTCGGCGCTGGCGCGCTCTCGCCTTAGTCAAGGCCTGCTCGCGCGCTCCAACGCGCTCCAGCAGCTGGGCCCTCCGCATGCTGCGGGCAGCGCTGGCCTCGGCCAGGGCCGCGGGAGAGCGGCTGGAGCCTGCCGCCGCCGACGCTTGCCCGAACAGCGGATTGGCATCCAGCCCTCCAGCAACCGTGCCGATGGTGCCAGATGCCCTTGCCAGCGGCAGGAGCGCCAGGAGCAGCAGCGCGCGCAGCAGGCTAGGCAGCAGACAGCACCTTGGCCCTCTTGACCTCGCGCCAGCCGCCCAGCGCGTCGGTGATCTTGCGCACCTGGCCGCGGAGCTCCTCGCACTCCTGGGACGGGTCCACGCCCGAGCTGGAGAGGAACTCGCGCAGCTCCTCCTCGGTCGCCGTGTCGGGGTCTGGGAGGTCTGGGCCTGCCTCCGACCCCTTGGCGCCCTGGCTGGGCACAGGCTCAGCCTTGGCCTGGGTCGCCCTTGCCTCGGCCGCAGCCTTGGCCTCCTGCGCTGCGGCCTCGACCTTACGCTGCTCGTACTCACGGACCTCGCCCAGCACCGTGCCAAGCTTCTCCGCGAGCACCCCGCTGTCGCCGAGCTCCGCCAACATCGCGCCCAGCTTCTCGATGGTGACGCCGAGCCCCTCGACGATGTCAGCCTTTGGCGAGACGCCTCCAGCTGGTGGACGAGGGAGCGTGGCGGCGAGCCGCGTCTGCTCCTGCTGGAGCTCCAAGATCGCCGCGTCGGACTCGGCGAGCTGCTGCGTGGCCTCATCCGCCTCCTTGTTGGCCTGCACGACCTTGTCCTTGGCTGCCTGCAGGGCCTCCTCCTGCTTGGCGCGCTTCTGCTCGAGCTTGCCCAGCTTGAAGGACAGGGTGCGCAGCTGCGCTGGGACGGGCTTCGCAGCTGCCAGCTCCGCGCTGAGCTTCTTGCGAGTGTCCTCCAGCTCGACCCGAGCCGTCTCGAACAGGACCTCGCTGGAGCCGGCGATGGCCCGCAGCGCAGCGTCGACCTCCTCAAGGCGCGCCCTCTTCTGGTCCAAGGAGTCACCCTGGCCCTCACAGTGCTCTGCGCCCTCGTCGACCTCCATGGACGGCGCGTGCTGCTTGCTGGTGGTCTCAGCCAGCTTGGCCTTGGTGCTGGCCAACTCCTTTGCCAGGGCCTCCAGCTTGTCGTTAACCCACGGCGGCACCGCAGCAGAGCCGCTGCCTGAGTTCGCAGCTGGCGGCTTGGCACGCTTGGTGGACGGTCCAGGCGGCGGGCGAACACACATGAATGCCACGGCCTTGGCCGACCCGCACTTGGTGCACGACACCGTGTCGGACCGATTCCACCACTGGTTCTGCGAGATCGGGTGGATGCAGTACTTGCAGCACCAGTCCTTAGCCTGCTCGCGGCGCCGCTGCGCATGGCGACTGAGCTTCGGGGGCCCATCGCCTGCCATGCCACTGCAGTCCACTCCTCAGGCGTGCTTCGGAAAGAAGCCTGCGACGCCTGGGCAGGCTGACGCAGGCGTGCGTGAATGTGCCCCCCTGTGGGGCGGGAAGTAGGGAGCCTCGAGCCGCTCCCTTGGCTGCACACAAGCTCCCAGCGCGGGAGCGACGTTGGGAACTTGAGCCAAAATGGCTACGGAGGGAGGAGGAGGAGGAGGAGGAGAGGAGGAGGAGGAGGAGGAGGAGGGAGGAGGAGGAGGAGGAGGAGGAGGGGGAGGAGAAGGAGGGGGAGGATGAGGAGGACGAGGAGGAGGAGGAGGAGGAGGAGGAGGAGAAGGAGGAGAGGATAAGGCGAAGCGTTCGGCATCCACTCAGGTTTTGGCCACATGATGGAGGGCAACGCTTAGGGGGGGAACATCGACCCCGGATCGTCAATACATCGCCGATAGAGGCCCGCGATGCAGAAGAACCCCGTGAGGAAAACCATTCGTTCCACTCGAATTCTGGACATCAATAGAAGCTGGACGGGGTAAACGCACTGGGCTAGCACGCGTCATGGGGATCATCGACCGTCATGGCCGACCTCGTCGCCACGCGCGCGGACGGGGCCGAGCTGGTCCGGGCTCGTGCTGCTGTCTGGTCTGGGCGGGCTTGGGCTCAAATTCTTGGACGTTACGGTAGGAGCTCGGACACAAGGCACCTTCCGCAGGAAACAAGAAACCCAACCCTACGACCCCAGGGCGTCCACTGAGCTTTTGGTGTGGTAGCCTCACGCCTTCCATCGCAAAACCATCGAAACCCAAGAAACCCAGGGCTCCATGGAGGCAAGCGGAGTTTCCTGGCATGGGCTTCCACCGTAGCGAATCTGCACGTCCCCGAACCCAATCGGCGATGTCTGAGCGATGGGGGGTCGATGTGTCCCTCTGGGCGCCACGGGACGCCTCTCGGCGAGGCGAGGCCGCTGGAACGCACCTCCGATGCTTGAAGGCCGCCGAGAGCCGACGAGAACGCCCAAACACCTCGAATGTAGAATCTCCGATCCTCCGCGAACCTACCTCCCCTAGCTGTGGGGACAGCGAGATAACGATACCGCTGCTCCCTGGACCTTTCCAACGTTGGAGGAGAAGCCAGCTGTGGCGGCGAGGGCTCCCCGGGACGAGCAGCGGTCCATTCCGACAAAAACGTCTCCCCACTGAGCCTGTCGCCCCCGAACGTTGCCCCTGGCTTTCGGGTCGCAAATCGGCTCCCCAGAAACAGTTCGGAGTGACCGCGACGAGGCGCAGCTCATAGACACCACCCTGGGCATTGACCACGGCAGACGAAACACAAATATATATATATATATATATATATATATATATATGTATATATATAAATGTATATATATATATACATATATATATATATGTATATATATACACATATATATATATATATAGCAGAAACCTGTCGCAAACTGCAGAAGACGTTCGTCCCCGAACCTCGAACCTCTGAGCCTGCCCCCCACGAGCATTGCCCCTGAGAGTAGCCGTACCCCCACCCACCCCTCCGGGGCCAACTGAGGCGCCGCTCCCGACACGGGACACCCGCTCTCCTGGCCTCGGAACCTACTGCCATCTGCCCTGAGCCCTTGCCCCCTGCCCTGAGCCTCGACCCCCTTGCCACCCCACACGGGCTCTCCCATGAGCCTATACTTATAGGGGAACGACAAAGGGCATAAATATAAAAACTCGGAGGTCCGCGCGGGTTTCTCGGATCCGGGCTGGACCCCCCTCCCTGACGCGCGGAGCGCACCAAGGGCGGCGCTGGAGGCGCTGCCAGGCGGCCCCAGCGCGGACCCGAAAAACATCCACGCGGACCCCCGCCTGTTTCTGTTCATGTCATTGCTCGTCCCCCTATATACGTACCCCCCTCTCGTCGCCCCTCTGTCCTGAGCCTATACCAGGGGCAAAAAAACCTGCCTCGCTTTTGACCACCCTCGCTTCCAAGAGATACCAAGCGAGGCCAAACTACGGCCTGTACTGGTCAGGCCGCTTGACGAGCAGGCGCTTGATGAGGGTAGGTCATTCACGCTCCGATCTACCGCCCTCTCGTCGCCCCTGGCCGCCCCCCCCCCTCCCTGCCGCCCGCACAAGCGCCTCGGCGACGCGCCCGGCGACGGCGCGAGCCGGCCCTCCGACACGATGCCCACGTCGGACGGGGATGGGGAGCGCTGCCGGTGCTGCGCGGGGGTCGCGGGCGCGGGCGTGACCTCCTCCTCCTCCTCCTCCTCCTCCTCTCTCCTCCTCCCTCCTCCTCCTCCTCCTCCTCCTCCCTACCTCCTCCTCCTCCTCTCCTGCCCTGCTCTCTTCCCTTCCTCCTCCTTCTCCTCCTCCTCCTCCTCCTCCTCATCCTCCTTCCTGGCCTCCTCCTCTTTCCTGGTCTCCTCCTCCTCCTCCTCTTCCTATTCCTTCTCCTCCTCCTCCTCCTCCTCTTCCCTTCCTCCTCCTCCTCCTCCTTCTTTCCTTGGTTTTTTTTGTTCCTCTCTCTTCTTCTCCTCCCTCCCTCCCTCCGCGACCCCGGCAGCCGTCCAGCTTTATAGGACGGCTGGCCACCGGGGCGAGGAGCGTGAGGATGCCCGTGCGGGCATGCAGTTGAGCATGGATCAGCAACCCGAGCAGCTCGGAGAGCGGCCGCCCGCCGGAAGCTCGCCTCCCGCCGCTAATTGCCGAGCGCGGGCCTTCTGGCCTGCACACATAGCACGCATCGCGCCTCTGGGCCGCCCTCGGAGCGCTGTCGTGCCCGGGCCCGGCCCGCGCCCAGCCCTGGGAGGATCGGGTCGGGCGAGAGGGGGGGATAGCCAAGGGGGGGTTTGAGGATCAGCTCACGTAGCTGATTTTCCCGGCGCCTCCCGGCGCCGGGAGGCGGCCATGTCTCGAGGAATGGGCCCCTCGGTGGGGCCGAAGCCAGCTGCGTGCAGCAAATTTCGTATCCCCCCCCTTTCCCAATCCCCCCCTTTCGTCCGGCCCGAGAGGAGGCAGCAGGGGCGGGCGCAGGCAGCAGAGGCTCTGCTGCGCAAAGCAAGAAAACATAAGCGAAGTGGGGGGGGGCGATGGATGCTGGCAGGGCAGGCGGGCCGGAGCAGGAGGGAAGGAGGGAAGGGGGGCTCCTGGGGTCGGCGGGGGGGGGGGGCGGTCGTGGCGTCCTCGTGGTGGCGGTCGCGGCATTGGTCGTGGTTGCCGCGGCAGCCGCAGCAATGCCGTGTCCTGTCGTGGCGGTCGTGGCGGTTGTCGCGCTGGTGGTGGTCAGGGTGGTCGTGGTGGTGGTCGCGTCCTGTCGTGCGCGGTCGCGGTGGTCGTCGCGCTGGAGGCCGTCGTCGGTGAGTTCGCTAGCGCTGCTGCTGGCCGGGCGCCCGAGAGCGCTCAGGAGAATCTCGGCATTGCCCATATGGAGGGTCGTGCTGGTTTGCCCTCGGAAGCCGCCCAGCAGCTCGGGGTGCTCGCCGTCGTCCAAGTCCGCCCCGTAGCTGCGGACGAAGCTGGCTGCTTCGTTGCTGGGCTAGCTCCCCCCCTTTCGGAACACGGACGTCCCTGGCTGCTTCCTCAATCGGGGACGTCCCCGATTGAGCAATGCGACGTGCATGGGCGTCGTCCTTATTCGTCGTCGTCGTCGGTCGTCGCCGTTGTCGTCGTCATCGTCGTCGTCGTCGTCGTCGTCGTTGGTCGCCGGTCGTCGTCGTCATTCGTTTTTCCTCGTGTTCGTCGTCGTCGTCGGTCCGTCGCCGTCGCCGTCGTCGTCGTCGTCGTCGTCATCGTCGTCGTCGTCGTCGTTGGTCGTCGTCGTCGTCGCCATTGTCGTCATCGTCGTCGTAGTCGGTCGTCGGTGTCGTCGACCCAATCTACGTGGTGCAACTCATGTGGTGCAAGACGTGGTTCGAGCTATGTGGTGCAAACTATGTGGTGCAAGTCACGTGGTTCAACCTACTTGGTGCAGTTGTGTGGCGCGGTGCAGTTTATATGGTGCAGTCTGCTTGGCTTCATCTAAAAATGTTGTGCACTCTATGTGGTGCAAACTAGTGGTGAAATCTGTGTGGTGCCAGCTACGCGGTGCGAGGTAAGTGGTGCAGGCTATGTGGTCCGAGCTGCTTGACGCAAACTATGTTGTGCAGTCTACGTGTGCGGATATGTGCGGTGCAATCTGCCAGACGCGAGCCGCCCATCACACCGAGAAGCCCTTCTGGGCCCCAGCGCTGGCGCCGCCCTGAATCTTCCCGGAGACCCTTCCTGGAACACCGCGGTGAGCTCTCCAGCGCGAGGTCAGAGAATCCTCGCCGGACCCCATTCCCCGTCCTCGTCGTCATCCTCGCTCTCCTCGCTCTCCTCCTCCTCCTCCTCCTCCTCCTCCTCCTCCTCCTCCTCCTCCTCCTCCTCCTCCTCCCCGCCCCTCCCCTCCCCTCCCCTCCCCTTCCCTCCCCTTCCTCCTCCGAATCGTTTTCGGATCGGCGCTGTGCTCCCGTCGTTCAGAATGGCGCTCTCGCCCCAGCGCGGGCCACTTTTCTGCTTCCGATTTTTTGTTATTCGTTGTCGTCCCCCTCCTCTCCCCGCCTCCGCCATTTCCTGGTCCTTCTGCTCCTCCCACTCCTTCCACTCCTGTTCCTGCTGCTGCTGTTCGTCCTCGTCCTCGTCCTCCTTCCTCATCCTCCTGAAGCACTGCAGCAATGACGGCAATAGAGTTCTCCGAAGGCTGCCGCTCCTCCTCCTCCTCCTCCTCCTCCTCCTCCTCCTTTTCCTCCTGCTCATCCTCCTGCTCACCCACCACCTGCTCCTCCTCCTCCTCCTCCTCCTCCTCCTCCTCCTCCTCCTCCTCCTCCTCATCTTTCGTCGTCACCTCACGATGGGACGTCTGACCCACATGTGTTGGCCCCCCCAGTCACGGTGCTACAAGGCAGAGGTGTCTGCCTGAGGATATGCGCTACACGCACATGGCCCCACCATTGCCAGATGACAACATCGAGCACCTATTTCAAGGGTGGGAAAGCCCAAGTGCCCCATCCGATTCAAAACGGTTATGCCTACCCTCAAGGACAGCAGCACTACACTGCAATCCTATGTATGCAGCTTCGATGTTCCGATTGCGCACAACACGATGGGGTCTCTTGTGAAGTTCAAGGTTGCCTATGGCACGCGTCCGCGGAGAGAGAACAATCAGCGCAACTCAAAGGGATGGGATGGAGAGATAGGATGTCAGATACGGCACGAGCGCACCTAGCCTGTCATTCCCCTCTCTCCCTTCTCTCTCCTGCCATCCCTCCTGCCTCACTCCTTCCTCCTGGCCCTCTCTCCTCCCCCCTCTTCCCTTGCCTCCGGCAACTGGATCACGTGATCTACGAAGGGGCCGTCGGGGCAACCAGAGCGGTGCCGCCGTTTTGAAGCTCCCGCCGAGATATGAAGCTGCTGCGGGGTGCCTGGAGCTGCAACATCAAAGCGCCGACACCATCTGAAGACGCCGAGCCGCTGGAAGGGTGGACAGTTAGCCACGTCCTCCTGGCAAAAGGGTGGCGCAAAGGCGACGAGGAAGCGTCGGTGGCAGCGCGCAGAAAGGAAAAGGGGGGGAAGTCAGAGGAGAAACTGGCGGCGCGCACAAGTGGGTAAGGAAGGAGGGGAAGGCTTCTTAGAAGGATGCTTCTCGCTGGAAGGCGCGGGCCCTGCATCTACAGACAGGGCCCGCGCCTTCTAAGAAGTAGGGGTGGTTCCCAGAAGCCTTCGCCCCTCCCCCCGCCTCCCTTGCTGTTGCATCCTCGGGGGACCTTGTCTGTCCCCTCTCGGCCCCGTCCGCGCCGAATCGGCGTCGAACCCATGTCGGACT
Source organism: Prorocentrum cordatum (assembly GCA_963575745.1). NCBI lineage: Eukaryota > Dinophyceae > Prorocentrales > Prorocentraceae > Prorocentrum > Prorocentrum cordatum. Next base: position 24,389 of record CAUYUJ010015740.1, read on the forward strand.
CGTCGGACCCGTGTCGAATCCGTGTCGAATCCGTGCCGAATCCGCGTCGAATCCACGTCGAATCCACGTCGAATCGGCGTCGAATCCACGTCGGACTCGTCGGATCCATGTCCAATCCGCGTCGAATCCGCGCCGAATCCACGCCAGCTCCGCGTCGAGTCCACGCCGAGCCCGCGTCGGGCACGAGAGAAACAGCACGAAACATTTGGGGGCAGGCGAGGGCCCCCGAAGATGCCACGGACCTCCCTGTGCGAGGGGGCCCCAGGACACACACACACACACACACACACACACACACACACACACACACACACACACACACACACACACACACACACACACACACACACACACACACACACACACACACACACACACACACACACACACACACACACACACACACACACACAACACACACACACACACACACACACACCACACACACACACACACACACACACACACACACACACACACACACACACACACACACACACACACACACACACACACACACACACACACACACACACACACACACACACACACACACACACACGCACACACACACAAATGACAGGATTCCCCATATTTTCCCATATGTTTTGAGTTTGTGTCTTCCCCCCCCACTTCCCATATTTTCCCAGATTTTCCTGGGAGTCGACGGTTCGTTGTGTCTGTGTGTTTCTTCCCCTCCTGACTGTGCTTGTGGCCGAGCACATTTTTGAGCACTGGCTTTGGACCAGTCTCAAGCGGCCAACACACCGGCCACGCGTCTCGCCCACCGGGGGGCTCTCGGGGCCGGATTGCCTACGGTGCAACATCGAACGAGCGTCCTCCTCCACATCCTCCTCCTCCTTCTCCTCCTCCTCCTCGTCCCGCTCCGCTCCTCCTCCTCCTCCTCCTCCTCCTCCTCCTCCTCCTCCTCCTCCTCCTCCTCCTCCTCCTCCTCCTCCCCCCCTGCTGAGGCGGGGCAGAGGTACAGAGTGCGCGTGTTGTGACTCCGCCGGGGAGCCACCCGAGAGGGCCGACACGGCGTGGCACCCCCGCGCGTCCCCCAGGCTGCTCCTCGGAGGGGGGAGGGGGGCGGCCCTCTCCGAGAGGGCCAGCTGGGGCGATCCTCAGAGGGCCTCCCCATCGGCATCCCGAGAGGCCTTCTCGGTGCTCCCGGCCCCTTCCGAGAAGCCCACCAGGAGAGCCAAGGATCGAATCGATAAGTCGGATCGGCGATCGGAACGAATCGGGTCGGCGGAAATCGGCGGCCGAGTCGAGGAAAGTCGAATCGGCGGGAATCGGCAGGCTGATCAGCCTCCAATAAAGAATCGTAGCCCAAATCGGAATCCCAAATCGAATCGAATCGAAATCGGAAGCCATCGAGATCGAATCGACTCGAATCGGAGGAACCGAAACGAGCCCACTGCCCACTGCCTTCTCCGTCTCGGGGGGGTGCCAAAGGTGCCCCTTGCCCGAGGTGCCCCCAGCTTGGCGCTCCACGCTGGAGCACGTGGGGCCCCTCACGGGGCCTCGTGAGGGGGTGGTGAGGAGGCCGCGAGGGCCTCCTGGGAAATCTTGGGGGCGCCTTGGGCCAGGGGCACTTCTGGCAGTAGGTCGGGCCTGTCCCCCCACAGGGGGATTTGGAGCGAAGAATCAAACATAACAGAACACATAATCAAACATGGTCAAAACAAAGAATACAAAAAACGTCCCCATCATATTTTCGACTATTTCGGAATCTTCCCCCTGTAGAGGGACAGGCCCGACTTAATTCTAGCAGCACCCGATCAGAGGAGTGTCGCATCGCCCCCACCCTTCTCAGACCTCCGACGAAGTGATCTGTCGCAGCGCGGACCCCCAGAGGTCTGCACAACCTTTCCTGGGACCGGTTTTTCATGTGAGCGTTTTCTTGTTCGGAGTCTCGACATGGGGCGGAAGGGGTGGTCTGGCTCCAGACCTCTGCTTGATGCGACTGTTTACAGCAGTGCGTCCTACGGGGGAGATGCTGGAGTCAGGCGCCAAAAACAGCCAAGATGCACTCCATGGGTGGGGGGGGGGAAGGGGGGCGCGGGCCCGCGCCGATCGGCAACACAACGAGTAAGAGCACGATCGGCGGCGACGATAGGGGCGGATAGCCCAGGGGCGGGCATTACACGCATTCGCCCCGGGAGCCTTTTCGAAGACATAGATCATCGGCGCACCTGAATACATGTATTTCAGCGCGCGAAGAACGGTATAAAATAAACTTTTTCGCTGTCGGGGCCGCCCTGGGGCAGGCGCCCCCCGACAGCGAAACAGTTTTTTAACACCGTTCTTCGCCCGTTAGTGTGTTGCTCTCCCCTGGGCTATTCGCCCCTGTCGTCGCCTCTGACTCAGCGCCCCTCAAACGGGGACTCCACTAACGGGTACTTTGGCCAGTGACCCAGCGAACCCAACCCTTCCCGATGTGGGCAAAGCTGCAATGCAAGAAAAAGGCCCTAAAGTGGCAACTTTCGGCAAAAATTCAAAGTACCCGTTAGTAAGTACCCGTTACGGTGCCGCTGAGACACAATCACTTCCTGGGACAGGGTTGTTCCTTCCGAGCCGCTGCTTCACGGCCCCCTGGGGCCCGGCGACGGCACCCAGAGAGACGGAAACCTGGCCAAACCCTTCCGTCGCCAATTCTAGGGGCCTGCATGCGAGCCCTGCCCCCACCCCCCACGATCTCTGAAGGGGGAGGGTGGGGCCCACTTCCTTCGGGAGCTCCCGAGCGAAGTGAACCCCGCCCTCCCCCTCAGAAATCGTGGGGGGTGGGGGCAGGGCTTGCATGTGGTCCCCTAAATTCTCGCACGACGCGAGGATGTCAGGGCCCTCTCGCCACCATCGGGTCGGGTCGGGCGAAAGGGGGATAGCAAAGGGGGGGTTTGAGAATCAGCTCGTCGCGTAGCTGATTTTCCTGGCGCCTCCGGCGCCGGAAGCGGCTATGTATCGAGAAATGGGCTCCTCGGTGAGGCCGAAACCAGCTGCATGCAGCAAATTTCGTAACCCCCCCTTTCCCAATCCCCCCCTTTCGCCCGACCCGAATGTCAGGGCCCCAATCGCCACCACCCCCCTGCGCGCCGCCGGGAAGGACCCGGAGCGGAGCTCGCGCTCCCAGAAGCAGCCGCAGGGCAAAAAGCCGCAGAGGGGCGGCCGCCTGCCCCAGCGAGTGCCGGCGCTTGCCTCGGGGAGGAGGCGGGCTGCAACAGGAGGGAGGAGGAGGAGGAGGAGGAGGAGGAGGAGGAGGAGGGAGGAGGAGGAGGAGGAGGAGGAGGAGGAGGAGGGGGAGGAGGAGGAGGAGGAGGAGGGGAGGAGGAGGAGTAGGGTGATGATGTTGATGATGATGATGATGATGATGATGATGATGATGATGATGATGAGGAGGAGGAGGAGGAGGAGGAGGAGGAGGAGGAGGAGGAGGAGGAGGAGGAGGGTCAGGACGGGAGGAGGAGGAGTTATTCGGCGGCGAGCCCAGGGGGGCAAGCGAGAGGGGCCAGACCTACTCAGAAGGCGGCGGGGCTTCTCAGCAGCGTTCTGGTATTCTGAGGAGTCGCCTGTGTCGTCGGAACAAAAATTGGACAGCTTCTCGGAAGACCGGAGGCGCCCTGGCCCTTTTCAGAAAGCCCGCCCCATCTGCCTCCCCCCCTCCTGGGCCGGATGCCGACTTATGGAACCCGCTTTAAACCAGTGGACGCCTGAACCTAAGGAGGTTTTCCAATATTAAGCTCCTCTGGCTGGCCAAATTCCAAATTCCTAATTGATGCAGGACCCTTGGAAGTCCCATTTGCCATGGCCATGTATGGGCCCTTTGAAGTCAATACTGGCTCAGGCTAGGCCGAAGCAGCAGGACGCAAGGGTATCCTTGATGAAGTAGCGAATCCTTCCTGTGGATTTTGGCTGCAAGGATGTTTACACCTGCGGTGGCGGTGGGCCTTTCTGGACCGGCAGGTTGAACACGTCCATCAGCAGCCTGTGGCCACAACTTATCGCCCAACCGTTGACACTGGTGCTGAGGAAGGAGGAGGGGGGGGAGGAGGAGGGGGAGGAGGAAGAGGAAGAGGAGGAGGAGGAGGAGGAGGAGGAGGAGGAGGAGGAGGCGGAGGAGGAGGAGGAGGAGGGGGAGGAGGAAGAGGAAGAGGAGGAGGAGGAGGAGGAGGAGGAGGAGGAGGAGGAGGAGGAGAAGGAGGAGGAGGAGAAGGACGAGGAGGAGGAGGAGGAGGAGGAGGAGGAGGAGGAGGGTCAGGGTAGGGAGGAGGGAGGTGGGGAAGGGGAGGAGGAGGGACGAGGCGAGCCGCTCGCCTCTCCATGGTCAGCGCCACGCTTGGGGGAGGGGGACGGGAGCGCATCGTCAGAGGCCCAGCTTCTCGGACACCCGCGTTCCGAAGCGCGCGCCCCGCAGGGCCGCTTCAGCCTCTCGGAACCCAGGCAAGGGCTGCTAAATCCGTGGCTGCTAAAATCGACCTCCGGGAAGTTGTCTTCGTCCTTCCGGGAAGAAGCCCATTGACTGTTTCGCGTGCCGCGCCTCATTCCAGGAAGTTGTTTTTTTCCTTCCAGGAGGGCCGTTTTAGCAGCCACGGTTTTAGCAGCCCCCGCCCAGCTTTCGAGCCTCGGAGGGAGGAGGCAGGCGGGCGAGACGCAGACGTTCACCTTTCGCTCTTCGCGATCGCGGGACGCTGGGATGCGCAACGGGCTGGTCGTAGCAGCAATGCCCACTGCTGATTGGCGCCGGCGAACAAACACCATACGGTCGGGGCTTTGACCTAAGGAACCCTAAATAAGGAACGAGGCCCCTTTTTCCATAAGTTGAACTTCGATTTCCCATCGAAAACATAAGGAAAACCTGAGGCAAACTGCGAAACAATCAAGGAACACGGAGCCCCTCCCCAACGAAAAGGGTTCCTTCTTCAGGGCCCCGACTGTACTTGCCGAGGTGCTGTGGAACGGAGAAGCGGCTGACCTCAACAGGTCGTACGGGGTGAAGCACGAGCGACTTCCAGCCCAGCCTCGGCAGCAAACCGCCGCTGGACCGGAACGCAGTGGAGGCGCGGGCGCGAGGGGAGCAACAGGGAGCACGCGCAGGCAACACGCCCGGGCAAGCAAAGGCAGAGTCGCGGCATGTCTAGCTCCCTGGGGGAGGGAGTGCGGGCACAGGTCTCCGCGCACTCGGCCTCGGCCACGGGCACGGGGCGCATCGTCGAAAGGTCGCCCGGCAAAGACAGGGCAGACCTGCAGTGGGCAGGCAGGCCGATGCGCCGAGCAGTGGCCCGAGAGCGGGACACCGAGCCAGCTGCGAGCCAACACCACCGACTCCCAAACGGCCAGTGATATCACATACCTGGGGCTCCCAACCTCGCGCTCCGCGCTCCGCGAGGCGCGAAGCGCCAATGACCTCGCGCCCTCGCGCCGCCCCCCCCCCCTCCCAAGGGAGAACAGGAGGACGAGGAGGAGGGGGAGAGGGAACGAGGGCCGCGAGGCGCGAAGAACTTCGCGCCCTCGTGTGGGAGCCCTCGCGCACGCACTCGCACGCGCTGGCCTCCTGTTTCTGGCGTCGCGGCCGCGCGCGCAGCGGCGCGGCCGAGCCGGGCCGAGGCCGGAGAGGGGGCGCGTGCCCAGGCTCAGCTCAGAGGCAGGCAGACAACACAGGCACGCAGACACCCAGAAGCGCAGGCACGCAGGCACACTCAGACGCGCAGAAGCACCGACACACAGACACACAGAGACACAGCTACACAGGCACACAGGCACCAGAAACACGGACACACAGACAACCCATACAGGCACACGGGCACACAGGCACACAACCACACAGACACAGAGGTACACAAACACGCAAATACACCCTCACAAACGCAAAGAAGCAAACACGCAAACATGCACAGACGCACGCACGCACACACGCACGCACACGCACAAGCACACGCACACGCACACGCACATGCACACGCAGACGCAGACGCACACGCACACGCACATGCACACGCAGACGCAGACGCACACGCACACGCACACGTACACGTACACGCACACGCACACGCACACGCACACGCACACGCACGCACACAAACGCACGCACATACACACAAACACACACACACAAACACACACACACACACGCACACGCACACGCACACGCACACGCACACACAAGCACACACACACACACGCACACACACACACGCACACACACAAACACACACACAAACACACACACAAACACACACACACACACATACACACATACACACATACACACATACACACAACACAAACACTCACGCACATTCACACAATGTTCCCCTTCCCTTTCTCCTGACTCTTCCCCTGTCGCCGATCCCTCCTCCCTCCTCTCTGTTCCTCTGTCCCTCATCCTGGCTCCCGTCCCGTCCCCCGCCCCCTCCCCGCCCTCTCCACCCCCTCCTCGTACACCTCGCCTTTTCCACCCCCTCCCATCCCTTCTCCCCTGCTCGTTCCCTCCCCATTCTCTTCCCAATCCCCCCTTCCGTCTCCACCTTCACAAATACACATCATAATGTTCTACTGTCCTCGCTCCCCTGGTACTGCCTGGTTGTTCTTCCGCGCATGGTGTTACAACAAAGGCGCATTCATTTGTTTGATACATTGTTTCGTTCGAATCGATGCCGGTCCTTGAAGAATGCGTTCTCGCTGCAGCCTTGGCCTCAATTTCGGATCCATGTTGTTCCCGTCGTTCAGAAAGGCGCTCTCGCCATAACGCGCGGCCCACTTGTAGATCCGATTCCTTCTGTGTCGGTGCCACCCCCAATGTGTCCGCCTGTCCTCCAGCTCCTGCTGCTCCTGCTGCTGCTGAGACAACTCCTCATAATCTCCTCCTCCTCAACCTCCTCCTCCTCCTCCTCCCGCTCCCTTCCTCTCTCTCATAATCCTGCTCATCGGCCACCTTCGCCTCCTGCTCCTCCAGTGCAAAGGCCCCTCTGTGTGTTGCACATAGCACGACGTGGTCTCTTGGGGGATACGGGTCCTCAGGAACACCCCCGTCGGCGGATACAGTCGGGGCGTGGACCTAAGGAACCCTAAATAAGGAACGAGGCCCTTTTTTCCATAAGTTAAACTTCGATTTCCGATCAAAAGCATAAGGAGAACCTGAGGCAAGCTGCGAAACACTTCAGGAACGCGGAGTCCCTCCCCAACGAAAAGGGTTCCTTCTTCAGAGCCCCGACTGTACAACATGATTCAGCGCATTGCGAGCGGATCGGTGGAATGGGGTGGGGCTGGATGTCGGAGATGGCGCGAGCGCATCTAGCTTGTCCGCCCCCCCTCGCTCCCTTCCCCTGCCGCTTCCTCCTCCTACCCCTTCCGCTCCCCGAGTCCTGCCCCTCCATCCTCTCCCCTTCTGCCCCCGCCGCCCTTGCTCCTTGCCCCTGCCCGTCGGGGCGTGGCCGTGCAGGGGGCGCACGAAGTTCGGGTGCTTGCTGGACACGTACCAGGTACTGTCTGTATTGTTGAAGATCGTGACGGCGGAATGCTCCCGGATGACGTCGAAGACCTGGCTCCCCCTCCTCCACCTCCTCCGTCCCTCGGGGCGGGGCTGCGAAAGGACACCGTTCTAGCCTACCCGTCGCAGGGCACCGCAGGGCGCGCAAGAAAATGGTACCTTACGTGTCTCGCCTCAGTGCGCTACGGAAGGGCTCCTGATCAGTTCGAGAGAATATTGGAAACTCCTGCTGCGAGTTCTCGCTCTTGCACTCGTGTCCTATGGATGCTGCTCTATGGCTTGTGCCCTTGGTTCTCCAGACAGTGCTGTGACTCATGGGCTCTGGCTTTCCCGGTGGAATCGCCCTCCCCTAAGCTGTTCGTGCCAATGCTAGGTCGGGCATGCCCCCCTACAGGCGGATTCTGGACGGGGGAAAAAATACCCCCAAAACTGCACGAGAGATAAACAAACAATGGTCGACAAATAATTCGTCCCCAGACCATTTTTGGACAGTTTTTGTTGCCTATTCCTCCTGTAGCGGGACAGGCCCGACTTCATGCCCATGGCTCCTGCCCTGGTTGGCAGGGCCTTGGAGCTGCTCGCCGTGGCCTCTGGCTCCTGCAACGGTGCCTCCTGCGCGGTGCTCCGTGGATCGCCGGTGCCGCGTGCGGCCCATGCTGGGTCGGGCGCGTCCACCTACAGGCGGATTTTGGGCGAAAAATAAAAACAATCAAACATGCCCCGAAATAGTAACAACCATGCAAGAGCAGTCGTCCCCAGACTATTTTTGTCTGTTTTCGAATATCCTGTAGAGGGACCTCGACATCGGTGCGTGATGGGTGGTTGATGCGGTGCTTGCGCTCATGGGCTCTTGATCTTTCCGACAGGAGTTGCCCATGACAGATGCCATATGGAGGCCTCTGGACATCCAGCAGATGAGGTTCAACATGTTGTCGAGCGTCGACGAGCCTCATCCCAATACCTCCGAGGTCGTTCCATTTGCAAGACGCGGCTCCATGAGATCCTGACGCCTTCTGGCGAACAGGTTTTCGTCCCATATGTGTATGTTGGTTGCCTGGGAGCAAGACAGCTGCTCCTGGATGACGTGGAACAAGTGCTCGCCTTCATTTCGTTCAGATTCGCTGAAGGTTGGGGCCCAACTCCCTCGGTGCGCTCTGAATACCATGTCGAGGCAGATCCAGATATGGCGACGAGGACCCCCCAGAAGGCCCAAAAGCATCCAACCAAGCCTTGGAACCACGATCCTTGAACCCTCCTCCACCCGAGGCTGCCCAGATCCCCCATCTTGCTGTTCTCGTCACGCGGATCTCCTTCGGTGGCAATTCATGGGAGCCTCCCATACCATCTTGTCCGCTCTTGCGAGTCAACGCTAGACGACGCGAAACCGACGCTAATCGACGTAAATCGACGCGAATCGACGCTCACCGACGCTAAGTCGGCGCTATATCATCGACACCCAGACGCTAATCGACGCTAGTCGACTCGAAAGACAGAATTGCGAGGGCACGCAAGGCTCCTAAGAATCGCTACCGAAATCTCCAGTCTGGACCCCTTCCCTGGGACTGGCTGCTCATCCTGAGTCGTTTTTTGACGGTCTCTGGGCCCAGTGAGGGCCCCCCAGGGGGCCGAGTATTGCGCAGAACCTCCCGCCGTGAGTTCTGTCATGCCGCGAAGGGGCCAGGGTCTCCTCCGGAGGTCTGCAGAGAGAGCCGCGAGAACCCGTCCTGGGGCGCGCTCGGGCCAGCATTTGGAGGCGGATCCGGCCATGGCGACGAAGAAACCCCGGGCCCCATGGAGGCCCCAAAAAGAAGAAGAGGACGAAGAAGAACAAGCACCATAAACTCAAGGGGCCCAAGGACACACAAATAAATACACACAAATAGAAATATTCCCCCCACATTTTCTCATATTTTCTGGGTTTTCGTCTTCCCGCCCACTTCCCATATCTTCCCATATTATCTAGGGGATCGACGATGAATTGTGTCTCTGTGTGTTTTTCCTCCTCATAAACATAAACTTCTGGCGCTCCGCGCGGATTTCTTGGATCCGCGCTGGGCCCCCCTGGCGGCGCCTCTGGCGCAGCCCCTGGCGCAGTCGCGCCAGGGAGGGGGGTCTGACGCATGTCCGAGACATCCGCGCGGAGCGCCAAAAGGTTATGTTTATGCCGTTGTTCCTTTGGCGGCGCGCACACCGGGGTAGGGGAGGGGGGAAGGCTTCTTAGAAGGAGGCTGCTTCTTAGAAGGCGCCGGCCTTACATCTACAAAGAAGGCCCGCGCCTTCTAAGAAGCAGACGAGGTGTTTCTCAGAAGCCTTTCCCCCTCCCCCTACCACCTTCTGCGCGTGGCCAGTTTCTTCTTCTACAGAAATCCCAGGAGCGCCCCGAATGGGCAGCACCACGACATCGGGGCAGTGCGAGAGGAACCCAACATGGGCCGCGAGGCCGGGGGGAAGTCAGAGGGAGAAGGCCCCCTCAGAAGGCGGCGGGACTTCTCAGAAAACCACGCGCCTCCCGAGCAAATTTCTGCGTCTTCGGGGAAGGCTCAGAAAACTGCTCAGAGGGCCCGAGGCCGTCCGAGCCTTGGGAGAAGGCCCACCCCTTCTCACTTCCTCTCTGGGCGCGCCGCTGACAAAAAACAACGCACACGTGCATCTCCACCCGTCACTGGAGCCTGCGGCCCCTTCGCCCGAAGACGGGGTAGCGCAGGCATGGTGCGACGGACGCGGCGCAGACAAGAACCGCGAGGGCGAGGCATCCCAGCGCTCAAGGCGAGGGAGGGACAACGATACGGGGTGAACCCGCTCGGGGGGGGGAGACGGCGAGACGGCGATGCATCGCCGACAGGTTGGCGGTGGTCCCCAGCGCGCTGCTGGCAGGGGGGATGGGCCATCGCGCCCCTGTCGGCGACGAGCGGGCGATTGGGGGATCGACGCGGTGCCCCCCGACACTGTCCTGAGGTCGGGCCCGTACAGGGGGATTGTGGACGCAAAATGAAAAAAGAGCCAACAGATACCCCAAAACATTGTCAATATCGGCAGTGGACAAACCTCCCTTTAGTAAACCTCCCCTCAGTGAAAACGACCCAGGGCCGAAATCGACGGACCTGGACCCGCAAAAATGACGGCCGCGACCCTCTCTCGCGAAGCGAAAACGGCCAATTCGGTAATCGACGTGTCAGGGTTAGGTCTGTCCACCTCCGACAATAATAGAAACGAAATCGTCCCCAGACTGTTTGCTTAACTATTTTTGAGTATTCCTCCTGTAGGGGGACAGGCCCGACTTAACACTATCCCACCCTCCTTACGTTACTCGGGTCGGGCGAACGGGGGGGATAGCAAAGGGGTGGTTTGAGGATCGGCTCGCGTAGCTGATTTTCCCAGCGCCTCCCGGCGCCGGGAGGCGCCCATGTATCGAGGACTGGGCCCCTCGGCGAGGCCGAAACCAGCTGCATGCAGCAAATTTCGCAACGCCCCCTTTCTCGGGGATGGACAGGCCCCCCTTTCGTAAAACGTGGTTTAGTGAAAACGACCTGAGGCCCAAACCTGGCGGGCGCAAGCCTGGAAAATCGCGGCGGCCACGGCGCCCTCCCGAGAACCGAAAACGGACAATTCACTAATCGACGTGTCACTGTTGGGGGTTCTGCCCACCCCCGACTTTCCCGATTCCCCCCCTTTCGTCCAGCCCGAGCTGCTACGGCCGCTCGGAGCGACCCGGGCACCTCCGGACACCTCTCGGCGAGGCGCAGCCGCCGGCTAGGCACCCCGAGGCCGGAGAACCACCGGGGACCGCTGAGAACGTTCGAGCACCTCCAGCCCTCGGAGCATCCTTCTCCTGCATTTCCTTCTCGTCCTCCTCCTCCTGCTTCTCCTTCTTCTCCTTCTCCTCCTCCTCCTCCTCCTCCTCTTCCTCCTCCTCCTCCTCCTCTGCCCCCCCCCGCCCAACGGTGCTCCTGAGTCGGGGAAACGTGAGACTCGGGTTCGGGGGACTCGGGTTGGCCTGACGGGGCCAGAATGAAAACTACGAGGCCCAGTGTGAATCAAGCTTGACGCGAGCTCTCGCTGCAGACATCCCACGAAAACTGGAACGTCAAAACCCAAGACGCGCTCGTCAAAATTGTCGGCAAACCCGAGTTCCGGCTGTACTCGAGTCTTACCTTTCCCCGAGATGAGGGGGGGGAGGTGCCTCCAGCCACTCCTCGTCGCCCGCGTCGATGATGCCCAGGTCCTCCTCGTTGTCCAGCTCGTCCGCGCGGCGGCTGCCAGCGCCGCGAGCCGCGACGGCCTGGTCCTGCGCGAGAGCCAGGTAAGGGAAAAGGGAGGAGGAGGCGGAGGAGGAGGAGGAGCAGGAGGAGGAGGAGGAGGAGGAGGAGGACGAGCAGGAGGGAGGGAGGGAGGAGGTGGTGGAGGGAGGGGGTAGGGAGGACGCCAGGACGCAGGAGGAGGAAGATGAGGAGGGAGGAGGAGGAGGAGGAGGAGGAGGAGGAGGATGATGATGATGAGGAGGAGGAGGAGGAGGAGGAGGAGGAGGGGGAGGAGGAGGAAGAGGGTGAGGAGGAGGAGGAGCAGGATAAGGGGGAAGACGAGGAGGAGGAGGAGGAGGAGGAGGACTGAGGACTCTGGGGTGCCATCAACAGAGTGAAGGAGGAGGACGCCATGGAAGGAAGAACGAGGACTGAGGACGCTAGGGTGAGGACGGGGAGGAGCTGCCCATCCTGGCCGGCAAATGTAGAGGGTCAATGTGTTTGGGTGTGTATGTAGGGCACTTGTTAAGCCTCCAGTCGCCACTGAGACATCAGGGACGAGGGAGGCGAAGGAGTAGGATGAGAAAAAGGAAGTCAAAGGTGGATCATCACGGCTGTCAGTTAGGGCGCGGGCAAGTCTCCATGATCTGTGGGTGCGTTGCTTGGTGAGTGACGGCTCTGGCATCGAGGCCGAAAAAGGGGGAGGTCAGCAGTCAGGGCGTGAGGGTGCTTCGTTTGGAGTAGCGGTCGATGTTCCACCTCTAAGTGGTCCTGCTTTTCGATGGCCATCGCCCCAAACACACCGCATGCACTCTTGGATCCAATCGAATCTGGGCCCTACGGGGTGTCATCCTGTTCTGCGGTGGGGTTGCGAGGAGTGCTGACTCTCTAGACTCTCTGTTGCCAGCCCTATGGCTCTGTCTCATGCTCCCCCCCTCCCTGCGCACCATCCCGGCAGTCCCAGTCCAACACTACAGTCGGGGCCTTGACCTAAGGAACCCAAAATAAGGAACGAGGCCCCTTTTTTCCATGAGTTAAACTTCGATTTCGCATCGACAACCTAAGGAAAACCTGAGGCAAGCTGTGAAACACCGAAGGAGCACGGAGCCCCTCCCCAACGAAAAGGGTTCCCTGCCCAGCGCCCCGACTGTATGGCTCTGTCTCATGCTCCCCCCCTCCCTGCACCGACCCGGCAGTCCCGGCCCAACATTACTCCCCCCTGCCAGCGCACGGGGGGCGAAGGTGCCGCCGCCCACCGCCGCAGCCGCAGGGCTCGCCCTCGCTCGGACGTCCTTTCCCTTTTGCACTCTTCGACGTCGTGCGCTTCCTGCTCGCCAGAGTCGAGTAGGGGATCGACTACAGAATTGATTTACCACCGAATTGATTTC
>CAUYUJ010015740.1:40000-152500 GCA_963575745.1 Prorocentrum cordatum
AGCACGTGAGCTCCATGCTCGAGTCGGGCCTGTCCCTCTACAGGGGGAATAGTCCAAGATAGTCAAACCATAGTCTCGGGGGCATTGTTCGATGATTTTTGTTGACTGCTTTGGGGTATGTTTGAACATCTGGCATTTTTCGTCCAATTTCTGCCTGTAGGGGGACATGCCCGACCTAACTCCATGCGGTGCAGAACCTGTGCGGGTGGAGGGCGGCTCCTTTTTTTAAAAAAAACAAAGGAAAAAACAAGACTCTGGCCTGAGTTCTCTCCTTCCACCTCTGCGGATATCAAGAGGTATCGACACCGCTGCTCCCCTGACCTCTTCCCGGGTGCGTTCTGACCTGGATTTCGAGGCGAATCCAGCGGTGGCGACCCCAAAAAAGGAGAAAACCAGGGTAGGGTAAAGGTATGGGTGCCTTTTCCTTCTCTGATTGTCAGCGCGTGCAGCCCTTCAGAGGCAAGACCGACTAACATCGAAATGGGGGATCGGCTCGAAGCGGGATGTGCGTCGGATCGGACTGCATCAGCACCGAATCGACATCGGATCGGCTCTGCTGCGCCGGGATGCGAGGCATGGTCACGCGAACAACGGGCCGTAAAAGATCGTCGAACACTAGAATCGGATCGCATAGGGCTGGCCGGAATCGATGTCGAACCGGCGGTCAGATCGAGATGGACCCTGAATGGATGGACGGCGAATCTCTTTCAATATGGGCCTCTCGTTGGACACCTCTTCAAACGCTATGATGCTACCTGTTTGTGTTCTTGGTATGCTATACAACCTGCCATGCTGCCTGCATTCTGACACACACACACACACCACACACGTGCCACGCGTGACGCGCGCCGCGCGCCGAGAGGGGGGGACGAGTTATACTTGAGGAGGAGGAGGACGAGGAGGAGGAGGACGAGGAGGAGGAGGATAATTACATGGAGGAGGAGTAGGAGGAGGCGGATAATGAGAAGGAGCAGAAGGAGGGGCTAGGAGGAGGAGGAGGAGGAGGAGGAGGAGGACCTCGTTTAACTTTAGGATCCCTTTCTCTCTGGCAGTCCGCCGCCGCCATATGCAGCTACCTACATGGTCGTCATCGCGCTGGACAGGGGCGTCTTTCTCGACATGGCCCTACGCGCCCTCCTCCGGTGCTGTTGCCTCGAACACTCCGCGCACTGCAACCTCTGCGTCAGCCCCTTGGTGTGGCCGTGATGCCGCCCCGCGCCCACTGCCAGGGTGACACAGCACTGGCTGGCCGCGCTGGCTGCTCCAAAGCGATGCACCTCGCCTTGTGTGGGCCCTCCCTCCCCTCTTCCCGCCTCCGCGGCCGCTTTCACAGTTCCTCCCCCCCTCTTGCCGCCAGACAGCTATTAGCGCCTGCAGTGCTGCGACGTAGAAACTGTTCCTTGCCCTCCTCCTGGCGCCGCCAAGGGAAGGGCCTGTCTGGGCTCCAGAGCTGAAGCGAACAGACGAGTCCGCAGCCTGAAGGCGTGAAAGCAGATGGGGGAAAGGAGGAGGAGGAGGAGGAGGAGGAGGAGGAGGAGGAGGAGATGATGTGATGTGGGCAAGCGGAGGGGTGTGTATAAAGGGAGGGTCATCCTTGCCACACCCAGGCGCTGCATCATCCTCTTGAATCTCTGCTGCTCCAAACCGTTTTGCATATCTTGATTCTCGCCGACGCGCACTGCTGCAGTACCAGGGCTTGACCTCTTTTCTCGAGCGCTGAACTCCGAAACATATTCGCTCGGATCGTTGCCACAAGACGCGACGGCTCAAGCGAGCCAACGTTTGTCCAGCGTAACAGAGGGGAGGAGGAGGAGGAGGAGGAGGAGGAGGAGGAGGAGGAGGAGGAGGAGGAGGAGGAGGACTCACGCTTCGAGCCTTCGCTCCCGCGGCCGGCCCAAGGAAACATGAGGAGGAGCCCCCGCCCAGCGAGCGAGGAGGAGGCCCTCCCGCCTCCGCCCTTCGACTCGTTTCCCCCCTCCTCCTCCCCGCCGGGCCCGCCGCCCCCGGCCTCGAACAGCAGCGGGGGGCCGCCGCCCAGCTCCACCGCGCCCCCGGCGCCGCCCGCGGCCGCGCCGGCGGCCGCGGCGGCGGCCGCGCCGGCGGCGCTGAGCGGGGCGCGGTCCGAGGCGCGTCGGCGCCGCGAGCGATCGAGGGATTTCGGAAATCTGTGCCCGAAGCTGGCTCTCGAAAGAGGTCAAAGCCCTCGAGTTCTGGAATGGTCGTCGCCGTCGTCCTCGTCGTCGCCGGCGCCGCCGCCGTCGGCGTCGTCGTCGCCTCTTCCACCGTCGTCGTCGTCGTCGTCCCCGACGTCGTCGTCGTCGTCGTCGTCGTCGTCATCGTCGTCCCCTTTCAAGGTCGTCGGCACTGGCCGTAAGACCTTCGCACGAAAATAAGACCTTCGCAATACATTCATGCAGCCAGTTCTTTGGAACGAACTCAAACTCAAGAACCCGTGTCCGAATGGATTCACAAACGAAGCATGGCTCTGAGTGCTTTGGGAAAACAGTGTTTGGGCGACGCTCGAGCCGTCTACACCATCTTAATGAAAGGATTCGGCCGCCAACTCCATCCTATAGTGAAAAGATTTGGCCGCCGACTCCGAATTGACGACCCCCTTTGACGGCCTTTTTCCGAGTTGGCGAGCCCCCTTGACGGCCTCTCTCCAAGTTGACGAACGCCCTTGACGGCCTCCCTCCGATTTGACGAGCCCCCTTGACGGCCTCCCTCTGGGGTGGCGAACCCCCGTGACGGCCTCCCTCCGACTTGGTGAACCCCATTGACGGTGCCCCGCGCCGCTCTCTCCGTCTTGACGAACCAAGCGTCGGGGCCGAGCTGATGGTAAAAAACGGCCTCGGTCTTGACGAACAATGTGTCGGGGCCGAAGTGACGGCTCATCTCGCCTTGACGAACGAAGTGTTGGAGCTGAATTGACGATTGTTTTCGCCCCAGCGAACGTAGTCTTAGGGCGGACTTGACGACCGTTGTGGGCGCTTCTTCAGACATGAGCCGTCTCAACCACTGGGTTGGACTCAAATCTCGTCGCGGGTGGCTCTTCTCTCCCGGCCCCTGGCCACGCCTGTCTGCTTGCGGCTGCTTCCCCTCCCCTCCTCCTTGTCCTCCTCCTCCCTCCCTTTTTGCTCGCTACCTCCCTGCTTGTCCTTTCCTCCTGCTCCTTGCCTGCTGTCCCCGCCTGGCCCCTCTTCTGCCTGCCCGCCCGCCCCGCCGGCCCTGGCCTCCCGCCTGGGCGCTCGTCGTCGTCAGCCTGCTTCTCCCCTTCTCGTCCCCTTCCGCCGGGCAGCACAGCCTGCCTGGGACCAGCGTGGCGCATACACATGTAGGCGCATGGCTTTCTCAGTATACGGCGCAGCGAACTTTGAGGCCGATGCTCAGCGGCACGGGGTCCACGGACGGCCCCGACCCTTTTGCAACAAGCTTGGCCACGTTCGTCGCGGCCTTCCGGGATTAGGGCCGTCATGCTGCCCGCTGCGGAACGGCCCAGCGAAGGGGCCTCGAACGCAGGGTGCATCTTTCATCCGTGCACGGTGGAAGTCTGGCACCGCGCGCGTGTCGGGCAGGGCGCGGTCTGCCAGGCGCCGGCCTCCGGGCGCCGAGATGCATCGCCGATGCATCGGCGACGCCGGCTCCACATCGAGCCACATCGCCGACGCATCGGCGAGGCGGCCCGGATGGAGGGACGCATGCAGGGAGGAGCCAGGAGGGACCTGCTCGCCCCGCCGGTTCCTCCCTCCACGCCCCTCCCTCCATCCGGGGCAGCCGCTCTCCCCGCTCAGCTCCACGGCCGACCCACAAAACATGTGGGCCTCGGCTGCTATCGCGCGCTTCGGCGAGCGAGGCCAGCTCGGAGGAACTACGTGGCCCAAAGAACTCCAGCCGGCCCATGGCCGGAGGGACTAGGGCGAGGAGGAGAAGGATCGAGGGAGGAGGAGGATCGAGGGAGGCGGAGGAGGAGGAGGATTTTTTAAACACGCACCGCAAATGAGTACACGAAGCAAAACATCACGAACGAGACGAGGTCAATGAAGCCGAAGTACACCAGGTCGAACGCGACCCACATGTGAGAACCCGAGAGCACGGAGAGCAGATTCCAGTCCTCCAGACGCCTCCAGGGCATGAAGCGCCTCCGCCAGAGACACATCCTCGCCGAGAACATCATCCCGATTCATGAAGCACTCGAGGACGCCGCGGAGCCCGAACCGATCAGCACGGGCGAGGACCGCATCGTCCTTCTCGTCGTCAACGTGTTGAGCGTCATGTACGGAAAGAGCTGACTCCTGCACTACACTCCCCATCGGGCACGAAGATGGCACAGCGCTCCCCTCCTCAGAGCCGTCCACGGCGGGGGGAGGGGCCCCGTCCATGGGAAACTGGTGATCGCCTCCGACAACGCCTCCACCGACGTGCGAGTCTGCGCCAAGCGATGCCTCACCGACGCAGCTGCTTCCGCCAATGCTGGCACCACGTTTGGCGACCGAATGCGAAACCTTTGCGAAATCGTCCTTGGCGGGCGCCTCCAGCGGCTCCAAGACACCCGGCCAGAGCACCGAGGGCACCACAACGCCAGGGAGATGATCGATGAGAGAAGGCTGAAACTCCTGCGACTCCTCCAGGGCAGGAACGGGACGATCAGGAGCCGCCTGGTCGGTAGGCGCCTGCACCTCCGCCACGCCGCACGGGGTGTGTAGCCCGACCCAGAAATCCTCGAAGACCGACGCCATGACCGCGCCTGACGGGGCCGCCCGCAAAGGAGAGGCAGCAACAGGCGGCGGGGCGTGCTTCGCCCAGTTCCCCTGGGCATTCAGGTCCTCGAACACCTTAAGGTTGAGCTGTGGCGCCAGAAGGCGCGCCGCCGCCAGGGCCTCGCCGAAGGAACGAACATGGGCGCCCATGGCATCGATGAGCTCCCAGTGGCCCTCGAGCGCCGCCCGCAGCGCCTTGACGCGGATGTCGATGGCCTGCGACCGGCTGAGCCCCAGGGCGGCGCGTCGCTCGCGCCGCAGCCGGCGGGCCAGCGTCCTCGCGCTCGCGGACGCCCAGGCCGCGCCATTGCCGGAATGCATGGCCGCTCGCGGCGCCGCGCACCGAGGGCCTGCCGTGAGCCGGGCTCGCTTGAGCCAAAATGGCTTGAGCCAAAATGGCTACGGATGGAAGGAGGAGGAGGAGGAGGAGGAGGAGGAGGAGGAGGAGGAGGAGGAGGAGGAGGATCGAGGGAGCAGGAGGTGGAGGAGGAGGAGGAGGAGGAGGAGGAGGAGGAGGAGGGTATAACGCAGCAAGGCCACCGCCTCCACCCCTGTCGCCTCCGCCCTGGCACGGTGCCCTGCCCCCGACCCCCCCTTCCCGCCCCGCTGCTGCTTGCCGCTCGCAACGCGCGCCGCCCCGCCGACTGGCCATCGCCCTTGGGCGTGGCTTAATGGGGGGGTCACAAATGGGGGGGGTCAGAAACGGTCCCCTTTCGTGCCCCTTTCGGGCCCCTCTGGAGCGGGGCTCGTTCAGGTACAGTTTGGGTACCTTTGCGGGCCACCCTCGGCTCCCCCCCTATTTACGACCCCCCCACGGCGCAACGCCCAACGCCCGCCGCCTCTCCCGTCCTCCGGGCCCCATGGGCCCTGGGCGGGCAGAGGAGGGGGGCTCTCGCCCGACCGGGAGGGGAGAGGCCACCGCCGGGCTCGGGAGGAGGGCCCCCCGAGCGGGCCGAGGCGGCGCTTGCCACCTCCCCCTCCTCGGGGGGCGGGGCTTCACCACCGCGCTCCGGAGGCCCCGCCTGGACGGCGGCGCCGCCTGCAGGCCCGCCGTGTCGTTGTGCGTTCTCTTGCGCCACTCCTTGCCTGCTCTGTGCTGTGGGAGGAGGCTGGCTGCTCCAGCCCCCCCAAGGTGGCGGAGGCCACCCGCGGGGAGGCGGGGCACTGTGGTGCAACCTGACACTGCCCGCAGCTGGCAAGATAGGAGGAGGTAGGAATCATTGCACCGGCCTTGCAGACGTGCTGCAGCGGATGTCAACGTGGATTTTTGTGAAGGGAGGAGGATTGGGAGGGAGGGGAGGAGGATTGGGAGGAAGGGGGGGAGGGAGGGGAGGGGAGGGAGAGGGAGCTGGCAGGATGGGAGGAAGGGAGGAGGATTGGAGGGGGGGGGGAAGGGGAGGGGAGGGGCGGGGGAGGGTGAGACGAGCGAAAGCCAGAGACGTGCGCGCTGGCGCTCGGGAGCCCGCCCGCGCCCAGCAGGGCACGGCGCGGAGGCCGCAGGCCCAGCAAGGAGGGGGCCAGGGAGGCGGGGAGGGAGGGGGGCGGAGGGAGGGGGGGAGGGGGCACGGCGTGAAGGCCGCAGGCCCAGCAAGGAAGGGACAAGGGAGGGAGGGAGGGAGGGGCCGGAGGGAGGGGGGGAGGGAGGGAGGGTCCGCCCTCTGCTGGCCCCGCGCGTCTGCTCCCTCCTCCCTCCTGTCTGCAGCTGTTGGCTGCTGTGCTCGTGCGAGCGCAGCCATCCCTCCCTCCTTCCCCTTCTCCTCCAGAGACAGCGACGGCGGCGACAGCGACGACGTCTCCACGTCGCCCTCCAAATTGTGAGCGCTGCACAGACGGTGCTCACTTGGGCGCTCCCTCGCCCCTGGGCCCCGCCTGGCGGCCAGGATGTCCCGCAGCTCGGGGTCGGGGTCGACTGGCATCGAGCCTCGGAGCGAGGAGGGAGGATAAGGGGAGCGATTGATCAGGGAGAAGGAGAAGGATAAGGGAGGAGAAGGAGAAGGGAGGAGAAGGTGCAACAGTGCAGTCGAGATGATGACAGCACGGCGCAGTGGACAGGGACGGCAGAGGCGCAAATAGAGATGCCAACCCCCCACCAACTGGGTAGCGATGGGAGGCTCGCGCAGATACAGCTCGCACCCTTCACCCTGCACAGGGAAGCAGTGAGAGGCTCCCGCGGGTACGCCTCGAGACCACCACTCTTCACAAGGAGCTGCCGCCAGGGGCGCTGCGTGCAAGGGAGGAGGAGGAACGAGGACGAGCAGGAGCAAGCGGGAGCGAGGAGGAGCGGTGGCAGGCGCCTCACCCCGGACTCCGGACCATCCATCCTATCTCCCCCGCCTCCCCCCTATCACCGCAGCAACCGCTTCTAGACGAAGAAGAATTCTACATATTGCACGGACACAAACAATCATAGCAATAGACGACGACACACCTGGACTCAGCCCGGGGGGAATCAGAGGGCATTGGCTGACTCTCGTTAGCGCCGAACCCGTTGGTTGGCCATGGCGGTGCCCCGAGACGTGGGGCCCTGTAGGGCGAGGAGGCCCCGAGAAGTGCAAACTCGGCCTGGAAGCCCTCCCCTGCCCCAATGGGGCCCATTCCTCTGGACCCCGTCTTTTGGCATGAAGGAAAGGGTGCTGCGGGAAACCAGTCCTGGACCCCAGGGCCTTCTTCCAATGAAGGGGCCTTAGGACACACAAATATATACACACAAATAAAAAGATTCCCCATACGTTTCCATATTTTTGGGGCTTTTGTCTTCCCCCCCACTTCCCATATTCTCCCATATTTTATTGGGTATGTGTGTGTGTGTGTTTCTTTCCCTCCTGACCCAAGGCGAACTCTTCCTCCTGGGTACTCAGTCTTCTGTCGACCCCAGGCCCGGGGAAATGCCCTGGGCCCCAGAGCGGCCGAGACACCTCCAGGACCTGTTTCCCCCGGGACCTCCTCCCAGACATGCGGCGCCCTGGTTCTTTCATCGCGGGGCTACTGAAATGAAGGGGCCCCAGGACACACAAATAAATACACACACATAAAAATATTCCCTATATTTTCTTATATTTTCTGGGTTTTTGTCTTCCTCCCCACTTCCCATAGTTTCCCTTATTTTCGGGGGAATCGACGATTCTTTGTGTCTGTGTGTTGTTTCCCTCCTGATGAAAGTCCCAATCTCTTCCCAAAGGCTGGTCTTCCGTCTTGAGGCGTTTCTGGACGGTCCCGAGGCCCGGCGAGGGCCCCCAGAAACAGAACACTGGCTAAAAACCTTCCGTCGTGTTCTGTCCACGACGTGAGCACGTCTGGGTTTGCTTCTTGGCGAACCCCGTGCTGCTTGGGCGTCCCGAAACAGTGCGGTGACATAACGTGCGGTGACCTCAAGCCCCCACACGACCTCACCGCACAGTCCGTCACCGCAAGGTTTTGGGACCCTGGAGCCCCCAATCGCCCGAGACATCCTCGGGGAACGACACGAGTCCAAAAACTGTGCCGTCACCACGAATCCCCACTGACTCACCACCTGGTGTTGTCAGCGCACCGTTTGGAATCTGTCGCTCGAGGGGTCGAGGGAGGGCTCCTGGAGGACGCAAACGGCCCCAAAACCTCCCGTCGTGATTTTTCAGAGGTTCTTTAGTGCGCGCGCCCACAGTCCCGCTACAGTCCGGGCGTTGACCTAAGGAATCCTAAATAAGGAACGAGGCCAGTTTTCCCCATAAGTTGAACTTCGATTTCCCATCGAAATCCTAAGCAAAACCAAAGGCGAACTGCAAAACAACCAAGGAACACCGAGCCCCTCCCCGACGAAAAAGGTTCCTTCCTCAGGGCCCCGACTGTACTTCCCCAGGTTTAGTGAAAACGACCTGAGGCCCAAACCTGGCGGGCGCAGGCCTGGAAAATAACGGCCACGGCGCCTTCTCGAGAACCGAAAACGGACAATTCACTAATCGACGTGTCAGGGTGGGAGTTCTGTCCACCCCCGACTTTAATGCGCGCGCCCACAGTCCCGCTACTTCCCCAAGTTTCCCGTCCAGGATCCATCCGCGCTGGCCCCTGGGGCCCGATCACGGGTCCCAGAGGCTGGAAAATCGAAGGACTACAGTCGGGGCGCTGACCTAAGGAGCCCTAAATAGGGAACGAGGCCCCATTTTCCCATAAGCTACACTTCGATGTCCCATGGAGAACCCCACGCAGACTGCAGAACAGTCAAGGAACACCGAGCCCCTCGCCAACGAGAAGGGTTCCTTCTTCCGCGCCCCGGCTGGACGCTGGGAGTGAACACCTCATGTCGTCGGAGATCGGGCCCGCTTGCTCTACCGCGGAGCCCGAGGTGCGCCCGCCCCGCGGCCCTCGGGCACGTCCTGCCCCGGGTCCATCCCGCCGGCTGGCCTCTTCTCTAACAGCTCTCTCAGCTCACACAAGGAGCGATCCAAAACTCGGATAGCGGAGCGCCCCAGGAGCGCGGGAAGGCCTGGCGAAGCACGCTGGCAGGACCAGGGGATGCTTCCGAACGACTTGGCGAGCTTTCGGGCACGCGCATTGGGAGACGCTTAGCTGCAGAAATCCTGCGGGATCCTGCAAGATTCTGCACCCAAGCCTCGGTCACTGTACAGTCAGCACGTCTCATACAAATGCGCTGTGAGGATGCAAGGGCCTTGGACGCCCATTTCGAAGCTTCTCGAGCGGGGCGCGGCCAACGAGTGGCCAAGGATAAACCGAGGAGGCAAGGCTGTCAGGGCAGCCTTGGGAAGGCTGCCCCTCCTTACTATGCGGGCTGACTGTGCCCCTGGCTCTGCAAGATCCTGCAAGACCCGGCGCTCTGACTGACCTCCCGTTGCACGGATCTCCGTCCCTCGAGCCCCGATCCAGGAAAAAAACTGATGTCGGTGTCGCCGCTCAACAAACTATCGAACTCGTTGCAGCGGGCGGTGGGCGGACTCTTCTGTCCTCACTCGGGCGTTGGTAGAACTTGGTTCAGTGGAACCTGGTTTAGTGATCTGTACCGGGGGCGCCCCCCCGTCCCATTTCCACTAACCGGAACTGCCGTCACCCGAAAAAAAACAGCTCTGGCAAACCTGGTTTAGTGATTCTGGCCGTTTCGAAGGCTCCGGGGCCCAATCACTAAGCGGGTCCCCTTACCCGGGGTCCTGGCCGTACCCGACTCACCCCCCTTCGACGAGCGAGCGACCCCCGTTTGCAGTGACCCCCGTCTCGGGGCTTCGTAAACGCAGTGGCAATCGCAACAGGACCCCCGTTTCTGTGACCCCCGTTTTGGTGACCCCCGTTTGCAATGACCAATCGCACAGTCCCGTTTTGGTGACCCCCGTTTTGGTGACCCCCGTCTTGGGGCTTTCGTAAACGCAATGCCAATCGCACAATCCCGTTTTGGTGACCCCGTGACCCCCGTCTCGGGGCCTTCCGCGTCGCCAGCGCCGCCGCCGCCGAAATGCTCGTGGTCCTGCTTCGCGAGGCGGGCCTGCCGCAGCATCAGGTCCGCTCTGCCCGCGGGGCTCCCAGGGCGGGGGGCTCTCCACTCTCCAGCCGCTGCCCCTGCACCTCGTCCTCCTCCTCCTCCTCCTCCTCCTCCTCCTTCTCCTCCTCCTCCTCCCTCCTCCTCCCTCCTCCCTCCTCCCTCCTCTTCCCTCCTCCCTCCTCCCTCATCCTCCTCATCCTCCTCCTCCTCCTCCTCCTCATCCTCCTCCTCCTCATCCTCCTTCATTCCTTTTCCTTATCAACAATTTCTCCCTGTCGCACGCCGAAGCGAGTTTTTAAGGCGGTCCGGGCGTTTCGCCTGTGACTTGCCCACCCTTTCTCACTCTGAAGCTGAAAGATTGACAACAGCTTCACAGATGGAGGGCGGGCCGTTTTCAACATGTGGCTCGCGCCTCAGCGACGCGTAAATTCTTTCTTCACAGTTTCAAGAGCTTCACGGATTGAGCACTGCGTCCGCCAGGGGTGTCCGAAAAGCTAGAGAAAGTCCCGGGTTGACCCGAAAAGCCCGAAAAGCCAGAAAAGCCGAAACATCCTCGCAATTCGAACGTCGCCGCTCGAGTCATCCTCGCAACTCTGGCCAGGTAGCCCGAGTCGCCCAAACAACGGGAATGGGCGCCCGGGTCACCAGAAAAGCCCGAACAGCCCGAAAAGCCAGAAAAAGTCCCGGGTTGACCCGAAAAGCCAGACAAGCACGAAATGCCGAAACATCCTCGCAACTCGAAAGTTGCCGCTCGAGACATCCTCGCAGCTCTGGCCAGGGTAGCCCGAGTAGCCCAAACAACCCGAATGGGCGCCCGGGTCACCAGAAAAGCCCGAAAAGCCTGGCAAATCCCGAAAAACCCGAAAAGCAAGAAAATCCCGAAAAGCCAGAAAAATCTGAAAAGTCCGAAAAGCCCGAATCGGTTGAATAGCTTGAGAGCGCTTGCCGCTCGAACCATGCTCGCAACTCGAGCGCGGCCGCTCGAGACATCTGCTAGGGTGCCGGATCGGATCGGGCAGGGGTACCCTAACGGACGAGTCGGGTCGGGCGTGCGGAACAATAAAGTATGACGCATGCTCGAAAAAGAACACGCACGCGCAACCCTGACGGGCAGGTCGGAACGGATGCGGACCTTCACGGGCGATCGTGCAGGGCAGGCGGGACACTAAAGTATGACGCGAGCTCGAATTAAACACGCACGCGTAACCTTGACGGGCGGATCGGGTCGGGCGGGTGGAGACTAATGGGCGGGTCGGGTCGGGCGTGCGGAACATTAAATAATGACGCATGCTCGAAAAAAAACACGCATACGTAACCCTGATGGGCGAGTCGTATCGAATGCGGACCTTAATGGCGGGCGGATCATTAAAGTATGACGCGTGCTCGAAGTAATAAGCACGCGCAACGTTAATGGGCGAATCGGTTCGGACGAGCAGAGACTAACGGGCGGGTCGGGTCGGGCGGGCGGGACATTAAAGCATAACGCATGCTCAAAAAACACGCACGCGTAACCTTGACGGGCGCATCGGACGGGATGCGAACCTTAACGGGCGAGCGGGTCGGGCGGTCGGAACATTAAAAAATGACGCGTGTTCGAAGTAACACGCACTCGTAATCTTAACGGGCGGATCGGAACGGCCAGGCGGACCCTAACGGGCGGGTCGGGTCGGGCGGGCAGAACCGTAAAGTATGGCGCATGTTTAGAAAACACGCACACGTAACCGCAACGGGCCTTGACGGGCGGAACGGGCGGGCGGACCTAATCGGGCGGGTCGGGTCGGGCGGGCGGAAATTTCAATTGTGACGCAACGCATGTTCAACAAAACACGCACGCGTAACCCTGACGGGCTGGTCGGGTCGGGGGTCGCTCGAGCGGACCCTCACGGGCGGGTCGGGCCGGGCGGGCGGTTCATCAAAGCATTACACGTGCTCGAGCACGCGTAACGCTAACGGGCGAATTGGTTCGGGCGAGCAAACCCTATCGGGAAGGTCCGGTCGGGCGGGCGGGACATTAAAATATGACGCATGTTTAAAAAGACGCACGCGTAAACCTAACGGGCGGGCCGGGCGGGTCGGGCGAGCCGACGCGGGCGGGACATTAAAGTATGATGCATGCTCGAGAAACACGAACGTATAATCCTGACGGGCGGGTTGGATCGGATGCGGACCCGAACGGACGGGCGAGCCGGGCGGGCCGGACATTCAAGCATGACGCGTGCTCGAAGTAACACGCACGCGTAATGGTAATGGGCTAGTCGGGTCGGACGGGTGGATCCTAACGGGCGACTCTGGTCGAGCGGGCGGGACATAAGCAAGAAGAGTGCTCGAAATAACACACGCGTGTAACTCTAGATCGGGTCGGGCGGGCGAACCCTGACGAACGGTCGGGTCGGGCGGAGCACTCTCTGGAGTGCTGATCCCTATCAGAACGGCAAGGGGGAGGAGAGAAGCGTCGGAACAACAATGTGATGACCTTTCCAAGCAGGGGCGCCCGCTTCCAATCCAGAATTGTCCACTCGTTGTAGGCCCACAGAGGCCTAGGCACTCACACAACACCCCGTATTGGTAGGGATCAGCACTCGCCGAAGTGCTGATCCCTACCAAAATTTCAAGTGGGAGAAGGGAAGCGTCGGGACATTAAATTTGATGACCTTTCCTAGCAGGGGCTCCCGCTTCCAATTCAAACTTGTCCACTCGTGGGGGAGCGGATGGGAGGGGCACGCGTAACGCTAGCGGGCGAATCGGTTCGGGCGAGCAAACCCTGTCGGGAAGGTCCGGTCGGGCGGGCGGGACATTGAACAATGACGCATGTTTAAAAAGACGCACGCGTAACACTACCGGGCGGGTCGGATCGGGCGAGCCGACGTGGGCGGGACATTAAAGTATGATGCGTGCTTGAGAAACACGAACGTATGATCCTGACGGGCGGGTTGGATCGGATGCGGACCCTAACGGACGGGCGAGCCGGGCGGGACATAAGCAAGACGAATGCTCGAAATAACACACACGTGTAACTCCGATAGGCGATCGGGTCGGGCGGGCGAACCCGGACGAACGGTTGGGTCGGGCGGAGCACTCGCCGGAGTGCTGATCCCTATCAGAACGGCAAGGGGGAGGAGAGAAGCGTCGGAACAACAATGTGATGACCTTTCCAAGCAGGGGCGCCCGCTTCCAATCCAGAATTGTCCACTCGTTGTAGGCCCACAGAGGCCTAGGCACTCACACAACACCCCGTTTTGGTAGAAGGGAAGCGTCGGGACATAAATGTGATGACCTTTCCTAGCAGGGGCTCCCGCTTCCAATTCAAACTTGTCCACTCCTGGGGGAGCGGATGGGAGGGGCACGCGTAACGCTAGCGGGCGAATCGGTTCGGGCGAGCAAACCCTGTCGGGAAGGTCCGGTCGGGCGGGCGGGACATTGAACAGTGACGCATGTTTAAAAAGACGCACGCGTAACACTACCGGGCGGGTCGGATCGGGCGAGCCGACGTGGGCGGGACATTAAAGTATGATGCGTGCTTGAGAAACACGAACGTATAATCCTGACGGGCGGGTTGGATCGGATGCGGACCCTAATGGACGGGCGAGCCGGGCGGGCCGGACATTCAAGTATGACGCGTGCTCGAAGTAGCACGCACGCGTAACTGTAATGGGCTAGTCGGGTCGGACGGGTGGATCCTAACGGGCGACTCTGGTCGAGCGGGCGGGACATAAGCAAGACGAATGCTCGAAATAACACACACGTGTAACTCCAACGGGCGATCGGGTCGGGCGGGCGAACCCGGACGAACGGTTGGGTCGGGCGGAGCACTCGCCGGAGTGCTGATCCCTATCAGAACGGCAAGGGGGAGGAGAGAAGCGTCGGAACAACAATGTGATGACCTTTCCAAGCAGGGGCGCCCGCTTCCAATCCAGAATTGTCCACTCGTTGTAGGCCCATAGAGGCCTAGGCACTCACACAACACCCCGTTTTGGTAGGGATCAGCACTCGCCGGAGTGCTGATCCCTACCAAAATTGCAAGTGGTAGAGGGGAAGCGTCGGGACATAAATGTGATGACCTTTCCTAGCAGGGGCTCCCGCTTCCAATTCAAACTTGTCCACTCCTGGGGGAGCGGATGGGAGGGGCACGCGTAACGCTAGCGGGCGAATCGGTTCGGGCGAGCAAACCCTGTCGGGAAGGTCCGGTCGGGCGGGCGGGACATTGAACAGTGACGCATGTTTAAAAAGACGCACGCGTAACACTACCGGGCGGGTCGGATCGGGCGAGCCGACGTGGGCGGGACATTAAAGTATGATGCGTGCTTGAGAAACACGAACGTATAATCCTGACGGGCGGGTTGGATCGGATGCGGACCCTAACGGACGGGCGAGCCGGGCGGGCCGGACATTCAAGTATGACGCGTGCTCGAAGTAGCACGCACGCGTAACTGTAATGGGCTAGTCGGGTCGGACGGGTGGATCCTAACGGGCGACTCTGGTCGAGCGGGCGGGACATAAGCAAGACGAGCGCTCGAAATAACACACACACACGTGTAACTCCAACGGGCGATCGGGTCGGGCGGGCGAACCCGGACGAACGGTTGGGTCGGGCGGAGCACTCGCCGGAGTGCTGATCCCTATCAGAACGGCAAGGGGGAGGAGAGAAGCGTCGGAACAACAATGTGATGACCTTTCCAAGCAGGGGCGCCCGCTTCCAATCCAGAATTGTCATCCACTCTTTGTAGGCCCATAGAGGCCTAGGCACTCACACAACACCCCGCTTTGGTAGGGATCAGCACTCGCCGGAGTGCTGATCCCCACCAACATTTCAAGTGGGGGAAGGGAAGCGTCGGGACATAAATGTGATGACCTTTCCTAGCAGGGGCTCCCGCTTCCAATCCAAACTTGTGCACTCGTGGGGGAGCGGATGGGAGGGGCGCGGGGTTGAATAGGCTGCACTTTCGGGGGCCGCCAGACCTCTGCATGAGCATCCGCCCTGCCCTTCTGAGGCGGAAGGCGCCGCCCCCACTGTTCGCATCGTTCGAGGTGCATTGGCGACACGAGCTCGCATCGTAAAGTCGACCACAGGACGGCGGATCCGAAGTCAGGGTGGGTCTGGCTGGGGTCGGTGCATGTGCGCAGCAGCCTGCCGTCGCCCGAACACGCACTCCACGCCACACCGCTCGGGACGCCCAAGAAAGGAGCGAAGGAGCTCTGCTGGCCACGGCGGGCCTAGACCACAGAACAAGCTTCACGACGCGCATCCTACGGAACGGCCCGAAACCCGAGCGCGCCTCGGCGGCGCGCACAGTGGGGTAGGGGGCAGGGGGGAAGGCTTCTCAGAAGGAAGCTGCTCCTTGGAAGGCGCCGGCCTCACATCTAAAGTGAAGGCCCGTGTCTTCTAAGGAGCAGGGGTGCTTCTAAGCAGCCGTCCCCCCTCCACCTACCCCCCTTCTGCGCGTGGCCGACCCTCCTGAGTCCAACGCGGTCCTTCTTGGAGCGTCTCGAATGTAGGCGCTTGGGAACTGGGAGCCCAGGAGATAGGATTGTTGATAAGAGGAGGGCGAGAAGGAGCGCAAGGATGGCGATGAGGAGGAGGGCGAGGAAGAGTATGACGAGATTCGGTGGACGGGCATGTCACCCTGAACCGTGTTGTAACGGTCCCAAATACCCGTGAAAGCCCCCAAGGCCGAAAATGGCAGAAAACCTTCCGTCATGCGAGCAAGCCTGGGCTCGCATCGTGGTGCCAAGCTGGACGCCCATGGCGGAGGCACGCCGCAGGCTCCTCTTGATTGTCGGTGGCGTCCAGGAAGTCCTCGAACCGGTCCAACGTGCTGCGCCTGGCAGCCACCTCGCGGCAGACGGTGGGCATCTCGTTGACGTAGACGGACTCGCCAGGGGGGCGCCCTCCTCCTCCTCCTCCTCCTCCTCCTCCTCCTCCTCCTCCTCCTCCTCCTCCTCCCCCTCCTCCTCCTCCTCCTCCTCCTCCCCTCCTCCCTCCTCCTCCTCCTCCTCCTCCTCCTCCTCCCTCCTCCTCCTCCTCCTCCTCCTCCTCCTCCCTCCCTCCTCCTCCTCCCTCCTCTCTCCTCCTCCTCCTCCTCCTCCTCCTCCTCCTCCTCCTCCCCTCCCCTCCCTGTGGCCTTGCCTCCCCTCCCTGCGTCCTTTCCTCCCGCTCATCACCCGCAGATCCTGGGGGGGATCTAACATCGAGGATAACAACATTTGGACGCTGTTCGCCCCTTTCTGGGTCTCCAGGGAGCTCCTCGCCGCCGCGGCTGGATCCGCATCAAACATCTGGTCAGAACGCACCCCAGAACAGGTCTCGGGGAGAGAACCCGAATCTCAGAAGACATGCATGTTTTGTTTATCAATCCGCACATTGCTCGTCGACTTCGGCTCCTGGGTCCGTCTTCGAACCACGGGGCCATCAAACACGGACCTGGGATGAAAAGCTGCTTCCCAGAAAGGATGTGGGACCTCTGGGGCCGCATATATGGAAAACAACATAATCGTCGGGTGCCTGGGAAGGCAGCAGCCGGGAGCGAGGAGCCCAGACTTCTATCCCGAGGCCCTTGGACACCGCAGGCCCGACTTCTGCACCCCTCCTGCTCCTGGAGGCCGTCCTTCCGGGCCCCAGAGCTGCGTGAGGACGGACCGCCTGGGCCGCATGGGGACATCGGAATCCCAGGCAACCTCACCGCGAGGCCCGTCGCCACACGGTGTGGGGACCCTGGAGGCCCCGGTCGCCCGAGACGTCCTCGGAGAATGACCCGAGTCCCAACACCGAGCGTTGGCTCCGACTCCCGACTGGCTCGCCATCGGGCCGCGGGGCTGTCCGGAGCGACCTGGGGACTAGAGGCTGCTCCTTGGTAAGCGGGCGGGAGGCATCAGGCCCCGAGGCGAAGCATCTTCGAGTCTCTGGGTGTTTGGGAAGGGGGGCGTGCTCGCAGGGGGGGGGGGTCACGGGGATAGTAACACCCTTGGCGGCAAAAGCCCCTAACCAGCTCTGTATGCAGTAGGCTCGTACAGCGTCGGCACGCGCAAAAGCTTTTGACACCGCGTCGATCGTTCAACCTTGGATCGATCGCGGCCCCGACCCTTCAAGGCTGAATTCCGTCGGGTCCAACGGCGTCACCGTGTCCCTCGGTGCTCCCGCGTCGCAGAATTCAGCCTTGAACGCCTTCGACGGCGTCGCGGGCGCGCCAACGCGCACGAACCTACCGTAGCGTACTGGGCACGTCAGGGGGCCACAAAGGAGACCACAAGGGCGCGACCAGATGGGAGACCATCACGGGAGACCCGACGTGGGGCGCCAGGGAGTCCAGACTGGCGAGCCTATAGCATATCCGTCTGAGAAAGGTTGTGCACGATGGGGGGGGCACGGGAACAGTTCCACCCCTGGCCGCAAGGCCCCGAAACAGCTCCTGAAAACGCTGGGCACGTCAGGGGGCCATTATATATATATATATATATATATATATATATATGTAACGGGTGCACATGCACCTGGTGGTTCGTTGTAGCGCGTGGTTCGTATCCGCGGCGTTGTGGGCCAGTGACTGCTGGTTTATATGTGACAGGTGCCAGAAGGACAGGATGGATGTGTGGGAGTACGGGACAGGTGCTGCTACTAAGGTGCCAGAAGGACAGGATGGATGTCTGGGAGGTGCCAGGCGCTCAGACAAAATTCGCTCAGACAGCTCAGACCGCCAGCCGTCTCCAAGTCCCAGCGGCGCCTCGTCGCGGCCCTGCTCGAGGAGATGCGCGCTGCGCAGGTGCGCCCCGGCTCGGAGGGCGCCAGCTATACCGGTACTGCTATAGGTTTCTGTGCCGTGTCGACGTGTGCAATGTCCAAACAGCGAGCGTTCGAGGTTGAACGCCGCCAGCATGCATTCGTTCAACATTGAACGGCCTGCGCTTTCGGAGAGCCGCGATCGTCAGAGGTTGAACCAGTCGCGCAAAGTCAGAGACCAACGCCGAGGTCGTCACGGCACGAACCTCCCGTACTCCGATTTTGGCCAGGCCCACCTAGGGCCCAGGATCGATGTGTATACCTCCTGCCCTGGCAAGGAAAACACACACACACCAATCCTGGGCCAAAGGCTGGTCTGGCCATGGCTTCCAACGGCTGGGTCGGTGTTTCCTGGATGGGCGGCGTCCCAGCTGTCGCCAAATAACGCCCTGGCCTCAACCAAGCACTGCCCCAGCCGTCCCATAGATCGATGCGATCCTTCAACGAGTTGCGCCTCGAGGCGAGACCAGACGTGCGATGCCCGGATTTCTTCTACTGTAGGGAAGGCTCCGTGGCTGTAGCTCCTGGTGATCTACAGATTAGCATGGTGACCACTACCAAAAAGCACTGTGTTTTTTTGGTGCTGTTTTCTACATGGTTCTTGCACTTCATTCATGCCACTGATGCACCACATAGCCGTTTTGGCCCAAGGCCCTGAGGCTCCCAGCGTGCCACTTTGGCATGCCCAGGTGCGACTACTGCAAGTCTCCTTGTGGCTGGCACTCGTTTCCGGGGCTGCAACGCAGCTCTTCCGTGGTAAGTTTTCTCCCTTGCTGGTTCGACCCCGACCACAACTGGGAGTTCGACTACGAGGACGACCCAGTGACTGACTGGCTGTCCGACGAGGAGGACAACAAGGGGCTCGGACCCTGCGGGTACGAGGAGGCCAGCGAGAGCGAGGAGAGCAGCTTCGTGCCAGACGCGGAGCTCGACGGCGACGAGGAGGCAGAGGGCCCCGTGGACCCCGTGGAGGAGTCAGAGCCAGAGCCCAAACCAGACTCTGTTACTGCTAAAAGGCGCCGCTTGCAGTGATGCCGAAGCCTCAGCAGCGAGTGTGCCAGCACTGCGGCAAGGCTGGCCACAACCTCAGGAGTTGCCCCAAGCTCGCCCAGCAGCTCCTGCGCAGCGTGCAGAAGGCCCACTCCCCCAGCGCCGTGGTGGACGCGCTCAAGGCAGGCGGGTCGGGCCTCAAGGTGACGGGGATACAGACGAAGTTCATCCACCGCAAGGCCCACAGCTGCAGCGCAGGGTGTCGCACAAGGGCAGCCGCAGGGTCCACGCGGGCACGCCTTCCGCCCTGGGAGATACACGTGGAGGAAGAGACGAGGAGGAGGAGGCGGAAAGGGAGACGGAGGAGGAGGAGGAGGACGGGAGGGGGAAGAAGGAGAAACAGGAGGAACACCAATTTGCCTCCATCGCCGCGGACGGACGAGGCTCGACCAACTAGACACTGAGGTATCTCCCATCGGGCACGGCGCGCCTGTGAAGGTCTCCACGGCCAGGAAGGCAGCGAAGGGGCGCAAGAAGGCGGCGAACGAGAGGCGCCGCTGCTTGACCAGGAACACCAAGGACGAGGCAAGTCTGGCCTTGGCAGCAAAGCAGAGCATGGCCAACGCGTGGAAGGCTCTGGCCAAGTGGCGCTTGGCCAAGGCGGCTGCGCGTGGTAACTGCAGGAGCTACCCTTTCCCCCGGTGCCATGCAGGCTGTGCCTGCACCAAGCTCGACGGACACGGTCAGACAGGGAACGGCCCGCAGAGCAAGCGGAAGAAGGCGCTCCAGGCCACGCTGGCGGTCAAGCAGAGAGAGCTCACCTCGGTCTTCTTTCGGGGCAGCAGATGCGGTGACATCTACAATGGCATCAAATTCTGCATTCTCCCCCAGGTCAAGTACCCGTTCCCACTGCCTTCGCTCGTGGAGTTTGTAGAGAAGTACCATGCAGCCACCAGGCCCGAGCTGCAGCAGCTCTGCAAGGATGTCGGCATGTCTCGCTCTCGCTCCATCATGAAGCTCTTTCGCTGGCTCCGCTGGCAGGAGGCGAACCTCGGCTACGAGGAGATGCAGGCCATGACGCTCAAGGGCGTCGTCGAGGGCGACGGCGCTGGCCTGAAACTCTTCCAGCACAAGGGGAAGAACTGCCACGTGGCACTGCGGGGTTTGGCGGAACGGCCCCGCGGTTCAGCCGTGCCGCGAACAATGGTGTACTTCGTGCCCGTCAAAAAGGTTGCGCCCAATGCCGTGTGCCCGGTAGTGTGAGGAGTACAACAGGACAGGCCTGCTCTCTTGGCCCTCCCCCCCCTGCCTTCGTCGGATGGAGGGATGGGGGTGACAGGAGGGAGGGGGTGGGACAGAGGAGGAGGAGGAAGAGGAGGAGGACGACGACGAGGAGGTGGAGGAAAAGGAGGAGGAGGAGGAGGAGGAAAGGGAGGAGGAGGAGGAGGAGGAGGAGGAGAGGGGGCGATGAAGGCAGGGAGGGTGGAGGGCCAAGGGAGCTGACCTGTAGTGATTTCCTCCTCCCAGGTAGAGTGCTGCGAGGCCGTCTTGGCGTCGGGCGGCCTTGACCACGTCGCGAACAAGTCGGTGCTGGTCTCTGACGGTGCTCGTTTGTGCGCCCGCCTGGCTCGTGAGCATGGCTTACGCCATCGATTCTGTGTATATTCCAAGGGATATTATGCGCGTGTGCGTGAGTATGGCGCACTCGATGTGAACACAGGACTGATCGATGAGCGGTAGTCTCGCATCAAGGAGCGTCTTCGCGTTTACCGTTTTTTTTTTTCTTCTTCTTCTTATTCTTCCTCTTCTTGCCGGCCCGGGGAGGGTGCCCGGCGGGGCCCGGGCGGGAGGGCCCTGCGGCGCACGTGCGGGAGCTCCCCGGCGGGGGTTGGGGGCCGGGGGGCTCCCTCGCGGGGGGCCCGCGGCGTCGCGGGAGCCCGTCGCCGCGGGGCCCACGGGGTGGGCCCGGTCGTGTGGGGGCCCGGAGAGGCCCCGTGTTGCGAAACTCTGTGTTTTGGTATTTTTTGGGGGGGGCGCACGATTTTGAAATCCTTCCGCAACCGAAGGTTTTTGAAAGATTTCGGCACGCGCGCGCGACGACTCGCGCGTCTGCTCTTCGTCCCATTATTTTGCATTGGATTTTCGCGACGGCACGCGGAAAAAGGCGTTCGAATTATTTCGACATGCGCGCGCGAAGCCCGTTTGGTAGCATGTTTTGAAAATCTTGAAAACCGATGACTCCCTGAGGATTTCGCAAAGTCGCGCGCGTAAGCTTTTTTAGAGAATCAATGTTGCGAAACCATGTGTTGTTGTATGCTTCTGGGAGAAGCTGGATTTTGAAATCCTTCCGAAACCGAAGGTTCTTCAAGGATTTCAGCATGCGCGCGACGAGGCGTGCGTGTGCACTTCGTCATGTTCTTTGTTAGGGATTCTTGACAAATTATGATATTTGATAAACGAGCGCGCGCGCATATTATTTTTTTCGGAGGATGGCGGGGGGGAATGATACCAGTTTGGCCGGGATAATATGAGCTCATATTTAGGATGGGCAAGTGTGTAGAACAAGTATAAACAAAAACGCAATACCCTAGGGGGATCGCTAACTCCAGGGGGGGGGGGTAGAATCTATTCTTCTTTTAAAGAAGGTTTTCAACGCGGTGCAATTTATGCTGTGCGATCTATGCGGTGCGCAATCTATGTGACGCAATCTGCAGGGTGAAATGAATTCATGCTCGCAGTGAATTGTCACTCCACTTCTCGCGCAATCATCCCACTCACCCGCCCGCAACCTGGTTTGCATAAGCCCATGCGGCGGCGATTGCGATTAGTGCTTGGTCTTGGCTAGTGCATCTCTGCGGCCGCATTGGCCCGTGCATGTTCGCGCGCGCATCGGCCAGCTAGTTTGGCGCGAGCGGTTATTTCGATGCGAGTCGGCGACTTGGGCGGGCGCGGCATCATGGCAAAATCGACAACGGTAGACGCGAGGATGATCGTAGCGATGCTGGGTACGCTGATGGCAGCGACGACGGCAAAACCATTGACGGCGCCGATGCTGATCATACCGGCGAAAATGACGGCGTCCACGCGTCGGTGCTGAGAACTTCGGGTGGGGTTCGACATGTGCGCGCCGCTGACGTTCGAGGGTGGCCCGCATGGTGCTATTGACGCGGGTCGTGCCCCCCAAGCACGCGCGCAAGAGCGTTCGAATGATTTCGACATGCGGCGCGGAGAGGCCCGCTTGGCAGAATTTAGCGAGCATCTTGAAACAACTCACGGCTTCCCTAAGAACCCACAGAAGCGCGAGCGCAGGTTTTGTTTTGACAAGTGGTGTTGCAACATTGTGTATTTTTATGTTTTTGTTGGGACACCTGGTTTCGACTTCCTGACGAAACTTAAGGTTCTTGGAAGATTTCAGCGTGCGCGCCGCGCGACGGCGCGCCCGTGCATGTCGTCCCGTTTATGGCAGGGTACTCTTGCGACAGCACGCGCGCATGGGCGTTCGGACGATTATGCCACGCTCGCGCGAGAGGCCCGCTTGGTTGCATCATGTGAACATGTTGGAAAATGGATGGCTTCCCCAGGATTCGCAAGAGCGCGGGCGCATGTTGTTGTTGTTGTTGTTGTTTTTTTTTGTTTTGAAAAAGTTACCTCGCGAGAACATGTGTTTTATGTTTTTGGATTATGGGACACTCGATTTTGATATCCTGGCGAGCGACGGCGCGCGCGTGTGCACTTCGTCATGTTTGTTTGTTGCAGGGGGGGGTGAAATATGAAGATTTGTTTTACAAGCAGATGCACTCACATATTTTTTCCCGAATGGATGCTGGGGGGTGCCAGTACCAACCGGGCTGGGATGGTACGGGCTCATGTTTAGGATGGGCGATGGGACAAAATCCGCCGATCCGGCGTGTGAGCTATAAGGAGCCTCAGCAAGAGCTTCAGCTCTGAGCCTAAACCGGAGCTTCAGCTCTTCTTGGGGGGGTCGCAGGGGTGGCTCTGCTGGAAGGGGGGGGGAGGGGGGGGGGGGGGGCGATCCCCCGTTTGGCGTGCTCTTAATGCTTTGCGCATCCCCAAGATGCTTCGGGGGGTCCGGGAAAGGGGGGGGAGGAGGGGCGGTCCCCCATCAGGCGTTTTCTGTATGATCTGCGCATCCCCCAAATGTTTCGGGTGGTTCCAAGGACCCCCCCTCAGATCTAGCCGCTACCTCCCCCAGGACCCTCCCCTTGGAACTCCCCGGACTCCCCCCTGGACCTCTCCAGGCCCCCCCCCAGCGGGAACGAGGACGAGCGAGGACGGAAAGGGGAGCGAGCACGCGACGCAAAGGGGTCAGCGGGAGCCAAAGGGTAACGATAACGAGGGAGAAGAAAGAGGACGGGAAGAATCGAGAAGGGCGGAGGCCACAAAGCCGCGAAGATCACCGAATCCGGACCCCCCTGGATCGGCGGCACTGGCTGGATGCCATTGCAATCGTATGTAAATTGCAATCTTGTCATGCGAATATGGGGCTCGTTAGTTCCAGGGGGGTTAGATCCGACTGCTCTTACAGGTATCCATGTTGTGCTGTAGGTTTTGTGCAAGATATGTTGGGCGGCGACGAGGTGGCGACGGCGACAACAAGCACGGCGACCGACAGACAGGCCCAGACGACGGGCGGCGATGAGGTGGCGACGGAACGCGAACGGCGGCAACAAACGCAGCGACCGACAGACAGGTCCAGACGACGGGCGGCGACGAGGCGGCGACGGCGGAAACATGGCCGCCAGACCGACTGACAGGCCCAGCTTTTCAGAAGAAGAACGCCCAAGTGCAAGCTCTTCTTGGGAAATCGGAGAAACAACAAAGAAGTACGGCGGATCCGGTGTCAGGGTGCGGGGGGGGGGGGGGCAGACCACCCAGAGGGCCACCTCTGCGCCCAGACAGGAGGGGGGTCGCGAACCCCTCACGCGTCGTGCTTGGTCGATCGAGCGCTTGCCGCCGCCACTGCAAGCGCCGTCGGGGGCTTGCAGTTACGTCGGGGTCCGCCGCCAGTGCAAGCGCCGTCGGGGGCTTGCAGTGGAGTCGGGGTCTTGCAGTCAGGAACGCTGCACCAGGAAGGACGTTCACGTCTGCTCCCAGAGGCACCCGGGTGCACGGAGCGCCGGAGACACGACCACGCAGGGACCCGAGGAGCAGCAGGCCCCTTCCGCACCCGAACGTTGGAGGCCTGGAAGTTGGCACCAACACCAACACAGGAAGTTGCCTCGACATGGGGAAGATCATCCTAGATTTCGGTGTTGGTGGCAATATTTCGGTCACCTTGGAAGCCAGAATATTACCACCATCACCGAGATCGGGATCCTCTTCCCTCGGTGGAGGCACACCGCCGATCTTGGTGTTGGTGTCAACCTCTAGGCCTGCGAGAACGGTTCCGCATCGCAGCGTCTTGGCCGTACGCCCCCCCCCGCTGCTCCACCGATGCGCACGCTTGCCGCGCGCCGTGGCCTGCTCGGTCGGTGGGGCGCTCGGCCGCCCCGCCGCGAGAGCCCCGTCGGCGTCTGGCTCGCCCTGCCCCTGCGACTACTTGCTCGCGGAACGGGCGGGCGGCAGGGAGAGGGTCGTGGACCAAGTTGGGTGGGGGGGGCGCTGGGTGGGATTTGGGGCCGCCGCAGCAGGGCCGCGGCGTCGGGGGCCCTGTCCCCGCGGAGGCGTGCTGATCTGGGAGGAGGAGGAGGAGGAGGAGGAGGAGGAGGAGGAGGGGCAGGAGGGGGAGGAGGTGGAGGGCGAGCGCCGTCGGCGTCCCACGCGCACTGCTTCTGCACCCGATCGCGGAACGTCTGGGCGGCAAGGAGAGGAGGTCGGGGGCCCAGGACCGCGACCCCTGCTGGATGCCCGTTATGGGGAGCTTCCTGGAGCCACTCGCTCAACTCAGGCATCGATGCTGCGTCGAGCGTCCGTCGAGTTGAGCTGACCTTGGGTCGAACCATTGTCAAACTATAGTCGAACGTCCGGTGGGCCTCAAACGAGAATCCCCAAAACAATAATCTGAGGTGGGTCCTCGGCCCAAGATGCCCGCCACTCTGGCCCGCCCGAGCTGGCCGCTCTGCAGCGAAGCTGCGCACGAGATCGGCCCCGAATACGTCCCGGGCCGACCGCGCGTCGCAGTCAGGCCCGAGCCATCGCAAGCAGGCCCGAGCCACGACGGCGAATCGTGAGAACGAGGAGGATGAGAAGGATGAGGATGATGACCACGACGATGACGATGATGATGAGGCGGCGGAGGCGGAGGAGGAGGAGGAGGAGGAGGATGCAGAGAAGGAGATCGACGGGCCGGGGCGGATGGATGGCGGAGAGAGGCAGATCAGGAGCAGCGTGGATGGAGCAGGACTGGCCATCGCTCGGACGTCCATTCCCTGTCTTTTTTTTCGGTTTCGTGCGCGGCTTTTTCCCCAAATGATCAAGGCTGCTCCTCGATGGTCCTCGCCGAGAAAAAAATGCACACGTCCGAGCGATGCCAGGAGGAGGTGGACAGCGTGGCGCCGAACAAGCTCGGGGAGGGGGAGGAGGAGGAAGAGGAGGAGGAGGAAGAGGAGGAGGAGGAGGAAGAGGAGGAGGAAGAGGAGGAGGAGGAGGAGGAGGAGGAGGAGAAGGAGGAGGGAAGGGCGAGGGACCGAGCTCTTGGAACCCGAGGCCGGAGCGCAGCGCCCCAGGCCCGGGGCCCAGGCGCTTTGGAGCGCGCGCCTCGGAGGGCCAGCGCGGAGACCACGTCGGCTCGCCCGGCCAGCCCGGGTCTGGCCGGCATCGGGCCCTCCCTCTCGGGGTGCGTCCTGGCTTCGCGCTTCGAGGCGGATCCGGCCCTAAGTCGGGCCTGTCCCCCTACAGGGGGATCTTTCGACGAAAAATACAGAATACCTCCCAAAAATAATATTTTAACAATAGCCCAAAGATAGAATGGGGACTACTTCTTGAGTATGTTTTGACCTTTTTGGGGCACTTCTGGGGTATTTTTTTATTCTTCGTCGCAAATCCCCCTGTAGGGGGACACGCCCGACATAAAGCCAGCCATGGCGACCAGAAGCCTCCAGGACCACAGGGCCAGCCACCGGCTTCAACATCGACTTCTGCAGGGTCCGAGCGGACCTCCTGCAGCGGCGCTGGGCTTGCCTCCCCGGCGCGTGGAGAGATCGCCGGGGAGATGACGCTGCAAGCGCCGCCGACGGGGGCCCCGCGCCGATCCGGGGAAATCTGCGCGGAGCTCCGAAAACTTCTGCTGCTTCAGCCTTGCCCTCTTCGAAGAGGTGACGGACCGGCCGGTGGCTTCGGAATCTGTGGGGGGCGACATGCGAACCCTCCCCCTCAGAAATCGTGGGGGGTAGTAGGCGTCGCATGTGGCTCCCTGTCTGTTGCTTCAGCCTTGCCCTCTTCGAGAGGTGACGGACAGGCCCGTGACTTCAGAGTCTGGACGTTCCCTAGGAGCAGCCGTTCGTCTCCGGCCCCAGGGCCCTTGTGAAGCTCCAGAGGCCACAGGCCTCAGGACCCGCTTCTGAGATTCCGGGCGCGTGCCACGAAGCAAACAGCAAACTGAAAGACAAGCATCACGGGACCCAGCAAGGGACTCAGTAACGGAGCTACCTGCGGAGAGGCAGATCCCGCAGGAGGGACATGACGACACTACCCATCGTGGATCAGCGGAGGGCGACGAAGAGGAGGAGGAGGGCAACGAAGGCGAGGACGACCCAGAGCCCCGACGCCATGTCGTTTCACAACCAAAGCCCCGACCCACTCATCGAGACCAACAACTGGACCCCCAAACCTCGATCCATTCATTTTGCACGCCCAAAATGGATACGGAACAAATCTGTACGATGCCCAACAACAGATTTTGCCCGAAACCGACAACGGCCGTTGTTGGGCAGGCGGCCTTCTGTCTCAAATGGACAACGTCCGCGGCGGCATCGACAACGAATCCTGTTCAAAATGAGCTGGAAATGCTGTTGGTCTTTGCGCACATTCTTTCCGTACCCATCTCGATCCTCCCCAGCGACCCAATCGTTTTGGGACCTTCCAGGGGCCCGGCGAAGGGCCAAACATGGCCGAGAACCTCTCGTCGTGTTTTTGTTTGCACTACGCGAGGAGTGATGTTGCATCTTCGGGGGCCCTGTCTGTCCTGTCGCTCTGCTATCCGCGTCGAATCTGCGTCGGATCCATGTCGAAACCGCGTCGAGTCCACGTCGAACTCAAGTCGAAACCGCGCCGAGTGGGCGTCAGTTTCGCATCGAACCCGCGTCGGGCACAAGAAAAAGCATCCATTTCGAGGACAGGCAGGACCCCGAAAATCTGCAGCCTGGGAAGAGGAGGAGGAGGAGGAGGAGGAGGAGGAGGAGGAGGAGGAGGAGGAGGAGGAGGAGGAGGACGAGCAGGAGGAGGAGGAGGAGGAGGACCAGCGTAAACCCAAGAGTCATCAACCATGCTGGAATTATCCCTCCCTCCACGCTCCCTCTTCATAGGCCCCGACCAAGGTTCATTTCCACTGAGGGGACTGCCTCGTTGGAAAGCAACCATTTGAAGACCCTGACGCATGCCAAGACATCGTTATCTGGATTCCAACGCCACGGATCAACCTGACTGTTGCGTCTTGACGATCCTGAATCGTGAGAGAATGTATTCCTGGGGCTTCAACACCGCGGAGGAGGAGGGCGAGGAGGAGGAGGAGATCAGGTGGCGGGTGCCCGCCGTCCTCGTACAGCGCCGCGCCCCACCTCGCCACCACGCCCAGCCGCTGGCGAGAGCGGCCGCCTCTTTTGTCGTGCGGGAGCACCCCGCGCGCCGGATCGGAAAAAAAGAGCTCGGATGGGAACCTGGGCGTCGCAAAAGGGTGCGGTTAGAGAGCCTCAAGATGGCATCAACATGCAGTATACGGCTTGACCGAAGGAACGACCAGTAAGGAACGAGGTCCCTTTTTTCCAAGTGAGTCTAGGAAATCCGAGGGAACACCAGGGGGGCTCGCCGCAAAAAAGGCAGCGGAACGCCCGCAAACCAAAGGAACGACCGAACCCCTTTTGAAAAGCAAGTGTTCCTTATTTAAGCCGGACCCTGCAGACGACTCGTGGACATCCGCGCGGCTGAACCCCCTTTCCCTATGATCCCTCGCTGAACCCCCTTTCCCCGGCGCGCGCGCGCGGAACGCGCCATGGGCGGCACCGGAGGCGCCGCCAGCGGGGCCAAGGCGCCGAGCCGAGCAATCTGCGCGGGGCTCCGGAAGCAGATCACGGCGCTGCGGGCTGGTCTTCTTCGAGAGGTGGCGGGCGGGGCGGTGGCCTCGGAAGCTGGCCGCTCCCCGGGAGCCGCTGCCCGTCCAGAGAGTCGGCTCTGGACGGCCCCCGGGCCCGCGTAAGAGCCCCAGCTGGCCATCGCTCGGACGTCCATTCCCTGCGTTTTTTTGTCGGTTTCGTGCGTGGCTTTTTCGCCAAATGATCAAGGATGCTCCTCGCTGGTCCTCGCCCAAAGGAAAATGCTCCTCGCTGGTCCTCGCCGAAAGACAAATGCACACGCTCGAGCGATGCCGAGCCCCTCGGGACCCGCTCTCTCTCTCTCTCTCTCTCTCTCTCTCTCCGTGGCGAGCGCTGTGGCCTGGGCAGGCCCGCCTCGCCCGCTCCGCGGCCTCCACCTTCTTGGGTTCGGTTGCCTCCATCCGACTTCGGGGCCGCATCCCAAGCAGAAGTTCGAGCAGTCCCCAGCTGCGGCGCGACGACAAACATGGTTTCTCATGCACAAGAACAACTCTTCGAAATCCACACGTAATGGCTAGGAATTGACCCATGGTTTCTTGGCCACATTTCCGCTTTCCTGGGCGCGCATGTTTCCGCACATGCGAACACATACGGTTGCGTCGTTGCCAGACGATGAAGCACGAGGGCAAATGCGTCGATCATGCAAACCAATATGAAATCCGCATGCGTCGGCTAGAACTTTACCAACGGCTTCTTGACCACAGTTCCGCTCTCCTGGGAGCGCGCGTGTTCCCTTGCGTCTTTTTCGGCGAGAGCGTACTGTTCTCACTGTCCAGAAGAACCAGGATCTTCAGGCAGAGGTCATGAGGCTCCAGAAAACGATGTAAATGTAGGGCATGGATGCCAAACAAACTTAAACCACCCAGGCCTGTCACCAGCTTGCAGGGTAGCGGGATGATATCTATTGGATCTCAAGTGGGTTCCAATGGCTTCTTTTGGATCCCACCAGAATGCCCACTGGGTTCCCATATAATACCCCGAGCGCTTTTCATCAGCATTACAAAAGGAAGGTTCCTCGATTGTAACCCAGCGGAGTTTCCAATCGTTTTCCAATAAGAAGGGCCCCAATGGGTTTCAATAGGAAGCGCCCCCTGTCGGATTCGAATGGGACGCCCGTGAGCCCCAGATAGAGGAATGTTGCTGGATTCCAGTGGGAGTCATCTCGTGCCAACAGGATCCCAGTGGGAAGGGTACCGCTTGGATTCCAATCGGATTCTGTTGGATGCCATTATGAATCTGCCATTTCACAGATTCTCGCTTCAGACGGGTCACTTTACAACCAACACGCTTCAGAAAACGAAATGTATCCCTTGCATGGACCCACGGAGATTCCGGGAATTGAAAAACATCTGTCGCTCATCTGCGTTTACTCGCCTGGTTGTATAGTGGCCTTCCTGGTTGCAAAGCTCTTCTGGGAAAACCGATGCTGGTTGTAAAGTACCCCATCTGGTTGTAAAATGGCCGCTCTGGTTGCAATGTGGCCCACACGCCCCTCCTCCACCCCCTCTCCCTCTTTCTCCTCTTCCTCCTCTTCCTTTTCCTCCTCCGCCTCCTCCTTCTCCTCCTTTTTCTCCTCCTCCTCGTCCTATCATTCCTCGTCCTCGTCGTCGCCTTCGCCCTCGTCCTCATCCTCCACCAAACTCGCGCAATAAATCCGTCGACCCCTTGGGGTCACGGCGTGTGAAATGTTATCCCCCTCCCCAAACCCCCCCGTGGGAACCCGGTCGAGCCGGTTTGGAGGGGAGGGGGGGGAAAAGGTGTCATCAGGCACCACGAGGCCCCAGAGGGCTCCAAGCAACCCCCACGATGGCCCAAGAGGCCCTCGAGACGCCCACAGGTCGGCCCAAGACGTACAAGATGGCCCCAAAATGGCCCCAGAAGACGGCCCAGGAAGCCTCCAAGAGCATTCCCAAGAGGGGCCCCAGAGGCCAAAATCGTTGAATTCGTATGGGGAGGACGTACATTTTTATTATGCACGACTTTTCGGCCTTCACGGCGTTGAAGACGGCCCCAGAGTCCCCCAAGACCGCCCCAAAACGGCCCAAGAGGCCCCCAAGGGCGCTCGACACTTCACAAGAAGGCGCCAAGACGGCCCAAGAGGCCCCCAAGACGGCCCAAGAGTGCCCCAAGACGGCCGAAAGAGGGGCCCAAGAGGGGCCCAAGAGGGGCACATATATATATATATATATATATTATAATATATATATATATATATATATATATATATATATATATATATATATATGATCTCCCGCGGGCATATACCTCGATCGAAGAGAGGAAGAGGATAACGACGAGGAGGAAGAGGAGGAGGAGGAAGAGGAGGAGGAAGAGGGAAATAAAGAGAAAAGATTTCGTCGTCGCCGCCGATGTCTCACAGATTTTCGTGGTCGCTCGACCACCCGAGACATCTCCTCGAACTCAGCCTCCAGGAGCCGTTTTCGATGCCGGGGACCACCGCCGAAAGTCCGGGATGAGGATCGACCTCCCTGGCCGGTACCACCCCTTCACAAAGGAAGGAACACGGGGTGGATCGAGGCTCGAGGCGTGAGACTCCTAGTTCGCAGCCCCAGCTGGGTCTCAACGAACCCCGAGCCCATCCAGGAGGTGGAAAAGGAGGCCTGGGACAGGCCCCGTGAAGGCCCCAAGAAACTCACATAAAACCACGAAAGGCCCCCACAAGGCCCCCCCTTGGACACCACACGCTACGTAGGACATGCCGAAACCCAAGATTGCCAAGCGATCGCGCGCGTTCCGCGGAATCTGACTTTCACTTTTGCTGCCGCCCCAAGGGGTCAGCGGTGCGGCGTAAGCCAATGAATAATACTCCTCTAAGCTCTCACTAGGCTCCGTCCGGAAGATCGCCAGCTCCCTCCGCGCAGATTCCTGTACACACAGAATTTGGCAACGGTGATCTCTCGTATGTTTTTATCAATCAGATTGTTTGCGGCGTTGGAAATGGTGTCACACTTCAGCGTGGGCTTCATTTTCGGATCGGCGCTTTTCTCCCGTCGTTCGGGATGGCACTCCAGCCCGAGCGCAACGCACGCTTATGGATCCGAATCATATTTCATCGTTGTCGCCCCCCTCATTTCCCCTCCTCCGCCCTTCCCCGGTCCTCCTTCTCCTCCCGCTTCTTCCACTCCACTTCCGTGCTGCTGCCGCTGCTGCTGTTCGTCCTCATCCTCCCCCTCCTTCCACATCCTCCTCCTTTTCCTGCAGCTCATCCGCCACCTTCTCCTCCTCATGTGTACCCAGCTTCCCTTTCCCGATTGCGCACAACACGATCGGGTCACTGTGTTGGCATTCCAGAACGGCTATGCCACGCGTCCGCGGATGGAGAACGCCAGCGCAGTGGAAAGGGACCGGAGGGAGAAACAGGATGTCAGATGTGGTACGAGAGCGCCCAGCTTGTCCTCCCTT
Source organism: Prorocentrum cordatum (assembly GCA_963575745.1). NCBI lineage: Eukaryota > Dinophyceae > Prorocentrales > Prorocentraceae > Prorocentrum > Prorocentrum cordatum. The sequence continues at coordinate 71,669 of CAUYUJ010015740.1, forward strand.
TCCTGTTCCTCCTCCTCCTCCTCCTTCTCATCGTCCTCGCCCTCACCCTCGTCATCGTCCTCCTCCTCACCCCCACTCTCTTCCTCCCCCTCTACCTCCTCCTCTTCCCACTCTTCCCCTTCCCCCTCCCCCTCGCCCTCCTCCTCCTCCTCCTCCTCCTCCTCCATCTCCATTCCTTTGTCTTATAAATAGCTTCTCCCTGTCGCACCCCGAGGCCAGTTTTTAGGGGCGGGCCAGGCGTTTCGCCAGAGACTTCCTCACCATCTCTGACTCTGAAGCTTCTAAATTGGCAACGGTTTCACAGATGGAGGGCGGGTCGTTTTCAAAATAAGGCTATCGCCTTAGCGCCGCGTGCATTTATTTCAAAATTGCAAGGCTTTCGCCCATAGAGGGCCGGTCGTTTTCAAAATGTGCCTCTCGCCGTAGCGCCGCGCACGCTCGTCTTAAGAATTTGCGGACAATTGATGGATTGAGGGCGGTTCATTTTCAAAATGGGGTTCTTGCCTTAGCGCCGCGCACATTCGTTGTACACTAACGCAAGAGTTTCACGGATTAAAGGCAGCTCCTTTCCAAACTGTGGTTCTCGCCTGATCGCCGCGCACATTCGTTGTAAACATGTGCAAGCGTTTCACGTATTGAGGGCGAATCGTTCTCAAAATGTGGCTCTCGCCTTACCGCCGCGCACATTCGTTGTAAGCATTTGCAAACAATTGATGGATTGAGGGCGGTTCCTTTTCAAAATGTGGTTTTCGCCTGAGCGCCGCGCACATTCGTGCAATAACTCAGCGTACCAGACATGGTGTTTGGACGGATTTCGCATTTTGCGGGTGGAGCATTTTTTTGTTATATATTCGCGGTGCTGAAGTCCAATGAATGGCGTTCTGGAATGATTTAGGGTCGTCAAGACGCAACAACTAGGTTGATCCGTGGAGTTTGAATACAGGGTACAATGTTTATGCACGCTTCAGGGTCATCAAAAAGTTATTTTCCAACGAGGCAGTTTCCACAATGGAAATGAACCGTTATAGGGGCCTATAAAGCAGGAGCTGGGAGAGAGGATTAATTCCAACATCGTTGCTGACTCTTGGGTTTACACTTGTATCACTCCTCCTCCTCCTCCTCCTCCTCCTCCTCCTCCTCCTCCCCCCTCCTCTCGCTGCTCCTTTCGCTCCTCGTCGTCGCCCTCCCCTACCCCCCCCATCCTCCTCGCCGCTCCCCCCCTCCCACCCATCCCTCCGTCGATGGGGGAGGAGGAGGAGGAGGAGGAGGAGGAGGAGGAGGAGGAGGAGGAGGAGGAGGAGGAGGAGGAGGAGGAGGAGGAGGAGGAGGAGGAGGGAGAACAGGGCGGCCCCAGCGCCGCTCCCTCGGCCAGCAGCTACAAACAAACAGCGCGCCCGCCTCGTGGAGGGGAGCGCCTGGCTCGAGGGGCTCCCCGCCCTGCGCCACGGCCCAGCCCGCCACCTGCGGCTCAGGAGGGAACAAAAACACACAGACACAATTAATCGTCGATCCCTAAGAAAATATAGGAAAATATGGGAAGTGGGGGGGAAGACGAAAACCATAAAAAATGGAAAAATATGGGGAATCAATTTTTTGGTGTGTATTTATTTGTGTGTCCTGGGGCCCCTTCAGCGGCGGGCGCCGTCGACGTTGCCGTCGTCGCCGCCGGCGTCGTCGTCAGCGTCGTCGTCAGCGTCGCCGTGGTCGTCCTCGTCGTCGCCGGACGAGGAGAGGACCGGCGGTCGAAGGAGAAAGCTTTGCAGCAACGGCGCCCGAGTGAGGAAGGGCCGAATTACCCCCGTGCACTCCCTGGCCTGGGGCGGAGGGGGTCTTGCGAAGGACGGCGACATCATGGGGGACGAGACGTGAAGAGGTGCGGGCGTCCGACAGCCACGGTGGCGATCTCGTTCCTCAACGTCTGTTGCAAAGCGTTCCTTCGACAGGAAGAGTGGGAGACGGATCGAAGAGAAGAAGGAAGAAGAGGAGGAGGAGGAGTATCAAGAATTATGCTGAGGAAGGACCAGAGAGACGGAGGGCGAGGAGGATCGAGGAGGAGCAGGATCGAGAATGAGCAGCAACAGGAGGAGAGGGGGAGGCTAGCAGAAGGACGAGGCAGAGGCTCAGGGTCGTGTATCAAGGGTCGATACTCCTCCTGGGCGCTCTTGGCTCTAGTTGGCCCTCCAGATGGCGTCGGGTGTCGCCGTCACCGTCGCCAGAGTCGCCGTCACCGTCGTCGGTGGTGTCGAAGCCGTCGCCGTAACGCCGTAGGCGGCGGCCCATTCAGGCACTTGGGGCGGTTGCCAGTTGCCACCCTCGATGATCGACGGCACCGAGCCTCCCGCGCTCCGAAGGAATCGGGACGGACACTTCTTGAACTGCTGCGGCGTCAGCAAACCGTCTTCGGACACTGTGTGGGGGTCTCAGAGCCGCGTGGTGACGGATCGCGCGGTGACCTCGACAAATCCCAGAAAGGACCTCACCACACGGTCCGTGGCCGCACGGCTTCGGGACCTGGAGGCCCCGTTCGCCCGAGACGTTCTCGGAGAACGACCCGAGTCCCAAAACCGCGCGTTGGCTTCGAATCCCCACCGAACCACCACGCGGCATGGTCACCACACCGTTTGGGGGCCATGCCATGGTCTGCGACTGCCAGGCAGCGATCTGGGGTGGGAAGGGGTCGAGAAGTCGGGGGACCGCGCATCACAAAGACCGTGGGGCCAGAGCATCGAATACGGAGGCTCAAGAGCCGAAGCATCTTGACTTCGCTTATCCTGTTTTCTGACGAGCGAACAACACAAACACACAAACACACAAACACACACACACCCATACCCATAGGGGGGTCGGGGAAGGCTATGGGTGCGTGTTGTCGGATGGGGGCCCCCGCTCGAACGGAGACGTCCCCCAGGGTCTGACAACCCGCACCTCCCCACCCACAGCCAGTCCTCCCCCCACGACCCCACTAGTGGGTATGGCTGTGTGGTGCTCGTTCGTCACGTTCGTCCGCTGGGGTTGCCCAGGCGCCCTCCGGGGGGCCCCGGAGGACTGGTTCCCCAAGCGCCCTCCGGAGGGCCCCTTCGAAGGAGCTATAGCAGAAACTGCTCTCCTGGCGACAGCAGGATCTGCAGCTAGACCTGTAGTGACACCTGAAGTAGAGCTGTAAGAGAAGCTGTGCGCATCGCATAATGGCTTTGGCCTGTCGCATACCAATTTGATAAGAAGCACAGGGCGAACGAGAGAGACAGAGAGAAAGAGAGAGAAAGATAAGCGCACGCAAGGACTGCAGCAGAAAACCATTAGATTCTCTGGCTTAAAAATAAATTCCACAGCTGGAGCACTGTGTGTGTTTATCTCCCACTGAGCAAACTTAATACCATGTTCACTCTGACAGAATTCGAACATTTCCACTTCTCTGGGGGACTACCCAGCTCAGCCTGGGGAGTTTTACAGAATATATAGCACCCCGCAATTGCGGATAAGAGTGAGGGGGCGGGCGCGGGCGACGCGGGCGTCGTCAAGCCGGCGGACCTCGTGGCCCCCACCTTCCGTGTCGATGGCGCTCTCCTTCTCCCCCTCCTCCTCCTCCTCCTCCTCCTCCGCCTCCTCCTCCTCCTCCTCCTCCTCCTCCCTTCCTCGTCCTCGTCCTCGTCCTCATCGTCATCGTCGTCCTCCTCCTCCACCTCGTCCTCCTCCTCCTCCTCTTCTTCCTCGTCCTCCCTCTCCCCCCCTCGTCCTTCCATCATCGTCCTCCCATTGTCGTCATGATCCTCCTCGTCGTCCTCCTCCTCTTCCCCCCCTCCCGATCCTCCCCCCTCCTCCTTTTTGTCGTCGTCGTCGACGTCGTCGTCGTCGTCGTCGTCGTCGTCGTCGTCCCCTCCTCCTCCTCCTCCTCCTCCTCCTCTTCCTCCTCCTCCTCCTCGTCCTCCTGCAAAAGCAGCCCGCCGCAGGCGCCGAAAAATTTGGTTTGTACACTGAACGTGGTTTGGGTCGCTGGTGGGCCGCGGGTTCTCCACCAGGAACGAATGCACAAGATGCCCGCCGCAGGCGCCGAAAAATTTGGTTTGTACCCTGAACGTGGTCGCGGGTGGGCTGCGGTCTCTCCACCTAGAAGGAATGCAAAAGATGCCCGCCGCAGGCGCCGAAAATGTGGTTTGTACCCTGAACGTGGTTTGGGTCGCGGGTTGGTCGCGGGGTGGTCGCGGGGTGGGTCGCGGGCTCTCCACCTGGAAGGAATGCAAAAAAAGCCCGCCGCAGGCGCCGAAAATGTTGGTTTGCACCTTGAACGTGGTTTGGGTCGCGGGTGGGTCGCGGGTGGGTCGCGGGGTGGGTCGCGGGTGGGTCGCGGGTGGGTCGCGGGTGGGTCGCGGGTGGGTCGCGGGTGAGTCGCGGGGTGGGTCGCGGGTGGGTCGCGGGTGGGTCGCCGGTGGGTCGCGGGGTGGGTCGTGGGGTGGGTCGCGGGTGGGTCGCGGGTGGGTCGCGGGTGGGTCGCGGGGTGGGTCGCGGGATGGGTCGCGGGTTGGGTCGCGGGATGGGTCGCGGGTGGGTCGCGGGTGGGTCGCGGGTGGGTCGCGGGTGGGTCGCGGGGTGGGTCGCGGGTGGGTCGCGGGTGGGTCGCGGGTGGGACGACGACAACAAACAACAACAACAAACAACAACAACACGAATCCGCACCGCGGAATCCCACTTCAGCCACGCACCCAGGGACAGTGAATGACCGTTCGGCCCCCTCACTCTGATATGGGGTGTTTGAAAAACCATGTTCTGAACCAGTTTAGCCGCCCGGAATGTTTGAAACATGTGGTACACACGAAACCAGAACCACGCGCGCTTCGCGCGCTTGTGTTCTAGTCACCCCCGCCATTCATAAGTTCAAATTGCCACTGAAGTGGCTACCTACATGCCTTAAGCATAGGGTATAACGTTTCTATAACGCGGGCAGAGCAGATACGAACTGCCGACAGGGAAATGTACATACTACTCAATGCACAGCGATGCGCACCAATGAAACCAATGGAGTGAACAAGGCGGCAGCGCAGTGTAACGCATTGCCGTGGAATCGAACCAGATGCGGGCGCAATGCGGCTCGAAGCATTGCAAGCACAAGCTAGCAACACAAATGCACAGCAACGCAATGCAGTGTGGCAGTGCGAATCAAAAAACGGTACAACAATACTCAACAATGCATTGTGGATCACAACGCAATGCAATAGCACATGCCCCGGAAAACAACCAATCCGAATGCAAAGGAACACAAGGCACAATAATGCAACATACCAAACATGATTTTGGGAATTCAAAGATCCAAGGGGCGAGCCGCCCTAGAAAGAACCCAAGAGCACCCCGAGGGGAGCCCAAGACAGGGCCAAAATGGCACCCACGACCAGCCAGTGAGTTCCCCGAGAGAAGCTCCAAGGGGGGCCCAAGCGTGGCCCAAGGAGCTCCAAGCAGGCTCCAGAACGGGGCACAGGAAGGAGCCAAGAGGCGCCCCCAAAAAGCTGGAAGATGGCGTCAGAACGAGAGGGCCCAAGGAAACGCCCCCTCAGCCATAAAAGCAAGTCGCGAGGGCTCACGTACAGACCCAAGAGTGGCGTCAAGGGTGGCGTCAAGGGTGACTCTTGTTGGCACCGAACCGCCCGCAGCGAAACGGAGGCAGAGGTAGTACCGCGACGGTGGCGGCGGCACGAAGCCCACCTCAGGTTCTAGCAAACCGCAGCCCTTGATTGAAGCAGTGACCCACAATTGGTCTGAACTCGAGGTGGAAGAGTACCACTCACGCGGATCACACAGCGTCGCCCCGATAATTTCGGCAAGCCCCTAACACGGATCGCCCCCCCCCCCCACCCCGGAGCTCCGCTTGCAGTGCCAGGCACAAAGTTCGCACGCGTCCCTCCATCCATCTCGGCACACCCTTCACACGGATCGTGCCCCAGAGGGATGTAGTTCCACTTTCTTCCCCTGTGGAAAGGTTCGCATAGCGTCCCCCCCCGCGTATTTCGACTCACTCCTCACAAGGATTGTGTGTTTTTGTTGTTGTTGCTGTTGTTGTTGTTGTTGTTGTTGGTGTTGTTGTTGTTGTTGTCGTCGTTGTCGTTGTCGTTGTCGTTGTCGTTGTCGTTGTTGTTGTTGTTGTTGTTGTTGTTGTTGTTGTTGTTGTTGTTGTTGTTGTTGTTTGGTTTTCAACCGACGGCCCCAGAGACAGGGTTCGCATCCCACCGCCCCGCCCATGTCGGCACACCCCTGACATGGATCATTCGTCGTTAGGTGCGTCTTATGGGCGCACTGGACGCCTCTCGTGGGCTTGCGGCGTGATTATCAAGGGCCTTTTTAAGCCTCTGCAGCGCCTCTTGGGGGCCTCGCGGCGTCTCGTCGGGGCCACTCGGGAGCTTCTCGGGGTTTCTTGAAATCTTCGGGGGCCTCTCGGGGGTCTCGTGGGCATGTTAAGAATGTTGCGAGCCACACCCTCCAAGATACTGCCCCACGGCCCCGCTTGGCACCCTCGTGGGGCCCTCTTGGGCCTCCCGTGGGGCCCTCTTGGGGATCTCTTGGGGCGTCTTGGGCGCCCTTGGGACCGTCTAGGCGTAGATTGAATCAACGGGTCATGCATGTGGCTGCAGGGACGCAAACTATATGATGAACGTGGGGAGAGAACGCCTCACGACAGAGGTCCCCTGGCGCTCCCCCCTTCACCGCGTCCAGCGGCTCCTGGGCGTCAAGGACACCACGGCTTCAACTCTAAGCGCCCCCCAGGCCCCCCCCCCTTGACCGCGTTTCGCGGCCGGGGGGGCGCGTCGAGACACCATGGCTTCAACCTTGAGCGCCCCCCAGGCAGCCCCCCCCCCTTGACCGCGTTTCGCGGCCTAGGGGGCGCCTCGGGACACCACGTCTTCAACCTTGAAGGTTCCACGGGCTCCCTCCCTTGAACGCTTCTCGCAGCAGGGGGGGTGCCTCGAGACACTCCGGCCTCAACCTTGAGCGCCCCCCGGCCCCCCCCCCCTTGACCGCGCATCGCTGCCGGGGGGGGGGCACCTCAGAACACACAGGGGATGCCCGGGGAGGCGCTTCGGGACACTGCGGCTTCAACCTTGATCGCCCCCCAGGACCCCCTTGACGGCGTCTCGCGACGGGAGGGGCCCCTCGGGACACCCTGGCAGGAGGCGAAATGTCGTGGGCGACGGGGCGGGCTGCAACTGGCCGCCCCATTGCTGGGCGACGGGCCATGAAAATGGTCCGCCGCCCAAAGCCAAAAACCTCGGTCTTGGCCGCCCCCCAGGCTACCGCGACGCTGAGCGCCCGCCAAGGCGAAGCAAACCCGACTGGACTGCACAGTGGCGTGCTGTCCGCTCGCGGCTCGTACTGCCACCGTGCCTGGGACGTGGGTCAGAGGCTTCTTGGATACCTATTGGGGCCTCCTGACATGATTCTCGGCGCCCCTCGGAGCCAGTTTTGAAGCCTCTTGGAGCCTCTCGGGGGGTGTTTGGGGGCCTCTTGGGGCCTCTTTCGGGCCTCGTGGGGACCTGCTGGCGGTCTGGGAGGTCCACTTGGGTCGGCGGGCTCGAATTGTGAGCTGGAATTTCCCCTCTCGGGCCCTCCAGGGGCCATCATCTTGGGCCGTCTTGGGCGCCTCTTCGACCGTCTCGGGAATGCCTGTTGGGCCGTCTTGGGGCGATCCTCATGCCCTCTGGGGTCGTCCAAGGCGCTGTGATGACCTAAAAAGCGAATGTGCTGATATATATATATATATATATATATATATATATATATAAATATAAAAACATATACATACACATGTATGTATGTATGTATGTATGCATGCATGCATGTATGTGTATATATATATAGATACATCTCTCTCTCTCTATATATATATATATATATATATATACGTAGCACCCCGTATATGCGGATCAGAGTGAGGGGGCAGTGGGGACGTCGGCAGTTTGCAAGACTCTGGAGAAGCCCGCCGCAGGCGCCACAGTTTCACAAATTATATACAACGAGCCCGCCGCAGGCGCAGATTTCTTCGTTTAACCAATGTGGGTAGGTCGCGGGTGGGTCGCGGGCGGGTCGCAGATGGGTCGCGGGTGGGTCGCGGGTGGGTCGCGGGGTGGGTCGCGGGTGGGTCGTCGGTGGGTCGCGGGTGTAGAGGGCAGAAAATCCACCTCATAATAATCACCCCGGCAAGCGAAGCCTTTTAGTAAACGCACACAAGGAATGAATCGAACAGGGCAGAGCTGTTTAATCAACACCCAAGGCCGTTTGGGACTTCCATTGTCGGGTCTGGGTAGTTTTTCCTCCCTTGAGGATGGGTCGCGGGGTGGGTAGCAAATGGGTCGCAGGGTGGGTCGCGGGTGGGTCGAGGATGGGTCGCGGATGGGTTGGGGTGGGTGGGGTGGGGTGGGTCGCGGGTGGGTCGCGGGTGGGTCGCGGGGTGGGTCGCGGGTGGGTCGCGGGGTGGGTCGCGGGTGGGTCGCGGGTGGGTCGGGGTGGGTCGCGGGGTGGGTCGCGGGGTGGGTCGCGGGGTGGGTCGCGGGTGGGTCGCGGGTGGGTCGCGGGGTGGGTCGCGGGGTGGGTCGCGGGGTGGGTCGCAGGTGGGATCGCGGGGTGGGTCGCGGGGTGGATCGCAAGTGGGACGACGACGACAACAGACAACAACAACAACAACAACAACATCATCATCAACAACAACAACATCGACAACAACAGCAACAACAACAACAGCAACAGCAGCAACAACAACATCAGCAACAACAGCAACAGCAACAATAGCAGCACCAGCAGCAACAACAACATAACCGACAACACAACCACCACCAACAAAAACAGCAGCAGCAACAACAACCACAATCACAATCACACCCACAATAACAACAACAGCAGCAACAACAACAACGCAACAAACATAATTCTTACCACGAATTCCTCATTCAGCCACGCGCCCAGGGACAATGAATGACCGTTCGGCACCCCCACTCTGACATGCATATCTGTATGTACATATATATATAGTCCGAAAGAGATTGCTCGATGTTCGACATCCGGGGCGTCTTGGAGAACTCTTGGAAGCTCTTCGGCCATCTTGAGGTCATCTTGGGCGTTTTGGGCCACATTGCGCCGCTCTCGTCGCTTATCCGTGTCCCCTGGAGGATGTTTTTGTTGGTCAGGGTGGCTGGGGGGAGGCCCAGGAAGGCCCCGGAGGGGGGGAGGGCCCAAAAAAGGGAAGGGGAATTCGGGTCGGGCGAAAGGGGGGGATAGCAAAGGAGGGGTTTGAGAATCAGCTCGCGCAGCTGATTCTCCCGGCGCCTCCCGGCGCCGGAGGCTGCCATGTATCGAGGAAGGGGCCCCTCGGTGGGGCCGAAAGCAGCTGCATGCAGCAGATTTCGTAACCCCCCCTTTCCCAATCATCCCCTCTCGTCCGGCCCGAGGAATCCGGGAGGGTGTGCCGGCCTGGGGCCCGGGCCCTGGTACTCCGGGGTGGCCAGGCGAGGCCCAGGCTCCAGAGGGGGGGGGGGGGGGCCCAAAAATGGATGTGGGGGCCATCGGGGGCCCAGGACCGGGTACTGCGGCATATGACATAGACGCTGGGCTCTCGGCTTCCACGATGCGGACAATCTGAGCAGCACAACGGTGTCCTGCTTTCCCATCGCGCTCTTTGCATGGTGGGGGAGGAGGAGGACGAGGAGGACGACGACGAGGAGGGCGAGGAAAAAGAGGAAGAAGATGATGGGAAGTGAAGACGCACGCAGCCGCAGGGCTGTCAGGCACTGAGTGGAATGTCCCCAGGTCCTTTCGAGTTTTGAACAGGCCCGGGCCTCCACTTGCTGGATCTCCAGGAGATTCTAGATGAGTTCCCAGGGTAATTATTTCGCATGGCTCCCGGATTGCACCGCGTGGCTTTGACTCGAGGTCGGAGACCACCAAGATAGACTTGCAGGGTCCAAAGAGGGCTCACGGTCAAATAAGCCTCAAGACGGCCCAAAAGGCCCCCCGAGATGCCAAGAGGCCCAAACCGTTGATATGCCTGAGGTGTTGGAGAGGTTGAAGGGATCTCGCTGTTCCGAGCTTCCGACACTCCAAGACGGCCCAACAACAACCTCCAAGAAGCCTCCAAGATCAGCCCAAGAGGCTCCCCGAAGGGTCCCAAGAGAGCCCCAGACGACTCCAAGCCCGCTCCAGTACGGTCCAAGAGAGGGAAAGCGAAGGGGCCCTGGGGTCCTTCCCCCCGCAGATGGATCCCACTCAAACTCCCAACATGCCACAAGAGTTAGCCCAGACGGCCCCAAACGGCCCCCCAGAGACAGCCCAGAGTCCCCTCAAGAGGCCCCTTCAGAAGCCCCCAAGAGACAAACGAAGATACCCCAACAGGTATCCAAGAGGCCTCTGCCCCCCACAGCCGAGGCCCGGTGACGGGCTGGGCCGACGGCCGGTGGACAGATGATGAGCAGTGCGGGGTCGCAGAGCGCAACGCCTAGACTCGTCAATGGGCAGGCTTGCCCCTGCGATTCGCTTGGCCGCTCGACCACTCCGCTGGTCCATTCATCTGCAGGACAGCCTGAAGCTTGAGGCCAACGATGCGGGGTGCGCGCAGCTCCTACTGTGCCGGAGGAGCGGGTGCAGGGACATGCCGGGCACCCCCTCGTGGAGGTCGGTCTTCAAGGCGATCGTGACTGATCGGTGCTGCATCGCGGAGGGCATGGCCGAAGGAAGTGCTTCAGAGGAGCTCGTGCGCACCGAGCACGCAGTGCTGCGGCAGCATGCGCGCGGGGCATGCGCGTCACCGAGCTGGACACACCGTGCACGTGTCCAGCGGCGCACATCCGAGGGGCCCCTCACCCCAGCCTCATCCTGCCGAGAGCTTGGCCCAGACGTTCCACCGGGGACACGTCGGAGCAGTAGTAGGGGGGGGAGAGTGAGGAACTTCAACGGGGTGTAGGATGATGCGCGATGTGGGGAAGGGGCGGATAAGTCTGCGTGGAGGAAACACTTACCCTCCTCTTCCTGCCTCGCATTCCTCGCGGATCCTCCCTCACTCCGCCTACGCGACTTCTCCGGCTGCAGCTGCCCAGCGCCGCGAATGTTGGGCGAATGACCCGAGCGGGACCTCAGCACGCATCGGGATAAGTTCTTTTTGTTAGCCGACAAAAAGTCGCCAAGCGCGTCCTAATCAATGCTAGCAACTACCGCGCAGAGAAGGTGGAGAATGACGTGACCAGAGCGGCGGAGAAGGCAGGGTAAGGGAGGAGAGGCAAGAGTGGGAGAGTGGGAAGAGAGGAAAAGAGGGGATGGGATGGATGCGTGAAGCGGAGAGAGGATGGGATGGGGGGATGGTGCCCGCCTCGATGGGCCTAGCCACAAACGGGTCGACCTCGCTGCCGAGGTCGCACCCCCTTCCGCCGACTGCGCAGCACGCGCGTGGGCAGTCTATGCCCCGTCTCGTCGAATGGCTTGCTCGCGGCAGCCCTTACCAGCCCGGAACATAACCCTATCCCTAAGCTGGGCATCGCCTCATCACGATGCCAATCTTAGGGATTCCCTCAGCTTTTCGGGGCGCCTCCCCAAGACTGTCCTCGCCTTTGGGCGTGTCAATCTTAGGGACAGGCATGAGTTCGAGGCTGGTGAATCCCCCCCCCCAATTTGACAAGGCAAGTGCGTGGCCAGTCGCCAACCCCGCTGGGAGCCTGACCCGCTGACATGGGGGCGACCAGGGCGCGAGCCGTGCCACCGCCACGGCGGCGCAGACCGCCCGCCGCGCCGACCCCCGACGGCGCAGCGCGGCGCAGCACCGTGCTGCAACCACCGTCGCCAGAGGCCCTACCTCAGGACTGCGGTTGGAAGCCTTCGCTTCGGGTGTCCTTGGCGGCGGACCAGAGCCACCCCTCGCTCATGGCCTGGCTCCGCCGCGAGGGACCCACGACCACTCTGCAAGCGGGTGCCGTGTCGCTCCGTTCCGCGGGGCAGGTGGCCGGGAGAATCGTCGCGTGTCGCGCGCCGAATCGTGGTAGGCTTGAGCCGGCGGCGCGGCATGCCCCACAACCGCTCTCGATCGCGTGCGTGCCCGGAGCCGGGCGACGGCTGCAGCCGCATTGGAGCTGAGGCAGCAAGACTCCCCGTAGATACAGGACAGTTTTTTAATACATGGGATTTTTTGGTAAAACAATACGATTAAAATATATGCTTAATTAATGAATACATGTAGGCGTGAACTCATCGTCGTTTTAATACCAAATCCCTGTTTTTTCTTACATGATCCGCACGCGGAGCATGTATTCAAAACGGCACTGTACAAGTGCCACGGACGAAAACACATATTTTCAGAACGACGCAGTCCCAACATGGTTCATTTACGCAAGAAGATCAGACCACCGAAACTTTCCACTGACATACCCTTGATATTCCCGAGAGACGTTACGAACCGTTCAAGCTGTTCATGACACGCAGGGGATCACAGCAGACATCTGCAGTATAGCATTCAGTTCAACAGAAAGCACGCACGCTGAAACAGAAATAACACTTCATCCCAAACAAAAATGATATCGACAACCCAACATCAAAACATGAGACGTAAGGAATTGCAACATCGGAAACGTTCACATTGAAACATCATGTGTGCACAAACGCTGAATTCTGGAAGACCAACGGCAAACATGAAACTTTGAATGCTTTATCTACGGTGAAAATGTACCATTCAATGTTGGACAACCGCCGACCTCCGCTTGCTGGCGGTGAGAAGGCGTGTGAGATGATTGGTTGTCCCCCTCCCTCTTTCCTCCTCCCCCAGGCTTCAGAATCCTCGGCGCACCCCCGCAGACCCCGGAGCTTCCATATCTGCCTTCCGTGGCCTCAAAGACGTTCCAAGATGGTCCCGCATCGCAGAACGATTGGCCCAAAAGGGGCTCCAAGACGCCAGAAGACGCCTTCGAGATGCCCCGAGCTTTCCCAAGGGGGCCCCGAAAAGCACACTTCAAGTGTTTGTCGTTGGTTATTACTTGTTTCTGGGGTTCTCTTCTTCTCGAGCTCCCGACGCCAACACTGCCGGCCCAGGAGGCCCCGTAGACCGCCCCAAAACTGCCCACGAGGCCCCAACGAGGGCCCCAGGACGGCCCAAGAGGGTTCCAAGACGGCTCAAGGAGGGGCCCAAGACGGCCACAGATAGCCCCAAGAGGGCCCCAAGGGATGCGAAGAGAGAAACCACGCACCCCAAATCCGATCTTTCCACCCCAAGGGGCTTCCAAAATGCCCTCCTCCTCCTCCTCCTCCTGCTCCTCCTCCTGCTCCTCCTCCTCCCCTCCTCCTCCTCCCCCTCCCCCTCCCCCTCCTCCTCCTCCTCCTCCTCCTCCTCCTCCTCCTCCTCCTCCTCCTCCTCCTCCTCCTCCTCCTCCTCCTCCTCCTCCTCCTCCCAGAAAGGAGGCCCCACGGCGGCCCCCAGAACGCTTCCAAACTGCCTGCAGGAGGCTCCGCCACGCCCCCAAACGGCTCCCAACGCGCCCACAAAAATCCCCACGTAGTGACCAAGCAGCCCACGACGCCTCAACCGTGGACTCCACGTCTCTTCTGGGGGTCGGCGGAATGACGCGAGCCTCTTGGGAATCTGCCACCGTGCTTCTGGCACGAGGTAGACTGCCCCAAGGCTGATGCACCACTGAGAGGTGGAGGCCATGCTGCTGCTACAACCACAAGCCGTAGGTCTTGTAAGGCCCGAGTCAGCCGTTTCCCAGGGCGTCTTGGGCCGTCCTGGGCCGCACTGGGGCTTCCTAGGCTGGCTCCCGTAGATTGTTGGGTGCTTTCTGCGGGTGCTCTGGACGCCGTGACAGATCGGTCGAGGAAAGCCTAGACTCGCGGAAACATCGCTCAACGACGCTGTCAGTGGCCTCCAGATGGCCCAAAACGCCTCCAAGACGCCCCAAAGAGGCCTCAGGAGGCCTCCAAAGAGGGCCCCAAGAGGCCAAAATCATTGAGTTCCCTTCGGTCGTTGAACGGTTTTGGCGTTCTCGCCTTTTCGGCTTCCCGACGCTCCCAGGCGGCCCTAGAAGCCCCCAAGACCGCCCGAAGACGGCCCAAAAAGCCTCCAGAAGGGGGGCCCACAACAGCCCAAGCGGGCCCCAAGACAGCCCAAGAGGCGGCCAAAACTGCCCAAAAGCTCCACGACGGCTCCGACAGGGGCCTAACCAAGGGACCACGAACCGAACATCCAAGCCGTCCGCCTTGAGATGCTTCCAGGATACCCAAAGAAGTGCCCAAGAGGCCCCATGAGGCCCCAAAGAAGCCCCCAAGAGGCCCGATGAGGCCCCCAACAAGCCCGAACGAGACCCCAATAAACCCACAAACGGCCCCCTAAGAGACGTCCAAACTGCTTCTAAATAGGCCCCGGAGAAGCTCCCAACAATATCCCATCGAACATCCAGTGGGGGTGTTATGCCCACAAACCAGGCGCGGTGGCAGGATGGGCCGCAAGTCGTTCGACTATATTGCAACCACGATGTTCATAACATGGCAAACATAGGCTAGCCAATGTAGGCCTATGCCGTGCAATGTACGTAATGCAAGACTACGTTGTGCAATATACGTTGTGCAATATATATATATATATATAGGGTGCAATCTGCGTGATGCAACCCACCTTGCCGAATTTGAAACTGTCAGCTCCGCTGCTCGCGAAATCATCCCACCGACCCAACCGCAACTGTTTTTGCAACACCCAGACGGCGGTGATTGCGATGCCTGCTTGGAGCTGGCTGGCGCGTCGTTGCGGCCGCCGCGTTAGCGCGCGCAGGTTCGTGCGCAGAGCGGCAAGCTAGCCTGGCGCGACCGATGCGGCCGCGGTGGCGCTGACCGCTGGGCACACCCCAACGCGTCTCCCAAGCCGCGCTGACGCGCGGGCACGTCACTGCGAGTCGGTGACTCGAACGGGCGCGGTATCATGGCGACATCGACAATGGCATACAACGATGCTGGTGACCACGGCGACGATGACGACGGCAAGGCTGATGACGGCGCCGACAGTGATCACGCCGGCCACGATGATGCTGCCCACGCGTCGGCGGCCAAAGTTTTGGAACCATTTCGACATGTGCGCGCGGCCGACGGGCGCGAGGGCCAGGCATGGTATTATTTGACAGGGATCGTGCCCCTCCTCCAGCGCGCGCAAGAGCGTTCGAATGATTCCGACACGCGCGCGCGAGAGGCCCTTTTGGTCGCGTTTGGTGAATATGTAGGAAAAAATGGTTGTCTAACGAACCCGCAAAAGCTCGCAAACCTTTCCTGCGACAAGTCATGCTGCAAAACCGAATGTTGTATAGGTGTTCGGGGAACTCTGTCTTGCAATCCTTACGAAGCCCCCTAAACATCCGTCAAGCGTGCGCGCGGACGCGCGCGTGCGCGTGTCGTCCTGTTTGGTTCCCCACGGGGTTCTTACAACATGGTAACTTTTGGTAAACGACTGTGCGTGAATTGGATTACTTGACGGAAATGATGGGAGGAAACCTGGCTTGATTGGGAAGGTATAGTTCATATTCAATATGAACGATGGGGTATGGCCATATTTCAATTGCAAGTCCCCAAATGGAGCCAGAAATTGGGGTATTCTGAATTCCATGTGGGAAAGCAGAATCAACGTGGCTCAATTTATATGGTGTTGCGCAATCTACGTGGGGCAACCTATATGGTCAACCTACGTGTTGTAGTTCACCTTGCAGAACTTGAGGCTGTCGATTCCACTGCCAACGCCATCACCCCACCGACCCGCACGCAACTTGGTTTGCAAAACCCATGCGGCGGAGATTGCGATGACTGCGTTGGTGGCCGCGTTAGCGCGCGCAGGTTCGCGCGCAGAGTGGCCAGCGCTGGCCGCTGGGTACTCCCCCGCGCCTCTCGCAGGCCGCGCTGACCTGCGGGCACTTCACTTCGAGTCGGTGGTTCGGGCGGGCGCGGTATCATGGACTTTCTTCGCACCGCAAATTTGGGCATTGCGAGGCCAACGCTGTGTTTCAACGTTTTTCGTCGCTTTCTCGCGCCGTAGATAATGATTAGCCCTTACAGAGGGCGCCACAACTATCTGTGAGGACCTGGGGGCACCAGGCACAGAGGGCGCCACAGCCTATGGCAACCCGGCCGACCGATTCGGTCCCCAAATCCCGCCCCCCACACCGTCGGCGGCAAAAGGCCCGCGCGTTGGGGAGTTGGGTGGGCCCGCTGCGGCGCTCTTGTGCGAGCGCACGCGGTCTCGGAGGGCTTGCGGATTGCCGCTCGCCTTTTATGAACGTCCTCGTTTCAAACACCCAAGCAACACCACTAAACTTCACACCAGCACGTACAAACAACATGCAGCGTATGCTAGGTAAGCGTATCCCTGGACCATACCAACTTTGACGAACCAATCTTGTTTTCGATCGACGAGACCTGTTGCACGAGGACTGAACACAAAGGAGACCCTTGAACACAGTCGGCCCGTATCATATGGATGCGCTGTCAGGATGCAAGGGGCCTTGGACGCCCATTTCTAAACTTTTCGAGCGGGGCGCGGCCAACGGAAGTGACCAAGGATGGATCGAGGAGGCAAGGATGCAAGGGTACCCTTGGGAAGGTTGTTCATCCATACTATGCGGGTTGACTGCATGCGACTGCACACTGGGGGAACACATGCCTGTCTAATGACAAAGCCTGCTGCCATCACATTGTTTCTCTCCCTGACCAAGTTTCGAACTGCGAAATGTGCGTCGCGAGTAAAGAGATCAAACACAACATGACTTCCAACTGCCATTGATGAATGACATGTGATTTCCCCAGGAGGTTGTGCAACGACGTGTCGTCGAAAGATGTCATCGGCAAGTCACGCGTCATTGTGAAGTACCATGGGGCAAACATGTGGCACCGGCACATGCTATGGGGAACTAGTGTGTCATTGAAGCATGGCGTTGGGAAGCGAGCCTGTGTTTTTACATTTGTCGCGCCGAAATGTTCACCAGTGACCCACCATTTTGCTTATATTGTCCTCGCCTCGCAAATTCTGTCACTGATAAAGCACCCTTTTGTTGAACTCCGTAGTCGTGCCGCAGACATTGTCACAGAAAAACCATGTGTCATTGAACAGTGCCATGACGAAAATCTGTGGAAATAAGGTGTCATTGAAAAATGCCATTGGGAAATTGAATGAAGCTTTGAGCTTTGATTGCCTCGGGAGATGGGCAGCGTCATTGGGGAATGGATTTGCATTCTTCCGATGTTAATTAACATGGACTTGATTTGTAATGTTTTGAAATACGTGATGGTTTATGCGAGATCACCGCCTCAGCAGTCGACGAACACACAAAGACACAAACTGACACTTTTCGAGGCCAGGCCGGATCTCTTGGATCGGCGCTGGATCCCCCTCCCAGGCTCGCGCGGGACGCGCCAGGGGCGGCGCCAGAGGCGCCGCCAGGAGGAGCGCCGATTCAAGAAATCCGCGCAGAACTCCGACAATTTTTCTGGCTGTGCAATTACTCGCTCCCCGAAGCCTGGTGTAAGCCCGCGCCCTGGCTCACGCGCACGAGACCTTCACGTTCCGGGCGTGCTCTCCGCCGCCCGCGGCTGCCTCCCCGCAGCCGCGCCCGTCCTTCCCCCGCTGTGCCTCACTGGGCCCCGGAGCGTCCTTCAGCCGCGCCGACCGCGCCCCTGGCCCAAGTCGCTGCTGACTGCAATGAAGGGGCCCTGGGACACACACATAGATAGACACAAAGAACAGAATGCACCATATTTTCCCACACTCTCTGGGTTCTTGTCTTCCCAACCAACTCTCGTATTTTCAAATATTCCCTGGGGAATCGACGATCCATTGTGCCTGCATGTTTTTCCCCCTCTGGAAGCACATTCCCCGAAGCCACCCCCCCCTGGCGACCCGCGCGGCCAACGCCAGGAGCTCAGAATAGGGGAACAACAAGTGACACAAACATACAAACTCGGAAGCCCGCGCGGATTTCTCGGATCGGCGCTGGACCCCCCTCCCTGGCGCGCGGAGCGCGCCAGGGGCGGCGCCGGAGGCGCCGCCGGGGGGCCCCATCGCCGATCCGAGAAATCCGCGCGGGCCTCCGAGTTTTTATGTTTATGCTTCTGCCACTTTTTTGTTCCCCTGCCGACGCCGACCTGGCGCGCTGCCCCGCGCCGGGAGCTCGGGCGGCCCGGCACCCGCAAGCCTCGGGCCTCCCTTCGGCCCACCAGCCCCGCGCCTCGCGGGTCGTGCGAGGCGCGCCTCGCGCCCTCGCGCCGCCCCCCTGGGGTGGGGCAGCTCTCCGGCCCGCGCGGCGAGGCGCCACCGCCCGCGCGCCCCCGCGGGCGAGCGGGCGCGTCGCGGGGGCCGCGGTGCCCGAGAGGGACTCCCTGAATAGGGGAACGAAAAATGTCATGAACATAAAAACTCGGAGGTCCGCGCGGACTTCTCGGCTCGGCACTCGGCGCTGGACCCCCCTCCCTGGCGCGCGGAGCGCGCCAGGGGCGGCGCCGGAGGCGCCGCCGGGGGGCCCCAGCGCCGATCCGAGAAATCCGCGCGGACCTCCGAGTTTTTACGTTTATGTCACATGTTGTTCCCCTACTGAAGGGGGAGACGCAGGCTGCTGCGAAGCCTCCCCTCCCGCCCGCCCCCACCCGCCCGCGCGGGGCGTGAGCCAGGGGTTCCTGTGACTGCTGCACAGGTCGGCGATGCGCAGGCGTGACCCTGGGCCCCTGGGCAAATGTGACGCTCGCTGCGCGGCCTTCGGGGGCCTTCGGGGGCCCTCGGGGGCCCGACCCAACGCGCACGAGCCAGTGCTGGGGTCCCCAGTGGGCGGCACCAAAGGCCATCCCAGTGAAAGGTCACTCTTAGGGTTGGCGTTGGACAAGCAGCGTGCAACATCGATCTCCGAAACACAATCCATCCCTGCGAGGCGGTCGCCCGCGAGGGCCCACTTCTGTGCACGCTATCGTCCTTCCCCGAGGTGCAGGGCGGCGCGTTCTAAGCGGCCCCGCGGAGCCACACCGCACGCTGCCCTGCCAACGCCCACCGCACGAGCTGCCGAAGCAGAGGCCGAAGGGGATGGGTTCACCTGTGCTGGGCCGCGGGAGGAGCGACGCCAGGGGAGGGTGACCACGAGGAAAGGACACTGATGGGCCCGTTTCTTCCACCACCACCATAAGTTGGAGGGGGAGGGGGTCCTCCTCCACCTCCTCCTCCAATTGTTCCCCCTCCTCCTCCTCCTCGTCCTCCTCCTCCTCCTTCTCCTCCTCCTCCTCCTCCTTACCCCCTCCAACTGATGGTGGTGGTTGAAAACGGGCCCATGAAACACGGCTGCCCCGCGCTACGGGGGCAGCGGGCTCCTGCTCGGGCCTCGCAGAAGGAGGCCGCGACCGATTGGCCATGGAGCCCCTGGGCAGGGCGGCCCAAGACATTGAGCAAAGTCGGCAGAACAAAATCGGCGAGGCTGGAACTCTTCGAGCTTTGTGGACCTGCGATCTTGGAGAAGCTCTACGCGTCAACCGCTCGACTCTCTGGGGCACGCGTGCCACGAAACCGTGAAGCGTGCGGGCAGCGCTTGCAAACGCTGCGCACGAGTCGGGCCAGCGCTGCCAAGGCAGGCAGCTCCTGGGCAGCGCTCCCTAGGCTACTCGACCAGCTGCTCCCGACCAGGCCAATTCAGCCTGGCCGCGCTCGGCCCGGCAGCGTCCAGCCTGGCCGAGCATTTCCTGGTCGAAGTTCGCTGCTGCCCGGGCAGGTTGGCCAACGGGTTGTCACGGCGAGGTCCTGCCAGAGGCAGCGGCAGCGATGCTCCGTCTCGGGGCGCGCACCCCATCGGCCAACATCGAGACGGCAAAGGGAGGGATGCGGGGAGAAATTGGGGGAGCAGGAGCAGCAGGAGGAGGAGGAGGAGCAGGAGGAGGAAGAGCAGGAGGAGGAGGAGGAGGAGGAGGAGGAGGAGGAGGAGGAGGGGGAGCGGGGGGACCAGCGCGGGAGGAGTGCGTGTGAGGAGCAGGACGGCGAGGAGGGGGACGGGGGAGCGAGAAGGGAGGGAGGAGAACGGACGAGGGGTGGGAGGGAGATGAGATAGCCGATGGGGGAGGGATGGAATGGAAAGAGAAAGAAAGAGAGAGAGCGAGAGAAATGAGGAGAGAAACCGAGAAACAAAAACAAAAGAGAACGAGAGAGAGGAAGAGAGAGAAACAGAGAAACAAAAACAAAAGAGAACGAGAGAGAGGGAGAGAAGGGGGGCGATGGAGAGAGGCGGGGAGGGGAGGGAGAGCCAGTGAGAGATGGCGCGCGCGGTTGCCGAGAAGGGAAGGGAGGGAGAGGCGGAGGTCGCGCGCGCACTGCGCTGGCCGCGCAGTGCCCGGCCGGGGCTGCTCAAAGAGCATCGAGCAGGTACCCACCGTTCCGGCATTCCTGCAGCCCTACCACGAACGGTTCTTAGAACAAAAGAATGCTCTAACAACAGAAGCAATCAATGTTCTTAGATCATCGAGCCCGCGTGTTTCGGGCGTTGGGCGAACTGGGTTTAGCGGGAACTGGTTTAGTGATGTGTATAGGGGGGCGCACACCAGGCCATTTTCCACTAACCGGAACTGCCGTCACCCGAAAAACACCAGCTACGGCAGACCTGGTTTAGTGATTCTGGCTAATTTGAAGGCTCCGCGGCCCTACTACTGACCAGGTCGCCTTGCCTGGGGTCCTGGCTTACACCCGAGTGTGAACACAAGGCGCTCTGAGCCAGACAGGTTCTGATAGCACGTCGTGCAGACCGCATTGTAAGGTTCCCAGAACAGGCTCGGGCGTTGGCAGAACTGGGTTTAGTGGAACCTGGTTGAGTGATTTGTACCGGGGGCGCCCCCCCGTCCCATCTCCACGAACGGGAACTGCCGTCACCCGAAAAAACACCAGCTACGGCGAACCTGGTTTGGAGAATCTGGCCAGTTGAGGGGCCCCAGGGCCCTACCACTAACCGGGTCCCCTTACCCGGGGTCCTGGCTATACCCGACAAGCTTCGGTGGGCCTGCAGGCAAGCCGGGGCGGTTCGCCGCTGCCTGTTGGCGGCGCGCACAAGGGGGTGGCGGGAGGGGGGAGGGCTTCTTAGAAGCAGGCTGCTTCTTAGAAGGCGCCCGCCTTACATCTATAGATAAGGCCCGCGCCTTCTAAGAAGCAGGGGTGCTACCAAGAGGCCCTCCCCCCTCCCCCCACCCCCCTCCTGCGCGTGGCTGAGCCTGACAGGGAGCAGGCCCGCGCGGCCGGGGCCCGCAGCTGCGGCGGCCCCCGCTCTGCTCCGGGGGGGCGCGGCGGGGGCCAGCGGGCGCGCGCGCGGCGGCGGCAGCGGGCGGCTCCGCGAGCCCGGCCCTGCCCTGCCCGGCGGGCGTTGCGGCTCGCAGACGTGGCGGAGCCGAGATGAATTGTCGGCGGTGGACAGACCTCCCTTTCGTAAACTAAATGGCCGAAGTGGAAGGACCTGGACCTAGGGCCGAAATGGACGACCTGGACCTAGGGCCGAAATGGACCTAGGGCCGAAATGGACCTCCCCTTCGTGGAAACGACCCAGGGCCGAAGTGGAAGGACCTGGGCCCGCAACTAAGGACGGCCGCGACGCCCTCTCGCGAGCCGAAGAGCGGCCCATTCCTCCATCGACGCGTCAGGGCAGGAAGTCTGTCCACCTCCGAGATTGAGAGCCTCAGCAGCTAGGGCGGAGGAGGCGCAGCTGGGCACGCGCGGCCCGCTCCTCGCAGGGCGGCTGCTCGCAGGGCGGCCTCTGGAGCCGCCGCGGGGGGTGCCCGATCCGGCACCTCGAGCAGCAAGCCTGCGCTGCCTCCGACGGCCTGCGCGGAGGCACTCCGCGAGTCGTGGAGCGCGCTCTCGGGGGGCAGCGGGACGGACGAGGGAGAGTCGGGAGCGGCCAGGAGGGGGGTGTCCAAGAGGGGGGGTGCAAATCATGGCCGGCGGCATGTGCGCGGCCCAGCGGGGGGGCCAGGGACGTAATGAAATAAGAAGAGGCGCCATGAAATCTGGGGAAAAATCACGGCCCCCGCCATGATATCCACCCCCCACTGGTCATCACCCCACTCTTTGCCGCCCCCCTAAGAGAGGAGTGGAGGCTGTGATCGAGGAAACAAGCGATGGCGTAAGCAAGATCTCGCGGGGGTCCGCGCGGACCTCTCTCTCCGATCTGCACTGGAGCCACGTGGCGGCGCCTCCGGCGCCCCGCCCCCGGAGCGCTCCGCGAGTCCGAGCCGGGTGCTCCGCGCGGACCTCCGGAGGTGCAGGGGTAGGCCATTGACTTGGGCGCCCGAGTCGTCCGGAATAACTGCGGTCCGGGCTAACTCCAGTTTGGGCCCCCGACGCGGGCAATACTGACATCCACATCCAGTGCGTCTTGGACGCTCTTGGGCGGGGCGCCGCAAGGCCGAGGCGCACTGGATATCGACAACACGCGAGAATTTGTGGGCCAGATTTGAATCCATAGCCAGTGCGCCTCAGGTTTCTGGGGGAGAGAGCCCGAAACTCCAAGAGGCAGTGGATGTGATTATAATATTGCCCGCGCCCGAGGCGCGAATCTGCAATTATCCCTGACTGCCCCCAGCCCTGATGATTCGGGAGGGTTGGGCGCCAGAGTTATCCGGGATAATTGCGGTCCGTTGTAACTCCAGTCTTGGCCCCCGAGTCGCGAATCTGCACTTACCCGCGACTGCTGGCAGCCATGATGATTCGGGAGGGTTGGCCAGAGTTCCCTGGACTGCAGTCTGGGGTAGCTCCAGCTTGGGCCCCCGAGGCGCGAATCTGTAGCTATCCCTGACCGCCCCCAGCCCTGATGATTCAGGGCTCTGATTCGGCGACGGCGTGGCTCTCCGCTGTGCACACATACTGTGACGCCGGGTAGTCGTTAAATTCGTGCTCATGTGCTTGTTTATGTCTTACATCATTTGTGCGGCTGACAGCTCAATTTGTACAATTTGTCTCACATTTTCGCCACATGGCCAATGCACCCTTCTTCTTCGACTAGGACGGAAGAGGCGCAGCGGAACGGACGAGGGAGGGCAGGCGAGCGACGAAACGAAAGTGGTCTCGTACGCAGGCGGCCAGCGCAGCACGCTGCCTTCGAAGCGAGGCAGCTCACGCGCCATCTTACGCAGGCAGCTCACGCGCGAACGTCGGCACAGTCGAACCTGGTTTTCTGCGTCGCTCCGGTGGCGAGGGAGAGGGGAGGGGAACAGGAGTTGGAAGGCAGGAGGGGCAGTGGGGGAGCAGGGAGGAAGCCCATGGGATGAGGAGGGGAGGCATAAGGATGAGCAAGAGGGAGGAGGCCGGAGGAGGGGGAGGAGGGAGGACGAGCAAGAGGCAGGAGCAAGAGACGGGGGAGGGCGGAGGAGGGGGAGGAGGAAGGGGAGGAGGAGTATGCAGAGGAGGAGGGACGAGGGATGGAGAGGAGAAGGGCCCACAGGCGCGACAGCCCGAGCCCCCCGCACCGGGGCAGCCACAGCGGCGCCCCAGCGTGGCACCGTCCGCCGCGCCATTATGGCCGACTCGAGGCCCGCAACGCCACACGCTGCCGCCGCAGGGCTTCGGCTGCGGCGACCAACACCGGACCGGCATGCCGGGAGCGCAGATGCGAGGCGCTACGGACGGCCCGTATCATCAGGATGCGCGGTGGGGTTGCAAGGGCCTTGGACGCCCATGTCGAAGCACCTCGGGCGGGGCGCGGCCAACGGGAGTGGCCAAGGATGGACAGAGGAGGCAGGGCTGCAAGGGTACCCTTGGGAGGGTTGCCCACCCTCACTATGCGGGTGGACTGTGGAACCTCTTGGAGGACATGATGATTGGCGGCGCGCACAAGGGGGCAGACTCGTGCCGTGCCGACTTCGGCATTGGCTTCTGGCGAACGCTCGGCCGTGTCCAAAACGTCAACTCGCTTCACATCGAGCGATGCTCGATCGCCCGTGGCGTTCCACGTTGGACGCCGGCGGCGGGGTCGCCGCTGGTCGACACGACACGAACCTACCGGAGCCCCTCGTGCGCGTGGCCGCGAGGTGCTGCCGCGCCGAGGCTGGCGAGGCGCGAGGCCGGCCCAAGCAGGTGGAGAGGCCGCGCGCCACGAGAGCGGGCCGCCTCGCCGCTGTTCCCGCCCTGAGCTGCGCGCGCAAAGGCCACGCGCCAGTGGGAGCCGAGGTCCGCATGGCCACGGCCGCTTCTGAGCATCTTTGAACCGATCCCCATGCCCACCAGCGTGGGCTGGGCCCCACTGGCCGATTTACCCCCCTGGATGGGGATGTGGGCTGCTATCCTCGGCTTTCGAGGGGCATGTCCCCAACTGAGGTGATGAGACGGTGGGGCTCCAGATGTGGGTGGGGATGGGGATAGGGATCGGTTGAACGATACTGAGCTCCTGCGGCCCTCCCCGCCGCGCGCAGCGCGCCAGGGGCGGCGCCGGAGGCGCCGCCCTCAGGGAGCGCCAGCGCCGACCCGAGAACTCCGCGCGGATCCCTCCAAAGTCGGGGATGGACAGAACCCCCTTTAGCAAAACGTGGTTTAGTGAAAACGACCTGAGGCCCAAACCTGGCGGGCGAAGCCTGGAAAATAACGGCCACGGCGCCCTCTCGAGAACCGAAAACGGACAATTCACTAATCGACGTGTCACTGTTGGGGGTTATGTCCACCCCCGACAAAGGTTCGTGTGCTTCTCTTGTATCTGTTCTCCGACGTGCTCGGGGTCGGGAGATCCAGGTGGCACTTCTTCTCCCGGGCGCGGCAGGTCGCCTGCGTGGTGCGCAGCGGCCAGGGCGGGCCCCCCTCCGCGAGCCCCCTCCAGTCGGGTCAAGGGCCCAGGAACCCATGGAGATACAGTCGGGGCGTTGACCGAAGGAACCCCAAATAAGGAACGAGGCCCCTTTCTCCCATAAGTTCAACCTCGACTTCCCGTGGAAAACCTCAGGAAAGCCCGAGGCAAACTTCAACACATTCAAGGAACACCGAGCCCCTCCCCAGCGAAAAGGGCTCCTTCTTCAGCGCCCCGGCTGTATCCCAAACGAACAGCAGTCCAAGGTGGAGAGCCCAACGGCGAAAGGCACGTGGGCACCTCATCCAAAGCTGCAGTCGTTTTTAACCCTCGCGCCGGCTGGACTGAATGTCACAAGAACATCGGCTACAAGTGTGGCGACAGTTCAAATGACAACCAGCAGGGGAGTGCGTGGAGCAACGACAACCGCGGCTGCAAGTACGACTACAACAGGGACACGTACTTCAAGACCTGTGGCTACAAGCAAGGATGCAGCAAGGGCCAGTACAACAACTTCTACACATAGGGCGACGGCTACACTTTCGGCCAGCACGACGGCAACGGCTACCAGCACGGCAACGGCTACAGTGCGGGCGCGGCCGCAAGAAACCCTCGCAAGAAACCCAACCCTGAGAACCCGTGCGCGGGGTGCACCTGGGCGGAAACCTGGAGCACCCTGAACGCAGCAGCTCCTTCAACTGCTGCGGGAGGTCACCGCGCAGCGCGAGAAGCGAAGAAACCCAGGATACCCTGACGAAAAGCATGTGGTTTCTTGATGCGCGCCCCCACTGTACTACCAGGACTTTCTGGGCCCCAGAAACGGCAGGGCCGTTTTTTCACCGTTTCCCCAAAAATGTCCCTTGAAAATGGAAACGGCAAAAAACGGCGACCGGAAACGGCAAAAAAACGCCACCAAGATTGGAACCGGAGCCGGAACTGGTCAAAAAACGGCGACGAAACCGGTAAAAACAACGGCGTCGGAACCGCCCAAAAAACGGCAAAACGGAACCGGCAAAAAAACGGCCCTGTCGTTTTCAGGGCCCACTAAGTACTAGGAGCGACCCACACGGCAACGGCGACCAGCACGGCAGCGGCGGCCAGCACGGCAGCGGCTGCCGCCAGCCAGGCTGCGACGGGCACCCGCCGGCCGGTGCTGCCCTCGAGGCAAGTTCCGCGCGGCGCACCCCGAGCGAAGGGGGAAGGAGGAGGAGGAGGAGGAGGAGGAGGAGGAGGAGACCCAGGGCGCCCGCCTGGGGCCCCAGCACAGGGCGGCCCGCAGACGCGACGACCAGTGAGGATCCCCCGGCAGCCTTAGGTCGGGCGTGTCCCCCTACAGGCGGATTCCAAGCGAAAGATTAAACATTTCCAACAGTACACGGAACAAAGCAAAAATGGTCCCAAAATCGTCCCCGCACCTTTTTTGAACATTCCTCCGTGCAGAGGGACAGGCCCGACGGAACTGCAGCCAAGAGAAGATGAGGGCCCGCGGGCCCGACCTCTCTCTCTCGGAGCCGAGGCAGCACGCGGCTCGAACAGAGGCGCCCAGGGAGCGAGAGAGGGGCGCCTGCGGTGGCAGGCCTCGCGCAGCTCGCCCCCGCCGCCCCGCAGCTCCGGCGCAACCAGCGCAACCCGCCCCTCGCACCGGCTCGGCGGCAACCGGCACGGCGCCGCGCTCAGAGGCAGCCGCGAGCATGGACGGAGGTGCCCGTCCGAGGCCCCCCGCCCGAGCGCCCCCAGAGGCGCAGAGAGGGTCCGGGCCCCTGCGGCAGCCACGCAGACGTCGGCGCGGGGGCCCAGGCCAGCCTTCGCTGCGCTGGCGACGCAGGCTGCAGCGGCAGCCGCGGCACCCGCCACGGCCACGGCGGCCGCGGCGGGGGCACCGTGGCCGTCCCTGCCTCCGCACCTGCTGCACCTGCCGCGCGGGCCTGCCGCGAGAGGCCGCGGGGCTCGGGCGCAGTGAGAGAGCATGCGAGGAACACTACAGGACGAGAGGGAGACCCCCACACGAGCATTCATTGCTCGACCATGAATGCGAGATAAGCGCCGAAAACATGGCATCGAGGGTGGCGGCGCCAGTCTCCAGGCCACATCACCGTCCAGCTGAGGCGTCACTGCTTCGGCTATCCCAGCTACCACGTCCTGAACCCGTGCCACCTCCTGAGAGGCCACCCGCGTGATATCGGACCTCGCGGCGCCCTGAGCCGCGTGCTACTTCGGTGAATGCATGGGGAAGGAATGGAAGAGATATGGAGGTGGAGGCAGGTGCGGCTTTTCACCCACCACTACGTGCGCCTTCCACCAGCTTCCCACGCCCATACCAGCCAAGACGTACGGCCACGGCAAATCCAAGCCCTACACCACCAAGACGTGGCTCGTACAAACCGTGGCGTCAGTACGCAGGGTCCTGGGGAAGCCCCGAATGCGTGGGAACACCCCAGGCAATGTCGCCACGTTGAGCTGCAGGCGTTAGGAGGCAAAGTCCTGAGGAAGCCCCGAATGCGTGGGAACACCTCAGGCTCAAGTCGCCACGCGAGCGCACGCTCCCCACGCAGGCCGACCCCTCACTAACGCCCATCACTCAACCACAGCACCAGCCAACAGACCTAGTCGCGGACGCCCTCGAGAGGCAAGGATCAAACTTCGAGACGGGCTCGAAGGGCGGGGGGCAGGACGAGTACTGCCCGCGGCCGCCAGGGGGGGATGGTGAGGGGTAGGGGGGGTGGGACGGCCACCACCCGCGCCCCCGCGGTCCGCCCTAGCTCGTCACCCCCACTATCCCCATGCTGGAGGAGGAGCTCAACCGAACGCCGACCAGGCGGAGCACAGGGCAGATGCGACTCAGCCCAGCACACGCAACACCAAGCACAAGGAGGCCCGGGGTTCGCCCCCCACCGAGGGCACTGTGGCCCCTAGCCATAGCGGGACGAGGCGGGACCGCGGCGAAACCCACCTGAAGTCGGTGCATGGAGGCCACGATGTGCGACCCGCAGCCCCACGCCCAACCCAGCCCCAAACCGACCACGACCCACCCTACCGACTGCCCACTCCCCACGAGCATGACAGCAGTGAAGACCTCTGGAAAACTCCGTGCGCGAACGGTGGTGAGGCGCCACATCCGCACGAGCAGCCTGCAGATGGCAAGGAGGCCAGACGCGAAAGGTGGGTAACCACATCTGTCTGGCCTCCTCACGGAGCTCATGCAGGAGAATATGCGGGGCACAGGTTAAAGAACAATGAGGCTCGGGCCAAAGGACGTGAGGCCTGACAAGGCGTGCGTGAAAGGTAGTGAGACGCCATACCTGCACGAGCCAACAGTCAGGCCTCAAGCAGCGGCCAAGCTCCCAGGCTGGCAGCAACAGCGTCAGGCGCCGAAGGGTTGCTGCCAGTCTCCTGCGTGACAAGCAGGACAAGCAGGACAGCGCTGCCCCCAGGCGTGCGAGAAAGGTGGACATACGCCATATCCGCACGACCCGCTACGGGCATCAAGGAGCGGCCTGGCTCCTCACTGGCAGCAACAGTGCGATGCGCCGAAGGGATGCTGCCAGCAGCCTGCGTGACAAGCAGGCAGCTTCGTCTCGTCGAGGAAGGGCCCACCAAGAAGAAGGCGCCCACTGCAAAAGACAAGGGGTGCCCAGCGGCCAACAGCTGGAAAGCCAAGGCACCCAGCGGCCAGGTGCTGGAAAGAAGAGGCGCCCAGCGGCCAACAGCTGGAAAGAGCGGCGGCCGTCGGCCGTCGGCCGCCGCGCCGCCGCGGGGCCCTACGGGGCTTGACCCCCATGGCGCGTGAAACATCGGGCACATCGGGAGGCGGAGAAGGAGGAGGAGGAGGATGAGGAGGAAGGATGAGGAGGAGGAGGAGGAGAAGGAGGAGGAGGAAGAGAAGGTGACTGGATGGGCCGAAGGTCAGTGGATAGATGACCCTCCTCCTCCTCCTCCTCCTCCTCCTCCTCCCCCTGTCCTCCTCCTCCTCCTCCTCCTCCTCATCTTCCTCTCAAGCAATATCGGCACGAGCGCTTCATTTTGTTGCAGACTCGTACCGAGGCCTCTCGCTTCCAAGTCGTGCTTGAGGGGCAGCGAGCCACCAGCCCGATTCCTTCCAGTTCAGGCTGGCGCTCTCGCTAGCAAAGGGAGGCTCTGCACCATCGCGACCACCGCACGCACGCGCGTGGTCCACCTGCAAAGAGCTTGCAGCACACACGAGCGGAACGATGCCCTGCAGGCCAGCAGGTATATAAGAGCAGGAAATGTTCGCGGCAGGTGCGTCCGTACACGAGCAAGAGCAAGAACGATCAGGGCTCGACGTCGATTCGTGACATGACATGAGCAAGGCGCAGCCCACTGTCCAGGGCCTGCTTGCGCAGGCAGCGGCCGTCACCGGTGACCACATGCTGAAGCAAACGCTGGTGTCCCACACGCACGCGCTCGAGAAGGGCGCGCAAACATCGCCCGGCACGGTCTCAGCGGGCGAAGCCGTGCGGCGGGCAGAGGGTGCTTGGAAGCAGGCTTACCTTCAGCACGGGCAGGCAGCAACCCAGGTCTCGCGTTGTCAAGAGAGCCTGGCCGAGGCCCAGCTGAGCGAGGCAGAGGCGGCTGGGGCGCTGGCCGCGGTCGCCATCAGCAGGCGAGTGGCCGCGCAGGCGCTCGCCCGCGAGACTGGCGCTGCGCAGTCAGCAACATCGCCATCGCAGCAGGATGCCGCAGGCGCAGGCCCAGCAACCGACGGTGTCGGCGGCAGCGGCGAGGGCCCACCTCTCATCGATCTGAGTTGGGGCGCCAGCGGCCACGACACCGATGGCATGGAGTGCTCAGATGAGGGGCAGAAGCTCAAAAAGCAGTTCGAGGCTCGGCCGTCGACCTCAAGAGGAAGCAGCTGGAGCGGCTGCAGAAGAAGGGGAAGACCGAGGCCGCAGGCGGCACCGCCGCAGCTGCGGCAGGCGGCGGCAGCTGCAGTGCAGCGCAGCCCTCGTCGGCGCCTTCGGCAGCAGCCCCCGCTGGAGGGCCAGCGGCGCCGACGGCCGAGGAGATCGAGCAGGAGGCGCAGAAGATCCGCATAGCCAAGGCGGCGGGCGAGCGCGCGGCAGCGGCAGCAGCGGCGGCAGCGGCGGCAGCAGGGCCTCAGCAGGCTCCTTCGCCCGCCGCGGCCGCGGCGGCCACCGCCGCGGCGTGATCCGCGGAGGCGGCTGGAGGTTCGGCCAGCCTTGCCGCAGGGTCGCAGGGCGCCGAGGCTGGCGCCCACCAGCTCGCAGAGGCGCAGGAGACCGAGCGAGGGCAGCGACGGCGGGGACTGCTTCATGTCCTTCGCGAGCGCCGCCGCGCCGGGGAAGAAGTCGCGGGCCTGCCTCGGGAGTCGCGACGCGCGGGAGCAGTGCGTGGGCAGCGTGGAGTCTCGCGCGCAGGGGAGCGGACCCATGCGCGGCGAGTGGGCTCGCAAGGCGCAGGCCACCAAGTGGCGCCACCTCGACAGGGGTGCGCGTGGCTCGGGCAAGGGGAAGTCCGAGGCGGCGCGCGAGAGGGCCGCGGAGGGCGGGGAGGTCGTCCTCTGGCCCGCATCTGCAGGCGCGCGCAGCGCTTCGCGGAGGAGGCTCGCGACCTGCCAGCCTACTGCGCTGCGGGCAACGACGCTTTCGATGGCTTCGTGCCCGTCGTCGTCCACCCAAACGCGCGATCATCATCGTGTACGGGTTGCCCAGCACCGGCTTTTCGATGGGGGGTCTCTCTCGTTTCGGTACGGTCGGCGCCTTCGTCGGGGGCCTGCAGCTGCCGTGGTTCACCGCAGGCGATTTCAGCATCGACGCTGCCATCATGGCACGCCCTGGGTTTTTGAAGATCGATGGCCATATCGTAAGGGCGCCCACGGAGTATGCGTGCAGTGGCCGCGCGGGGGGCTCACATCTGGATTCTATCATCGTAGGGTCGGGCTGCGTCCCATATATTCGGAGCGTGGAGGCTGTCAATCACGCTCCTCGGCGCCAGCGCTGCGGGCCGGAGATCCGTCTCAGAGGCGAAGGGCTGCAGCTTGTGATGCGCAAGCTCGCTGCCGCCCCTAGGCCCCCCGTCGAGCGGCCTCGCCTGGGCCCGACAGCGGTCTCCGAATGCAGCTGGGCCCGCGTCGCTCAGCGCGAGACCGATCGCGAGAGGAACGGAGCTCCCGTGCGACGAAATCTTTTCCCATCTCTCGCCGCGCTCGTCCGGGGCGGAGTCGAAGAGTGAGTCCACGGTTGCGACGTCGAGGCCCAGGTGCCCACCGCCGCCTCCCCCCCCCGCCCCGAGCGAAGCCTTCTGCGAGCAATTCTGCCACTTCTGCTTTGAGGCCGGCGAGGAGGCAAAGGATCCCTGGACCCACGAGACCTGCCTCAGGGCCTGCAGCGGTCGGGAGCTCTGGGAGCCCTCCTGGCCCCGACTCCAGCCGAGGCCGCAGCGGCGGGGGGCCCGACGGGTTTCCGACTTGTGCCAGCAGGGCCCAACCCTCTAGCATCAGCCCTGCATGCGACGGATTGCCAAGTACGTCTGCGGGGGAGTGCGGGGCCCAACCCAGCGCTCGTCCTGCCGTCGGAGCTGGCTCCATCTCCCCTGCCGATGCTGCTACACCCATCCGGTCTCCATCTTGTCTGCCACTTGGTCCGTGGCCTCGGCTCAAGACCTTCGGCCGGCTCTTTCTCCCAATGCCGCGTTGCCCGCCGCGCGTCAGCCCCTGGCTTGCCAAGTTGGGCAGGAACACGTTCTACACATCAGCGGCATGTGCGCGTCGTGGATCGAAGCATTCGAGCGAGCCATCTCGCCCCACCACGGCATCAACGGCCCGCGACAGTCGAGAGCGGACGGCTTCCGCCTCGCGATTGCGCCAGCGCAGCAGGCCTTGCCCGCGCGCGAGCAGCCGCTGCGCGATGGCGAGATGGCAGGCCAGCGCACGTTCAATTATACAGAAGTGGTTCCGCCACCATTGCAGGAAGAACGGGTCAGCTCACAATCGGCGCCTGTGCGCAGCAGCGGGGAAGATCGGTGGCGGTGTTCCAGTCGGCGCTTGAATCAATCAAGCTTTGCAGTTTTGGTCAGTGGCAGGAGTTGCGCTGCGACCTTTTTTGCGCCCGGGCAGCGCCAGCGTTGAGCGCATCAAGCATCTGGCGCGCCGAATCCAGAGCGGAATCGTCGCCCCCCCGGTCTTTCCAGGACTGGATCTCGCCCGCGCCAGCCGCGGGAGTTATCCGCAAGAGCCCGGAAGACCCCCGGCCAGTCAGTGACGGACGGAATTTTGAATCTCAGCAGTTGAGCCTCTCCCCGAAGTGCGTTCCCACCTGCTCGCGCCCCGATGGTGCTCGCGTGGTTGCCCGTGCGCTGAGGAGACGGTCCATCCTGATCCCCCCCGCCCCTCGGGCCAACTACCCAGGAGTGCACCTGGGAGGTGGACGTCGGCGTGCACGTGGGGCGGCGAGGAAGCGCGTCGCCAAAGGCGGGGACCAAGCTGCCAAGCTTAGGGGCTTCGCTCGAGCGGCTCGCTGCTTCCGCGCCACGGCAAAGTTCCAGGGAGCTGGGCCCCAAGATGTCTCCACCTACGGGCGCCAGGTCCACGACGCCCAGGGCGGCGACATGATCGCGCAACGCAGGAGGCTCGCCACAGCGGATGGAGCGATGCACCGCGGCCGCTGCACCGCGACGCTGCCGGCCACCCACGTGCCAGACGGAGACCCAGGTTTGGTTTGTCCTCGCCAGTGCTTGCAGCAATGGTTCGGTGCTTGGATCGGAGATCCCAAGATCAGGCCAAGCGTTCAGCGTGTCCGGCCAACGATATATCAGCAGTTCAGTTGTCTTGCGGAGGCCGACAGACCTCGACGTGCGCGCGGGCCTGTTTCTGCGGTCAATTACTCATTGTCTGCGGGAAGGAGCCCCATCCCTGCCACCTAATGGGACACATCGAGTGACGTCGCCGAGGACAGGTCTTGCTGGACGTTCAGTGCTGTCCAGTTCTTTGCTCTGGATCAGGCGACGCCACTTCTGGATGGCTTGGAGAGATCCCTCGGCGGACGGCAATGGAGGAAGGCAGCGGCGCATCTGTGCGGCAGCGGGCTCGGGGAGGGCGCAGACCTCCTCAGCCTTCGCAGGTACACTCGTGAGTTACAGTTCCTTCGCAACGGCCGTCCACTTGTCGGGCTGATGGCGTCTACCACCCCCGGACGGCACGTGGACCGACCTTCGGAAGCACGGGGGACAGTTTTCGCGAGCTGGCCGTGTGCAAACGTTGCGGACACCAGGTCGAATCAACTTTCCATCGCTTCTGGGCGTGCGAGGGCAACAAGGGCTCCCGCGCGTTCACGGAGTCCCAGGATTACTTCCGTGTGGCGGCGGAGCATGCTTCTGGATGCGGGGCTTGATCCCCGCCGAATGGACGCGCGTGACGGAGCCGCCAGACGAGGAGCAGTGGGCCACTGGCAACTTCGACGGGCACCTGGCGCCAGGCTGCTTGGGCGAGGGCTCGGAGGAGGCCCCGCCGCTGGTGTTCGGTGATGCCTCAGGAGGTGCGGACACCACGGGCGCGCGTCTGAGGCGCGTCGGAGTGGCCGTGTCAGTCATCGCCGACTTCGCGCCCGTGCAGCTGGGGCCCTGCGTGCTGGGGCCGCTGGCAGGGCGGAGCCAATCGGTTCCTCGAGGCGAGATGGCGGCCCTCGAGGTCACGATCCGCTGGTCAAGAGGTTGGGTCAGCTACGTCACGGACTGCGAGAAGGTGTGCAGAGGCTGGTGGGAGGGTCTAGCCAAATCACCCGCTGGGCCCCACGCCGACCTGTGGCGCGCCGTGGGTGCCACGCTGGCGGCCCAGGGACGCCACGGTGCATCATTGTCTTCCAAGTCCCGTCCCACCTGAAGGGCGAAGAGGTGGTGCGCAGGCAGCTGCGCAGTTGGCTCATCCAGGGCAACGCGGTGGTCGAGGAGCTTGCGGGGGCTGCAGCCAGTCTCGCCGGAGCACCAGCCGACTACCGCAATCGTGTGACGCTGGCCGAGTTGAAGGCCAGCCGCGTGAGGGGGTGGCTCCTGCGGCTAGCACTCGAGGTGCTCCAGTCGGAGCGTCTCAACACAGCGCGTGCACGTGCGAGCCAGCAGTGCGAGGGCGCTGCGCCTGTCCCTCCCCGTCCTCCCCCCCTCCTCCCCCCCTCCCCCTGTGGAGCGGCGTCCGCCGCCTGCCCCGACGATAGCTGCTCGCGTCGCGTCTCAGCACGTCCTGACCGAGGAGGGTCGAGGTTGTAGCGTTTGCTTCTCGTAGGGTTCCAAGCCCGAAAATGTGCCTGGCTAAAAAGTGAGTGTGCGCCTCTCGAAGCTGTTGACGGGCGTCTGCTCCGATCGCCCGCGGGACGGCGTTTACACATCGCTGGACGTTGGGCCCGCCCCCCAAACAAGTTGTTATTTCACGTTGTGCTTCGTATATGGTTCTGTCAGTCTGACGGCTTTTTCGGTCAAGACCCACTCAGGGGTCTAGCTAAGGCTTGCTGCGTTGAGTCCATAACGAAGACACGCCGCGAGTGTTCTGATCGAATGTCTCGCGGCCTGCATCCCGAAGCCTGAGTCTCAGCCTTTGAATCACTCTTGTGATGGAGGAATATCCTGGAATATCCTCCTCTTCCTCCTCCTCCTCCTCCTCCTCCTCCTCCTCCTCCTCCTCCTCCTCCTCTTCCTCCTCCTCCTCCCTCCCCTCACTCCTCCTCCTCCCCCTCCTCATCTTCCTCCTCCTCCTCCCTCCCTCCCTCCCCCTCTCCCCTCCTCCCTCCCTCATCGCTCCTTCCCCCTCCTCCTCTCTTCCTCCTCCTCCTCTTCCTCGCCCTCCCCCACCCCGCCCCTCTTGGCGCCGAATTCCCCCCGGTGGTTTCTGGAGGTCTCCGGAACTCTCCCGTTGGGGGGACCTCGAAGGCCTCCGCAGGCTCCTTCTGGAGGCCCCGCCAAGGCCCAGGGCGTCCCGAACTGGAGAAGCCAACGGATACCGATATCGGCGCTGGGCAAACCTTCCTTTAGTAGACCTCCCCTTAGTGAAAACGGCCTGGGACCGAACCCGATGGACCTGGACCCGCCACAATGACGGCCGCGACGCCCTCCCGCGAACCGAAAACAGCCAATTCACTAATCGACGTGTCAGGGTAGGAGGTCTGTCCAGCCCCGACGATACCGCTTCTGCCCGAATCTCTCCGGGGTTGCGTTCTGACCAAGATTTCGAGGCGAATCCAGCCGTGGCGACGAGGACCCCCCAACAGGCCCAAGAGGGCGGAGCCGCGAGGAGGGTGGCGGCGTCGGTAGCTTCTCCTTTTCTGATGGATCCTCCCTGGGAATGGGGCGGGGACACCTGGGAGAGCTTTGGGCCAGAGTAGTGGGTCTGGCTCAGATGGGTTAGCGAGGAGAGGTGCAAGAGTGTCGGAATTGTTGGTGCCTGGATGCGCCAGCTTGCGCGCTGGATTCAATGGCTGCGCTTGGACGCACTTGTGCACACTTGACATCTGCCATCGTCGTCGCCTGTGCGATACGTCGCGCCCCCCCCCCCCCCCCCGGCAACGGTGGCGCACTGTTGCGCGCAATGGCGCAGGATGAATCAACGACGGCACCTCTAGCGGCTAGGTCTGGTGCAGATGGCCCAGCGGCTAGAGTCTAGCCGCTGGGCCATCTGCACCAGACCTACTACCCCAGCTTGCAGAGAACAAGGAACGCAGGGGAGGAGGAGGAGGAGGAGGAGGAGGAGGAGGAGGAGGAGCAGGAGCACCTGGCTCGAGAATGAGACTGCCTCCAATCGGCGCCAGGGGATCGAGGGGACCGCGGGCGGATGTTGTTATCACCAGATAGCAGGTCAGTGGGAATCTCCATTGGGACAGTCCGTCATGATGGTCGGCCTCGAGACAAAAGGTTTCACAGAACTACAGAGGCCCCGAGCCTTTCGCGCGCAGGTGTTTGGCGTCCCTGCGTCCGATCGTTCATCGCCAACCGCAACGCCATCGTATACGTGGCTTTCTTCATGCAGCGCTGGCAGAGCTCTACGTCTCCGACGAAAATGGCATGCCTGCAATGCCCCCCAGAGGCCCGTGGAGCTTCGTATTGGGACGTTGAATGTGCAACAGATGTCGTGGACCCAGATTATGTATCGCAGTATGTTAGCACACATTGTCAGCCGCATGCGTACCGAGCGTGCTCATATCATGTTCCTGTCCGACGTGCACACACCGGAGTGGATTTTTGGAAGAGAACGGGTCCCAGCTATATGTGGAATGGAAGAGTTTACGATGTTTGTGTTCGGCAAGGTGGCCATTGTTTTATCCAGATATCTAGTAACCAAGTGGCAGCAGGATGGATCCGTGATGGCCGTTCCGCCCGACTCGGACAGATGGCTGGGCATGCGTTTTCGTTTGCAGGGCACCCAGTATGTGATATGTGCCCAGTATGCTCCAACCCAGGGGACCAGTGCAGCCAAGAACCTCAGGAAGGCCCACTTCGAACAAGGCACTTTGCTTCTCCAGAATCTGCGCCGTTCGGGATGCCAGGTGATCATCGGGGGAGACGCCAACTCTCATCTGGGCGCAGATCAGCGGGGGGAAGCGAGCTCGGGGTTCGTTGGCGGCATGACCCTCACCACTCCGACGTCGAAGCTATCGCACCAGCTTGTCGACTGGGCCCAGGGCGAGAGTCTTCGTGCAGTGGATTCGTACATACCATGCAAGAGGCGTGGCACATGGTTTCATGGGGTAACCAAGCGATGGTACGAGCAAGATGTGTTTCTATCTACCTTCGGGGGGACTCGTCGACGATGGCGCCGAGCGACGACGATGGAATTTGCAGGCTGCGACCACCGTGGGAAGTTTTTGTCGTTTCTCCCGTTTGGTCGTGCTCTTCTCCCAGGACGGCGACAACTCCAGGCCCACCAGACCGACCAGCCCAAGAAACCTCTTCGATGGGACCGTGCTCGGGGGATGGGGGACACCGCCCAGGACCTGCGACAGAAATGGATGACGAAATTGACGACGATCGACACCGACTTTGCCAGTGCCCCCCGAGTCGAACCACCCGAGTGGGGCGAAGTTGCCAAGAGTCTCGTCGACGTTGCCGAGGAGGTAGTGGGGCGAGGGAGTCGTCGCTGCGACCTGCCGTGTCTCGAGAAGTGTCGCCCCGATCTGATGAAGAGTCGCGAGCGAGTTGCTGCCAGCTATCGTCAGGTGCAGCGAGCCAAAGGTACCCCCGAGTTTCCCCAGGAAAAGGTGCGCCACGCCCAGGTCAAGAAAGCCGAGAGGAGTTTCGAGTTCCGCAAAAAGGGTCAGGTCATCAAGGAGCTCTGCAGCGATATACAATGGGCCTATCAGAATCACGAGGTGGGCCGACAATTTGGACTGTTGAAGGAGTTGGGGGTCACGCTCAAGGATACGAATTTCCAGGATGTCGAAACCATCAAACCAGAGGACTGTCGCCGACACTTCGAAGCGATCAGCGGGACCGAGGCTACCCCCCGAGTCCGTGTTGCAGCCCACAAGCCTCAGCAGCCGCCCGCCCTGGACCTCGACGCGCTGCCCGAGTTTGCCGAGTTCGTCAGTGCGATGAAGGGCATGCGGGTCTCCGCCCCAGGAGGCGACGAGGTGGCCATCGACATGCTGAGGAACGCTCCGCTCACGACGCAGCAGCGGGTTTTCGAGGTAATTGTTGCTATGTGGGAGGAGGCGCCGAAGAGGGGGGCCCAACCGCACTGGAACCCAGCGGCACACCAGGCCATAGTATTGATGCTGTGGAAGCAGAAGGGATCACGGACATCGCTCGACAACTATCGCGGGATCTGCCTTCTGACGATGTTGACACGAATTCTTGCCAAGATAGCGATCACTCGTGCTACGCAGTATTTCGAGAACCAGAAACTGTTTGTCAACGAGCAGTGGGGTTTCCGCAGAGGGCGCTCCACCAGGGATATTATTTTCATTACCCGAGTGATATGCGAGCTATATGCCGAATGGGAGCTACACCTCCACCGTTCCAGGGCAGCGTTCGAAAGGGCGGGGACGTGGGACAACCACAGGGACGAGTGGGAACAGGCGCACGACACTTTTCTAAAGAAGCGGGCAGTTCTGTACCTGGCAGATATCAAGAAGGCGTACCCGACTGTTCCCCGAGAACCTCTCTGGGAAGCCCTCGAGATCGAAGGTCTGCCGCCGACGATTGTTGCAGTGTTTCGCCGCCTACACACCGAGACGGAGTATCAGGTCAAGTTATGCCACGGCACCTCCTCAGTCTACCGCCTGCATCGAGGATTACGGGAAGGATGTGCCAGTTCTTGTGGTTTGTTCAACGTCTACCACAACTACTCCCTGACCGAGCTGTTAGCCAAGTTACCTGGCATCAATCTCCTCTGTTCGCAAAGGCTTCGGTGTGCTATGGGTCGACAGTCCTGGCGAGACCCCGACGACGTTACCCAGGAAACTCTCCGTGTCATGGGGTTTGCCGACGACACGTCGTCGTGGACCGAGGCCCAACATCTGGACACCACCAAGCAGATCGTGTTCGACACGCTGGGCGACCGAGGCGAGGAGGTGCATCCTGGCAAGGACGAGTTTCTGAGGACAGGGGTCTACGACGTGACCAGCACGCTTCCAGCGGGTTTTCACCACACCGTGCGTGTCTTGGGGGCTTGGGTCGACACCGATGGGGGAGCCAGGATGGACACGAGCAAGCGGATCCAAGCAGCCTCCAAGGTCTGGGCCAAATTGAAGTACCAGCTCAGTGCAGCCCGCCTTCCGCTGAAAGCTCAGGGCCAGATTTTCACGGCAGCGGTGTTGGGCTGCCTCCTGTATGGCAGCGAGGTGAGGGCGTACTCGGCCAAGGACCTGGACCGCATGCAGGCGTTCGTGGGCAGCTGCGTCCGATACTTGGCCTATCGCGCTCGTGGTCTCACGCTCCGCCAGATGCAGACCAAGAAAATAAGCATGGCGATGCTCTACGAGTGGTTCGGGATCGAGCTGCTAGAGGTGCAGGTCACCCATCGCGCTGTCTCCTACCTGGGCCACCTGGGCCGCTACGACGCCAGCCGTTGGGAAGTTCGGATGCTGGGAGCAGCGTTGGCGGATCGCCCCGGGCGGGCCGAGCCCTCAGGACAACACCTTCATTTACGACAATGGTACTGGCGACAAATCCAGCGCGTGATGGCCAAGACCCAGATCCCAGTGGACGAGTGGCACGCTCGTTGGAGAGAGGTGGCGCAGATCGAGGCAGGCAAGCAGTGGTCGGCGCTAGCAGCAAAGGTCAAGCAGGAGGTCCATGCCAGCGCCTATGCCGCCGCC
Organism: Prorocentrum cordatum; assembly: GCA_963575745.1. NCBI lineage: Eukaryota > Dinophyceae > Prorocentrales > Prorocentraceae > Prorocentrum > Prorocentrum cordatum. The sequence continues at coordinate 110,691 of CAUYUJ010015740.1, forward strand.
AACGCCGAGATTGGCGACAGACCGCCTGCCGAGAACCCCCAGCTCGCGGCGAGGGTGGAGACGACGGGCCACGGTGGTGCGCAGCTGCGTGTGTGCCCGAAGTGCGGCGACCACCTGCACCCAAATGGTTATGCCAAGCATGTACGACATTGTTCAGGTCAGCTTCGGCCAGAAAAACAACGTCTCATGTCATCGTCCCAGGTCTGCCCGCATTGCAACGTGGTGATATCGAATCGATCGTATGCCGACCATGTCCGCAAGTGTGCTCACCGTCCCAGTTTCCCAGGAGCCCCACCTATCAGGAGAAGGATCCGAGGCAAGCAGCCTACGGCACCACGGCCTCTCGCGGGACCCCCACCTGGACTACCCCACCCTGGGCAGCAAGGAGGAGGAGGAGATGCAGGTGGGGATGGAGGAGGCGGAGGAGAGCAGCCGAATACGAGGAGGAGGAGGTACCGAGGGAAACAGCCCCCACGAGATGCTCCCAGAGACCAAGGACATGGACCCCCACAGCAGGACCCCAAGCCGAAGGCCCCTCCTCATCGTGGTCGTCGTCTAGCAAAAGCTACTGCCAAGACGAAGGTCAGGAAAAAGGTGAGCACCAGGGGGGCGACGTTCTCGTGCAAGTACTGTGGCCAGTCGGTGAGCACGATGGATCATATCTACACGTGCACGCACGCGCCGTTCGAGGTATGGGTGAAGGGGGTTCGGCATCGCGCAGCACGCAGAGACAAGCAGCATACCCAGGCAAGCATCGCGTCATGGCAATTCCAGTGCAAGTATTGCAACACCAAGTTCGAGAAGCAACACAACCTCACTCAGCACTTTCAGCGTTGTCAGCACCACCGCAAAATTTCGGGCCTCCCGCTGTAGCTGTGTATGCTCGAGCTTATCGAGACTGGTGTGTTCTCCGAGACGAACTGGCTTTCTACTCCCAGGGTCACCGACCCATGTCGCTCTTAGCTCTGGTGGCAGCAGCGGAATCGTCCAATGGTGGTGGCCCTCCGCAGCAGCAGGCTCGCGGTCGTGGCAGAGGCGACGACCCCAGCAAGGCCTCGGCCTACACGGTGGTGCGGAAGATAGCGCCGATTCTGATTTCGCTGGACCGTCGCGTGGGCTGTTTGGAGGACCGGGCCAGTTTCGTGATCATCGTCAAGGGCGAAGAGGAAAAGAAGACGGTCAGCACCCTGCGGGACCTGTGGCGCACGGACGAGAAGGCCAGGCGCGACGAGGTGGGAGGTGGCGGAGATGACGTGGGCATGGGCGCGCCCAAGGAGATGAGGCCGCACCAGCTCGGTGGAAGTCAGCGCTCGGTGATCTTCAAGTGCTTGATGGAGTTGCTGCAGAAGAAGCTGGACGCCAGCGCCGAGGTGAGTGCGGAGTCCAAGGCCCTGGTCGCCAAGTACGCCGCGATCACCCCTCAGATCCTGGACAATATTATCTTTCGTGCGCGGCCGCGCCACCCGACCTACAAGGAGGGCCGCCCATGGGTGTGGGCTTTCATGATGCAGGAGCAGTGCGACATCGAGTTCAGGTCCAAGCTCAAAGATTTGTTTGCCATTCGTAATGACCAGTTGTATGCGTCCCCTCAACGCACCTTGGACGGCCCGCTGCTCAAGTGGTTGCAGGAGTTCAAGAACGGTGGAGCTGACGAAGATGAGGGAGGGGAGGCGGGCACGGGGCAGCGCAGGAAGCATCGCAGGAGGTAAGCCGCCCCAGCCCTCCGCGGAGGGCCGCGAGAGTCTCAGCCAAGGCCCTGCGGGGCCGCATGAAGTTGAGCCAGTTTTCGTCTCTTGAGGGATGGGAGCCTTCGGCCTCATTATCTACTGTGTGCGACACGGCGGTTTACAGCATGGATTTTCTTCTGGTAAGCAGAGATACGCTATGTCAGTGAATGTGAAGTGGGTATAGTGATTTGGGAATCTACTTATCTTCTGATTGCTGGTTTTGTTTTGGTGATGTCTCTGAGTATGCCGTGAACTGGATCCTCGCCGCGGTGTCCGTGCACTCGGTCTGAGGGGAACCGGACCGACCAGGCGGGGCATCCCTCCCCCTCTCGTCCTCCTCCCTCGGCGGGGCTCTCGCCCTCGCGGCGGAGCTCTGTGCAGTGCGCGGGGAGGGCCGTGTAGTGGCGCGGCGCGGCTCGGCCCAGGGACGAGGGCCGCTGCGAGTCGGTGCTCGAGGAGCAGGAGCAGCAGGAGGAGGAGGAGGAGCAGGAGGAGAGGAGGAGGAGGAGGAGGAGGAGGAAGGAGGAGGCAGGAGGAGGAGGAGGAGGAGGAGCAGGAGGAGGAGGAGGAGGAGGAGGAGAGGAGGAGGAGGAGGAGGAGGAGGAGGAGCAGGAGGAGGAAGGAAGGGGGAAGCGAAGGCAGAGCGCGCCGCGCGGTTGCGGCCAACCCCGCCCGTCCGGTGCCAGACAGGGTGCGGCAGGACCGGCCGGGTCGGCCAGCCGAGTGCGGCAGAATCCGCGGCGGGCTCGGGCCGCGAGGGCGTCGCGGCGGGTCTTTCTGTAGGGGACCACGTGCGAGCCCTGCCCCTCCCCTCGATGTGGTAAAACAAGGCAGTCCCAGCCAGAAATGTTCCAAGCACATTTCCTGGAAACCACAAAAGGCTCTTGGAACATTGTTTGGTAGGGCTGGCTATAGGCGAGCCAGGGCGCTGCGCCACTGCTCGATTAGGGGGCCACATGCGAACCCTACCCCTACCCCCCACGATTTCTGAGGGGGTGAGGGTGGGGTTCGCTTCGCTCGGGAGCTCCCGAACGAAGTGAACCCCACCCTCCCCCTTCAGAAATCCTGGGGGGGAGGGGCAGGGTTCGCACGTGGTCCCCTCTTCTGGCCACCCGCGGCTCGTGGAGCACAGGCCTCCGGCTGCTCCCCCTGTTTCGAGGCGTGGGCCCCGGAGGTCCGCACAGGGCTGGCGTTCGTCCTGCAGCGTGTTTGGACGCTCCCGAGGCCGGGCGGGAGCCCGCAGAGGCCGAAGACTGCCAGAAGCCGCCCGCTCCAATTTTTGTCGGAACGTCGGATCTCTTGGGGGCTTTGGTAGAGGGCGGAGAGAACGTGAGGGACAGGGACTCCTTTCTGCAGATGCATCAGACCAAACCGCCCAGAATGACTGCGCCTAATGCGAAGACGGGGACCTCAGCGAGGCCACGTCTGCCTCGTGTTGTTAGGGTGAGGGGCTCCTTTTGTGCTCGATGGGCGTCGACTTAGGTCGGGCGGGCCCCCCTACAGGCGGATTTTGGGCGACAAATAAGAAATAGTCAAACACAAAAAAACAAATAGCCCAGAAAAGACTCAAAACATGTCTCCATATCATTCTGTTGGCCATTTCTGAAACCCCCTCCTGCGGAGGGGCAGGCCCGACTTAGTGTTGGGCCAGGGGCTCCTCTTGTGCTCGCTGGGGGCGTAAGACCCCTCGACGTCGCCCGACTCCAAGCCACTGGGCGGGGGGGTGTCCATCCGCGGACGCCCGCGCCCGAGGTCGCCGCCGCACCGGCGCGGCCAGAGCCCGCAGCACAGACGCGTTGAAACATCGTCTGATGGGCCGTTTTCCACCACCACCACAAGTTGGAGGGGGGAATGAGGAGGAGGGCGAGGAGGAGGAGGAGGAGGACGAAGAGGAGGAGGAGGAGGAGGACGAAGAGGAGGAGGAGGAGGAGGAGGGCGAGGAGGAGGAGGAGGAGGAGGAGAAGGACGAAGAGGAGGAGGAGGAGGAGGAGGAGGAGGCGGAGGAGGACCCCCAATCCTCCAACTATTGTGGTGGTGGTGGAAAACACGCCCATCATCGTCACTGCCACGCCTCGTGAGGGAAAAGAGAGAGCCACCACCACCACCAGAGCCCCACAGAACTCTGAGGCGAGGCCAGGACGAGGACATCACATCGGGCGAGGCTAACACTCTATGACGAGGCCAGGATGAGGACATAACATCGGGCGAGAGTCACCACCACCAGAACCCCACAGGACTCTGAGACGAGGCCAGTACGAGGACCTAACATCGGGCGAGGCCGGAACTCTAAGACGAGGCCAGCCAACACCACCAGAACCCCACAGAACTCTGAGACGAGGCCAGGACAAGGACATAACATCGGGCGAGGCTGAATCGAAAATCTCAGATCCCGCGAATCTGGAGGATGTCTCGGGCGCCGCCGCCTTCTCAGAGCGTTCCGGAACGCTCGGAGAGCGTTCCAGAGCGCTCTGAAACGGATTCATCCTCGTTCTAGCCCAGCCCGAAGAACTCCGTTCCAAACAGCCCCACCCCGAGCTAGTGGCATTCCTTTCTGGGCACTCTCTGGGGACGCGCCTGGACGGAACTCGGTGCCACCAGCATGGGGGGAGGGAGCGGGCAGCCCATCTACGTGGTGGTGGTGGTGGTGGTTCTTTCTTCGCTGGTGAACGCCGCTGAAAAAAAAACACCGAATGCAGGTGCTCTGCCTGTTCTGGCATTGGCCCCACGGCGAGGACGAGGAGAGGAAGGGAGGGGGAAAGGGCAAGAGATAATGCAGGTGTGGAGAAAGAGAGGGGGGTCATTGAGGCCGAGGGGGGGGAAGAGACTAGGGAATACGAGGAGTAGGATGATGACGGTGCTGATGAAAATGAAGACGATAATAATGATGATAATGCTGATGATGATGACGACGAGGAGGTGAATACGATAATGATGAATATGAGTTGAGCCATGAGAAAGCGGAGGATAAGGGCAATGCGAATGGAAGACCAATGCCAGGATCATGGGTAAGAGGGAAGCAGAGTTAGACAGACGGGGAGGCTGAGGAGGAAGAGGAGGATCGGGATGATGAGGAAAAGTACGGCGACGACAATGATGGGAAGGGCAATTGTGACGACTGTAAGGATTACGCGGTAAGCGCGAGGAGAATAATGATGACAAAGATCTCACCAGCTTGTTCACTCCAACCTCCCCCTTGGACCAAGCCCCCGACAGCCTCAGAGGGCGTCGCACGCATGGCGGTGAATGCTCGGGGCGTCGGAAGGACCGGCAAGATTGGACGCTGGTGGGACCTTGCGATCCACCGTGGCTGGCCTGAACGACGCCTATGATAGGGGTCAAAAACAATGCCCCCCCCCTTGAAACAAATCTTGCGGGGGGCGGGCAGAACCAGGGGCCCCTCCTCAAACCTCCCCCCCGGCAAAGACCCAGATGGTCCGGACGATCCCCCCCCGCCCGGGAAAATTATCCGGGAGGGTCCGAACCCTCCCCCAAAAAACAAGTTACTACTCGGGAGGTCCATCCCCCCCGGCAACGACGACCACGCCTACAACGACGCCGACGGCGGTGGCGGCGCACCTGTCGCCCGCGCCCGCGCCAGGCGCTGGTTCCGATAGAATGCTACCAGGGTTCGATCCAGCTCTCACAGCAACCTGCTAGGCTACTAGGGCGCTACTGTTCTCTACTTTGCCTTACTCTACTTTACTCTACTCTACGGTCATTCCCTCTGTTCTACTCTACCCTACTCTGCTATACTCTACTCTGCACTCTTCTATGCCTGCCCCACTCTATCTAATTCTGCTCCACTCTACATTCTCTCTGCTCTACTCTACTCACCTGCTCTTCTTTAACCGGCTCGACCCTACTCTGATATGATCTACATATCCCTGTACCCTTTTACACTTATGTCTACTCTACTATACCGTGCACCATCCTGCTCCACTCGCTCTACTTCACCGTACTCCACCCCTGGAATACACTCTCCACGCCTTCTCAACTCTGATGATGCTCATCGTCGTCTCTGTCGTCGTCGTTGTAATCATCGTCGTCGTCGTTGTTGTCGGTGTTGTCGTCGTCTGCGTCGACGTCGTCGTCGGCGTGGTCGTCGACGTGGTCGTCGGCGTCGGCGTCGTCGTCGTCGTCGTGGTCGTGGTCGTGGGTCGTGCATCGTGAATCGTCCGTCGTCGTCGTCGGCGTCGTCATTGTCCGTGTGTTTTGCTGGCGGCGGCGACGGCGTCGAGGGGGGGATCTGGACCGTCCGAATAATCCCCTGGAGGAGGGAAGGGGGGGGATCCTAGACTCCCGTCACCTTCCCCGGTTTGGGAACAGGGGGTCAACCGAAGATGGGGCAATCCCCAATCTACAACCAACCAGAATGATCCCCAGACATTCTAATACCAATCCCAAACGAATGATATCAAACCCATCCATTTTGGAAGCTCCTTCAAAGTTCACTAGAGTTTTTTTGAGGTTCCTCGGAGGTTCCTGACAGGCTCCCTCGAAATCCTTGGGGACTCCCTGGGAATTCATCGTGGATCCTAAAGACTCTTCCGGCATTCCTGGCGATTCCTGACTATTCCGGAGGAGTGCATCCGGAATTCGTCCTGGTGGATTTTCTTAGGAATGTCTGGGGGATCCAGATGGTACCCTCATTCGGTCCTGGCGGATTCATGATCGATTCGGGATGGGTCTCGATAATTTCTAAATGGATTCCTGCGGATTCGTCGGGACGCCTGATGGATTCATGCGATTCCCGGATGATTCACGAAAAGGGTTCTGGATGAGTTCCTGATGGACTCCCGAAGGAGGGGAGGAGGAGGAGGAGGAGGAGGAGGAGGAGGAGGAGGAGGAGGAGGAGGAGGAGGAGGAGATGGAAGAGGAGGAAAAGGAGGAGTAGGAGGATGTTTAAATTGGGGTGTGTGGGGGAGGAGCGAGTAACACACATAGTCGATGAGGAAGAGGAGGGATAATCTGAGGAAGAAGAGGAGGGGTAGGAGGACGAGGAGGATTGGTGGGATCATTACGACATGGTCGCGGCTGGATCACCATGGTCTCGCACGGCCCCGGACCGGTTATGCTGCATTACACAAACCGCTATGTGATGTCCTCTGCGGCGTCTCCATTCTCACGCTTCCGCAGCGCGCCGCGGGCGCGAATGCGGATTTGCCCGACCCCAGCGCATGGAAGTGGGTGGGTCGCGCGGGTCGGCGGGAAATGCGCTGGCAGGGCGGGCGAGGTTCTCCGCAACCGACCCCGCAGCCATGTCTTAGCTCAATCTATTGGAAGGACTGAGAGGCCTTTGCGCGCCCAATCACCACATCAACCATGGAGCACGCCGTTCGGTGCTCGCTTCTTTTCTTGCGGGCGCGGGACTCTCCAAGCTCCTGAGGGCAGCGGGTCCAATGGAACCGTTCCAGATTCGGGGAGGCGGGGGGGCCCCGTGCCCATGGGGAGTGAGAAGGGGGCCAGACGAGTCACCTGGCCCCCCGCTGCCGCCGCCGAGACGTTCGGCCCCCGTTTCCTGTCCTGCTGGCGCGGTTTTCTCCGAGCCCCCCCGACGGCAACGCTTCTAATGGAAGCGTCGCGTGAATTCGGGGGCGCGAGGGGGGCCCGAACCCAAGGGGAGTAAGATGGGGGCCGAAAGAGCCGCCTTTGCCCCCCGCCGCAGCCGCCGAGTCACTCGGCCCCCGCTCCCTTTTCTGCGGGCGCGGGTTTCTCCGAGCCCATGCACGACGGCGACGCTTCCAATGGACGCGCCGCGTGAATTCGGGGGCGCGGGGGGGCTCCCGAGCCCGAGGGGAATGAGAGGGGGGCCGAACCACCCCCGCCGCGGCCGCCGAGTCGCTCGGCCCCGCTTCCTTCCCCGCGGGCGCGGGGTTCGTCGACGCCATCGAAGGCAGCGCTTTCAGCGCAGCGCTTCGCGCCGTGAGGGGCGCGGCGGGGCCCCGGGCCCGCGGGGAAGGGAGGGGGAGGGGGGGCCGACGGGTTACATTGCCCCGCGCTGCCGCCGCCGAGTCGCTCGGCCCCCGCTTCCTCTCCAAAGGGCGCTGGGGTCTCCGAGCCCCCGACGTCGACGCTTCCAGTGGAAGAGTTTCACGGCCTCTGGGGTTCGGTAGCCTTCCGGGCCGCCCGAACCGCCGGGGGGGAACGGCGGGCCGAACGAGTCACCTTTGTCCCCTACCGCAGCCGCCGAGTCGCTCGGCCTCCGCATCGCGCCCCGCGGGCGCAAACTTCTCCAGGCCCCCGAGGGCGACGCATCCAATTGAAACGTTTCGCGCCTCAGAAGCTATTGGGGGGGCATGGGGAGGGAAAGGCGGGCCGGACAAATCGCCGTGCCCTCCGCTGCCGCCGCCGATGCACTCGGCCCCCGCGCCCCTTCCCGCGGCGCGGGTTTCTCCGAGCCCACGAGGGTGGCGCTGGACATGCAAGCTTTTCGCCCCTTCGGAAGCTCGGGGGCGGGTGGGGAAAGGGGGGCTCGCCTCCCCCCCGAGGGCGACGCGCGCAATGGGAGCGTTCCTTGCCCTGGGAAGCTCGGGGGGCCCCCGAAGCCGCGGCGCGGGGGGGGGGCGCCGGGCGGGTCGCTTCGCCCCCCGCTGCCGCCGCCGAGTCGCTCGGTAGCCGCATCCTTTCCTACGGGCGCGGTGCCCCCCGAGCCTCCGAAAGCGACGCTTCCCATGGGCGCGTTTCGCGACCTCAGGGCCGCGGGGAGGGAGGGGGGGGGGGGGGGGGGGCGAACCCGTAGGGGGGGGGGCGGGGCTGGCGAATCACCGCGCCCTCCGCCGCCGTAGCCGCCGAGTCGCTCGGGCCCCGCGCCCCTTCCCGCGGCGCGGGTTTCTCTGAGCCCCCGAAGGCTCCGACGGCAAAAATTCGCGCCCTCGGAAGCTCGGGGGGGCCCCGGACCCATGGGGGGGGGGCCCCCGCCGCCTTCCTTGCCAGCGCGGCATCCCGCGAATTCCCCGCCGCCCTTCCTTGCAGGCGACGCTTCTAATGGAAGGGTTTCGCACCCTCGCGGTCTCGGGGAGGCCCCTGGGCCCATTGGGGGGCTCTGGGTGGCTGAGCGAGTCGCCTTGCCCTCCGCCGTCGCCGCCGAAACGTTCGGCCCCGGTTTCCCTTTCCGCTGCCGCCGAATCGCTCGGCCCCCGCTTCCCCGCTGTATACATAACGAAGCAAACGGAAAGCCTTCAGCGGGGGGCCGTGGTCAACGCATATCGTGTTGAAGCCGCCCCGAAAGCACATATATATATATATATATATATATATATATGTGTACACAGACACATATATATATATATATAGATCTATATATATATATATATACGCATGGCTCAAAATGTCGGTGGAAGGCTGTGGCGTCGGCGCATTTCCTAACACATACTGATTGCACGAGCATGGGGCGTTGCAAAATTATGCGGGGGGGTGGGGTCAGCGAGTTCCTTACTGCATTCACACATTCAGCGCGAACTAACTCTTACACCATGTTGCTGGATGCAGGTAGCACCTCGTGTTAGCCACTTGCGCACGTGAAGCCTGCCTTGTGGCTTCACATGCCATTTGATGAGATTACCAGCATGGGTATCCGTACTTCGTTTTGAATGTTGTACTTCTCGCTGGCGGGGTTTCCTCAGCTCTAGCACGACAGCCGCATAACGCGAAGCTTTACGCAACTGTCGTGCAACATCAGACAACGTCTCATTCGCCAGCCGTGAAACTCCAGTTTATTTGCCGACCACTGTTTACTTTCAACACGACACAATTCCATATGTCAGAAAGACACTTGTGCCAAATTCAACCAAGGAGCGCAAGTTGTCGCCCAGAACGCATGTAGTCTCAGAGGACCTGCATTTGATTCCTGAATCGTGTGCGAGTGCTTTACACAAAGAATCCCACTGTCGGCTCAAGATGGCTGGCTGTAATTGGTCCCGCTTGTTTTTTTTGGCTGGTTGAGAAGTGATGGGGTTGGTCCAACATGCGGGTTGCAATCCTCCCCTGGTCAGCAGCGACAGAAGAAGCTCTTTCGGACGTTGGGCACTTGTGAAAGGGGGGTCGCGAAATGAATTGGACGTAGCAGGAACCAGGGCTCGACCTAAACATTGGATCGTGTTCGTTGTGTGTTAGGTGTTCATCGTTTTGTCTTCGCCCCGTCTTAGCTGCAAAACAAGACTGGCCAACCACTGTTTACATAACCCCCTGGCAGGAGCTTGACTGGCTCCAAGCGCTCGTGGAGTTGCGGCTTGCGTGCGTTGACTCTCAAGCCCCTGCCTGGTAAATCGTCCTCATCTCGCCCTTTGCCAACCCAACTGACAAGTCATCAAAACTTGTTCCTGAGAGCTCACTTGCCGCGCCGCCCGTCCTTGATGCGGGGTGCGCCCCTCCCCCCCTCCCAGCCAGCGCCCTGCTGGGCTGCCATATTGCCGCCGCTGATGCTGCCGCTGCCCTTGCTGGGCCCCCAAACACTTGTCGGGCGACCTTCAAGCCCTTGGCGCCCACACAGTCGTGCACAACCCAAGATTGCCTGGCCGACCTCTTCCCTCACCTGCCCAGCCGGCCTGTCGTGCTTGGCGCCAGATTGACAAGCGTAGTGGCTGCCCATGGGTAATTGCATGACTGCGTGCCTCCCAGATTTTTTACTAGGCGCCACCGCGATTCCCTCGTGCCAGTGGACGAGGCTCCTGTCGTGAGCCAGTCTCGCTCTCGACCCTGCTCTGTGCCAGTCGAGCTGGAACACATGGTGGGGAAGTGCTGACCGTGCAGCTATGATGATCATCTGCGCTGGCGCGTTTGCATTGAAAGTGCCTGCAAACGGTCGCAATACGGCGCAGGAGGAGGTCTCCAAGGAGCCGCTCTGCGCGAGCATGTGGGCGATCGCCGAGTCCTGTCGCGACAACTCTGCGAGCGCCTGGCTCAAGAAGCGCTGCTTTGCTGCGCGCATGCCAATGGTGCCAGCAGAGGCAGCAAGGGAGTGCCCAACAAACCTGCTGGCATCGCACAGCACGTACGATCACACGCACGTGTCTCGCGGGCATGTCGGCGCAATCCGCTCGGATGGCGGCCGTCTGATTCCACAGGAGCCAGCTACGTGCCACTCGCGATGCGCGACCGCGGAAACCCTGGCGATGGCCAGCCGCTCGCTTGCCACGGGCATCCACGCAGATCGCCGCCAGCTCCGACGACGAGCGGTGCTCCAGGGCCTCATCTTCGGAGTCGTGGATGTCGGCTGTGAAGCCCCAGAGGCGGGAGCCGACCCTGCTGTCCATCACCTGCAACTGGGCCTCGATCCCCACGAGTTTGCCATCGTGCATCGCGGCCGTCTCTTGCACATCCGACCCTGGCCTCGATCTCGGCACACACGCTCACAATGGCAATACCGTGCACTTAGATAACTCCCAAAGCAACGTGCTCTCGATGTCCAGGTACGCCCCGTGCAAGAGCAGGCGGTCGAGCGCCAGCTGGGTCTCGCCCCCGCCCTGTAGCAACAGTCGAGCTTCATCGACAACGACTGTGCACAACAAACGACGTTGCTGCAGACACTCAAAAGCGATCTCCGCTTCTGGCGCCAGCGAGGGGGTCGCAAGGAAACACATTACCATGTGCGCTTGTTTTGTCCGCCAAGTTCGTAACATCATGCAGCGCAATCGCGATAACCAATACTGTGGCTACGCCGAGGCATGCAAACTCTGACCTCACGCAAAAAAACGCAATCGCATGAACGCATGTACGGTCACTTGCACGCTTACCACTGCAGCCCGAAACCATCAGTCGGATGACGATCCGCCAGGCAGAAGCGTTCAATGAGCGCAGAAGGGTAGCGGGTAGCGTGGTAGCGCAGTAGCAGCACCAGCCTGGCTAACAGCGTGCAAGGCGCCATGGCCGGGTGTGGAAAACGTGTAACACAAACCCAGCACCATTCGAGGCGGTATTTCAGAAAGCCTGGATTGAACCATAAACGGCCACGCATGGAGGACGGAGGAGGGAGGAGGACGAAAAGGATGACGAAGAGGCGAAAATTGGGAAGCTACGCAATTATCTCAGACCCCAGCCCGACTTCCGAGCTGCTTCATCATGAACTGTAACGTCCAGCGGATCTCGAACATCCTGCGCGTGTCGGCTTCTGTGAAACTGCAGTATTCCGAATTGGAAGACGGCCTTGGAGAAATACCACCCCGATCTGGGCTGATCCGCTCGTCACGACCAGAATGGACACAGAACAAATCAGACTCTGCCCAACAGCAAACGCTGTCCAATACCCAATGCGGCCGCTGTTGGCCAGGGGACTCAGCATGAAACATCGCGAGACATCCCGTCCAGAGCCCTACGCCCCATCTTTCTGCTGCATCCTTGGAGTTGGATCGATCTGTGATGGTCCCAGGTCCCGCGGCCGGGCGAGCACGTCCCGGAGTGGCAGACATTGCAAAGCTCCTTCGTGCCCGTTCTCTCCGTGCGCGTTCCGGTCGCCCGGATCCGCGGCCCGATCCTGCCTCTGGCCAAGCGGGCCCGCTCCACCCCCTAGCCGAAGTTCACTCTGCTGATCGAGAATCCCGATCCGACCGCCACCGAGCACAATTCGAGTCGTGGGATCGGCCGAGCCGGCCCACGGTCACCTCGTGAGGAGGATCCTGCAGGCCTCGCGCGGCAACTTGGGACCCAACTTACGCCGGATCCACGCCGGATCTACGTCGAAGTTACGTCGGATCTACGTGGGTCTTAGATCGGACTTACGTCAGAGCAGCGTCGCGCGGACGTCGTCCCATCTATGTTTGGGAGGGCGAGAACGTCGTTCCAGATCGGCATCATTGCGCGCCGCGCGAGGCCTTCGAGATGTTGCTCATAGTAGATGCTCGTTCTGGGGACCTTCCTGATGCCACTCGCTCCACTCATGCGTCGATGCTGCGTCGAACGTCAGTCGACCTGGGTCGAACTTGAGACGAAGCCGAGTCGAACTTGAGTCGAGCTGCAATCGAACTAGAGTCGAACGGATCCGTTGCAGCCGAACATCGGATCAAGAGAAGCATTTTCTAAGAACCCTGGTCGGGAGCGGCCAAGAGGGGGGTGTCCAAGAGGGGGGGGTGCAACTCATGACCGGCGGCATGTGCGCGGCCCAGCGGGGGGGCCAGGGACGCTAAGAAACAAGAAGAGGCGCCATGAAATCTGGGGAGATATCATGGCCCACGCCATGATGTCCACCCCCCCTAGTCATCACCCCCCTCTTTGCCGCCCCCGACCTGGGCCAGCTTTCCAGAAAGCTCTCAAAGACAAGCCCGGGCCAAACGTTCGTGTGAACGCCTCGAGGGGCGAACGCGCCCCAGGAACTGGGCCTGCTTCTGGGCAAGCTTGTCAAGAAACGCTGGCCCAGCTTCTCGCGAGGCTTCTTAATCATATGCTCGACTTTATCGGCGGTGGACAAATCTCCCTTTAGTAAACCTCCCCTTCGTGAAAACGGCCTGGGACCGAAACCGACGGACCTGGACCCGCGAAAGCGACGGCCGCGACGCCCTCTCGCGAACCGAAAACGGCAAATTCCTTAATCAACGTGTGAGGGTAGGAGGTTTATCAACCTCCGACTTTAGGTGGGCCCTAGAAAGGTCCCTCAAACGAACATCTAACTCATAGGTCACTGGATCGAGGCATTCCGAGACGGCGGCTCGCTCGACATCTTGTTGATGAGCTGCACCACTCCGATGACCTGCTCCTGCTCGGCGGGCTCGTCGAAGACCAGGTCCTCCTCGGACGCCTCCCTGAAGACGGGCACGCAGAGCATGCTCTTCGTGTAGTAGCCAGTCTTCTTGTCCACCTCCTTGTTGAACCTGTTGGGCGTCGCTTAATGGGGGGGCGGAAACTGTGGGGGGTGAAAGGTGCACTTCTCGGGCCGCAAATGCCTCCTTTGGGGCCGGAGAGGGGCCCTGTAGGAGCCCGAAAGAGCCCCTTTTTTCGGCAATCCTCGCTGCCCCCCCAACTATCGCCCCACGTTGCGCGCCGCCCAGAGCCTGTCATCCTTGTAGCAATCCGGGATGTTCAGGTCCGACTTCTCCGTGAACGCGACTCCTTGAAGGGGCCCAAGGACACACAAATCAAAAAAGATCCCCCGTATTTTCATATATTTTCTGGGTTTTTGTCTTCCCCACCACTTCCCATATTTTTCGATATTTTCTAGGGAATCGCTGATTAATTGTGTCTGTGTGTTTCTTTCCCTCTTGATCCTACCAGGCCCGTCTGGGCGGGGATGCTGACGTACGTCGTCTTCCCCGCCTCGCTCACGAACCACGTCCAGAGCGAGTTCTTCGCGGGGCTGTGGATCCACACGGTCGCCCGGTCCGCCTGGAACGTGGCCGCAAGCCCGATCGTGAAATTCCGGAACACCATTGGCAGCTCCGTGGCGAACTTCCTCGACTGCTTGGTCACTTGGCTCATGTTGGCGGCTATGGACCTCACGATGCCATTCTCTCTCTCCCCCTCCTCCTTCGCCCTCCCTCTTCCCTCCTCCCTCCTCCTCCCTCCATGCTCCCTTTTTCTCTTTCCCTCCTCTCTCCTCACTCATCCCTTCTTCCTCCCTCCCTCCTTCCTCCCTCCTCTCTTCTCCCTTCTCTCTCCCTCCTCCCTCCTTCCTTCCCTCCCTCCCCCTCTCACTCCCTCCTCCCTTCCTTCTCCTGCTCCTCGGTCCTCCTCCTCCTCCTCCTCCTCCTCCTCCTCCTCCTCCTCCTCCATCCTCCACCCGCCGCACCCTCTTCGGCCGCCTCGTCCACATCGTCATCCTGCTCCTCCTGCCTCCTCCGACACCCGTCCACCTTCACCTCCGTTGCCTTGCCACCCCCCTCCGTCCATAGGTGGAGCAGGAGGAGCGAAGGACGAGGATCGGACAGAGGAGCAGGAGCAGGAGGAGGAGACGGGGCAGGAAAAGGAGGAGGAGGAGCCTCGCGAAGTCGCGTATCCAAGGCGGCAAAGACGACTACGACTCCAACGACTACAGCGACGGCGCCAACCTATGGTCGCGCCACTCCCCAGGCCCAGAAAAGCGCGACTTGCAGCGGTGAGGTCTGCGCCCAAGGCCAAGTTGAGAGCCCAGAACGCGACCATGGCCCAGATGAGCACCGTCATCACCGACCTCCTGGCCGGCTCGGACGATGCGAATGCTAGTCGGCGCCAGACGACGAGCAGCAGTGCGCTGGCTAGCGTTTGCAAATGCTGCTAGAGTCATGATGCCCATGCGTCTGCCGCTGGATTGGTTACTTCGCGGCACCTCGACGATCCACTCGGAGATGACCTGCTTCACAGCGGCCAGAAGGGGTAGCCTTCTGCGCCATGACGCGGATGATGGTGGGGTCGGTGCCCCTCGCGAAGCCAGCCGCGTTGCCTGGTGGCTCCTTCGGGGCGGAGTTGGCGACCATGCGGAGGTCGTGAAGCTGCTTGATCTCGGAGCGGAGGGAAGCGATGGAGGAGTCGTGATCGACAAGACGGGACTCGGCAGCGCGCATCCGCACGGTGAAGCCCGTCGATCTGCTGCTGAAGCCGACGATGCTGACCATCAGCGCGATTAGAAACGGCTTCGTCCACCATCTTGGGCCGGTCGCGGACACCCTCAGCGAGCTTCGCGGCGGAGTGGCCATGGGCCTCGAGTTGCGCCGCGAAGGGAAGGACGACGTCGTCGACCGCGTTCGTGATGGAGTCCAACATGGACTGCTTGTATTCCACGTGGAGGCGGGTGGTCTCCTCCTTGGCGAGGAGGTGAAAGTACTCGGCCTGTCCATCGCCATCATCATCCCCATTCCCCATCTGCTCGTCGTCCACGCCAGCACCACTGTGAATAGGGACAAGAGCGGGAGAGCCATGACCAGCAGCGGGAGAGCCATGACCAGAGCCATGGCCGTGGAGGAGGTCCTGCACCACCAGGTCCGTTGACCCCACGGCCGGAGGAGCCAGGGCTGTCGCTGGCACCAGGAAGAGGTACCACCATCCGCACGACGAGGCTTCTTCTTGCGGCGCTGCGCGGCCTTGGACCTCCTCGCGTCGTGGCCAGAATCGCTGCAGAAGTTGTGTGGGGGCAAGTCCCAGCCTCCGGGGGGGGAGAAGGGGGGGCCCTCGCCTGGTTCAGAAGAACTGTTCTGGGGCGGGGGCGGCAAGGGAGGGGTGTGAGGATTGGGGGGAGGGGGCTGGATTGGGAGGCTATCACGCTTGGCGACCAGCTCGGGCATGACGATGGGCGAAGCAGGAACGGAAACATGCATATCGGGGTCTGGCCGCGGACTAGCGGTAGCCACTTGTTTCCCTGCGGAGCTCATGGTCTTGAGCCAAAAATAGCTACGGAAGCGGGGGAGGACGAAAAGGAGAAGGAGGAGGGGGAAAAGGATGAGCAGGAGGAGGAAGAGGCGGAGGAGGAGGAGGAGGAGGAGGAGGAGGAGGAGGAGAGCGAGGAGGAAGGAGGAGGAGGAGGAGGAGGAGAGAGGAGGAGGAGGAGGAGGAGGAGAGGAGGAGGAGGAGGAGGAAGGAGGGGGGAGGAGAGGAGGAGGAGGAGGAGGAGGAGGGGGGAGAGGAGGAGGAGGAGGAGGAGGAGAGGAGGAGGAGGAGGAGGAGGAGGAGGAGGAGGAGGAGGAGGAGGAGGAGGGGGAGGAGGAGGGAGGAGGATCAGGAGCCAGGAGGGAGGAGGCTCGGGAGGAACGGGTGGCCCAGACACCTCTCCCACGCCGCGCCGTCCCTCCCCGGCCCGACCGCCCGTCCCCGCCGGAAGCCCACTCGCGGGCCTCACGATGACGGACGTGAACTGCGTCCGGAGGCTTTCGTAGACGCTGAGGAAGTTCTTCAGCCTGGAGAAGGGGGAGGAGAAAGAAGAGGAGAAAGTGGAGAAAGAGGAGGATAACGAAGGAGGAGGAGGAGAAGGAGGAGGAGGAGGAGGAGGAGGAGGAGGAACACACACTCAGCTTTGGGCTCTCGATTCGGAGGAGGCTCAACGCAGCAACCGGTCCACCGTCCCACAAGGTGGGGGAGCCAGAGCAACTAGCACAGCGCAGATTGACCTCGATGCCACAAATTATTGAGGTTCTGCCCGCTTCCCCAGCAGAAATGTATCGTCTCGGATTCATGTTTGGTGTTCCCGAGCGCAGAAGACGGTCCACCGCGGCGCCCGTTTGGGCCGAAGAATAACTGCCTCTGAAAGCTCGTTGCGGGCAGGGGGAGCCCGATCAAGAGACGGCCTCACGACGTCGGCAGTCTGGGGAGCAAGAGGAGGAGGAGGAGGAGGAGGAGGAGGAGGAGGAGGAGGAGGAGAAGGAGGAGGAGGAGGAGGAGGAGGAGGAGGAGGAGAAGAAGGGGGATGAGGAGGAGGAGGAGGAGAAGGAGGAGGAGAATGAGGAGGAGGAGGAAGGATGAGGAGGGAGGAGGCGGAGAAGGAGGAGGAGGAGGAGGAGGAGGAGGAGGAAGAAGGATGAGGAGGAGGAGGAGGCGGAGAAGGAGAAGGGGTAGGACGAGCACGAGGAGGAGGAGGATGAGGAGGACATGGGGAGGAGAACGAGCATTCGCTGCCGCAGCATGTGCAAGAAGAATGAGGGCGTTGCGGCCACGGGCCGACGGCTCTCGCATACTGCGACCCCAACTACAGCCAACCCGTAGACGAAGGACGCGCGATAAGCATGCAAGGGCCTTTGAGGGCCCTGTTGGTCCTTTGCGAGCGGGGCGCGGTTAGCGAAAGCTGCCAGGGATGGGCCGAGGGGAAAGGCTGCAAGCGTAAATTCGGAAAGTCGCGCATCCTTGCTACGCGGGTTGACTGTAGCGGTCGCTGTGGGCCCCGGCCGCCCCCCCCTCCCTCCCGGGCAACGCCACGGTCCGTGCTGACCTCCGAGCTGTCTTGCAAGCTATTCCCAAGCATTCCCAGACTCGGCGCGACCGCCCCCTCGGTCACGCCCACCGCCCCCTCGGTCACGCCCACTATCGCACGGGAATTAAACAAACGCTCTCCTGCCCGCGTCGGGCCACTTGAGGAGCAGCACGTCGTCGTTCGCCAGCAGCGAGCTGCTGCCCCTGCCTGAGACGAGGCCGTCCTCGGCACCTGGGCTGAGGGGGGGGGGCGCCACGAGGCGACTCACGAGCGGCGAACGTATCCACATCTGCGCCCTCGCAATCGAAATTCTGAGGCGCGCTCCCGCGAATGCGCGGTCGCATGGATGCGTTCCGCGCCGGGCGCACGCGATCCAAAACGCCCCGCGTCCACGGGTCACGGGGGTCGCGGTCTGGGGGCCCAGCCAGCGGACGCGCACACGGACGTGTCTTCCGCACACGAGCGGCGCCGGAGGAGGAGGAGGAGGAGGAGGAGGAGGAGGAGGAGGAGGAGGAGGAGGAGGAGGAGGATGGGGGAGGAGGAGGAGGAGGAGGAGGAGGAGGAGGAGAGGAGGAGGAGGAGGAGGAGGAGGATGACAACGGCGGGATCTCCGAGAGCCTGCGGGCCTGGGAGATGAGATAGGGGCGCCGCGGCCCTTCCACGGCGCTCCGGAACGCTCGGAGAGCGATCTGCAGACCGCTCAGACCTGCGCGGGTACGATGTGTTCCATCCGCGGCCCGGTTTTTTGTGCCGCCTCTGTCCGCAGAGCACTCATTTGTAATTCCGGTCATTTGTAATTCCGGTCATTTCCAATTCCGGCCACGAATTGCAAATGAGAGGTGCCGACGGGAAGGCATGTGCTCAAGCGCTACGCCCAAAGTGTCTCCAAGGCGGCAGGGCGCAGCTTCTGCTTACGCTCGTAAAAGATCACAAGAATAACGGCAACAACAACGTCGTCGCCGTTCCGTGTGACACGCAGGATTTGCGTGCCACGTCTACGCGACACGCAGATTCTGCGTGTCGCGTCGCCCGGCCGCCCAGAGCGCGTTCCAGGTGACACGCAGGATTTGCGTGTCACGTTTAATTACTTACGCGACGCCGCCCCGAGCGCGTTCCGTGTGACGTGACACGCAGGATTGGCGTGTCGCGTAGACGTGACACGCAAATCCTGCGTGTCCGCCCCCGTGGCGTGGCCCGCGTGACACGCAGATTCTGCGTGTCCCCACCCCGGCCCCCCGGACCCCCGGCGTGCGACACACAGATTTTGGGCCCGCGTGACACGCAGATTCTGCGTGTCCCCACCTCGGACCCCGGACCCCCGGCGTGCGACATGCAGATTTTGGGCCCGCGTGACACGCAGATTCTGCGTGTCCCCATCCCGGCCCCGACACGCAGATTCTGCGTGCCCCCACCCCGGCCCCCGGGCTCCTGGCGTGCGACGCGCAGATTTTGGGCTCGCGTGACACGCAGATTCTGCGTGTCCCAACCCCGGCCCGCAGGACCGGCGTGCGACACGCAGGTCCTGCGTGTCCTCCCCCCCTGGCGGGGCCCGCGTGACACGCAGATTCTGCGTGCGCAGATTTTGGGCCGGCGTGACACGCAGATTGCGCGTGTCCCCACCCCGGCCCCCAGGACCCCTGGCGTGCGACACGCAGCTTCTGCGTGTCCCCCCCCCTGGCGGGGCCCGCGTGACACGCAGATTCTGCGTGCCCCCACCCAGGCCCCCGGGCACCCAGCGTGGGATGCGCAGATTTTGGGCCCGCGTGACACGCAAATTCTGCGAGTCCCCACCCCAGCCCCCAGGACCCTTGGCGTGCGACACGCAGCTTCTGCGTGTCCGCTCCCCTGGCGAGGCCCGCGTAACACGCAGATTCTGCGTGTCCCCACCACGGCCCCCGGACCCCCGGAGTGCGACGCGCAGACCCTGGGCCCGCGTGACACGCAGATTCTGCGTGTCCCGCGCAGGTTCTGGGTGTCCGCCCCCCTGGCGGTGCCCGCGTGACACGCAGATTCTGTGTGTCCCCACCCCGGCCCCCGGCCCCCCGGCGTGCGACACGCAGATTTTGGGCCCGCGTGACACGCAGATTCTGCGTGTCCCCACCCCGGCCCCAGGACCCTTGGCGTGCGACACGCAGATTATGCGTGTCCGCCCCCCTGGCGGGGCCCGCGTGACACGCAGATTCTCCGTGTCCCCACCCCGGCCCCCGGACCCCGGCGTGCGTCACGCAGACTTTGGGCCCGCGTGACACGCAGATTCTGCGTGTCCCCACCCCGGCCCCCAGCACCCTTGGCGTGCGACACGCAGATTCTGCAAGTCCGCCCCCCTGGCGGGGCCCGCGTGACACGCAGATTCTGCGTGTCCCCACCCCGGCCCCCGGGCCCCCGGCGTGCGACGCGCAGATTTTGGGCCCGCGTGACACGCAGTCGATTCTGCGTGTCCCCACCCCGGCCCCAGGACCCTTGGCGTGCGACACGCAGATTCTGCGCGTCCGCCCCCCTGGCGGGGCCCGCGTGACACGCAAATTCTGCGTGTCCCCACCCCGGCCCCCGGACCCCCAGCGTGCGACACGCAGATTCTGGGCCCGCGTGACACGCAGATTCTGCGTGTCCCCACCCGGGCCCCCAGGACCCCCCGCGTGCGACGCGCAGATTTTGCGCGTCCGCCTCCCAGCTGGCGGGGCCCGCGTGACACGCAGATTCTGCGTGTCCCCACCCCGGCCCCCGGGCCCCCGGCGTGCGCAGATTTTGGGCCCGCGTGAGCCCCCACCCCGGCCCCCCCCGGCGTGCGACACGCAGATTCTGCGTGTCCGCCCCCCTGGCGGGGCCCGCGTGACACGCAGATTCTGCGTGTCCCCACCCCGGCCCCCGGACCCCCAGCGTGCGACACGCAGATTTTGGGCGCGCGTGACACGCAGATTCTGCGTGTCCCCACCCCGGCCTCCAGGACGCCCAGCGTGCAACACGCAGATTCTGCGTGTCCACCCAGCTGGTGGGGCCCGCGTGACACGCAGATTCTGCGTCCCCACCCCAGCCCCCGGGCCCCTCGGCGTGCATCGCGCAGATTTTGGGCCCGCGTGACACGCAGATCCTGCATGTCCCCACCCCGGCCCCCAGGACCCTTGGCGTGCGACAGACAGATTCTGCGTGTCCGCCCCCTTGGCGGGGCCCGCGTGACACGCAGATTCTGCGTGTCCCCACCCTGGCACCCGGGGGACGCGAAAGGCAGATTTTGGGCCCGTGTGACACGCAGATTCTGCGTGTCCCCACCCCGGCCCCCGGACCCTTGGCGTGCGACACACACAGATTCTGCGTGTCCGCCCCCCGCGTGACACGCAGATTCTGCGTGTCCCCACCCCGGCCCCCGGGCCCCCGGCGTGCATCACGCAGATTCTGGGCCCGCGTGACACGCAGATTCTGCATGTCCCCACCCCGGCCCCCAGCACCCTTGGCGTGCGACACGCAGATTCTGCAAGTCCGCCCCCCTGGCGGGGCCCGCGTGACACGCAGATTCTGCATGTCCCCACCCCGGCCCCCGGGCCCCCGGCGTGCGACACGCAGATTTTGGGCCCGCGTGACACGCAGATTCTGCGTGTCCCCACCCCGGCCCCCAAACCCTTGGCGTGCGACACACTGATTCTGCGTGTCCGCCCCCCTGGCGGGGCCCGCGTGACACGCAGATTCTGCGTGTCCCCACCCAGGCTCCCGGACCCCCGGCGTGCGACGCGCAGATTTTGGGCCCGCGTGACACGCAGATTCTGCGTGTCCCCACCCCGGCCCCGGACCCCCGGCGTGCGACACGCAGATTCTGCGTGTCCGCCCTCCTGGTGGGGCCGCGTGACACGCAGATTCTGCGTGTCACCACCCCGGCCCCCAGACCCCCGGCGTGCGACACGCAGATTTTGGGCCCGCGTGACACGCAGATTCTGCGTGTCCCCACCCCGGCCCCCGGACCCCCGGCGTGCGACACGCAGATTCTGCGTGTCCCCACCCTGGCCCCCGGACCCCCGGCGTGCGACGCGCAGATTCTGCGTGTCCGCCCCCCTGGTGGGGCCCGCGTGACACGCAGATTCTGCGTGGTGTCCCCACCCCGGCCCCCGGACCCCCGGCGTGCGACACGCAGATTTTGCGTGTCCGCCCCCCTGATTCTGCGTGTCCCGCCCAGGCGCGCTCCGTGTGACACGCAGATTTTGCGTGTCACGTGTACGCGACACGCAGGATTTGCGCGTCACGTCTACGCGTGCCCGATCGAGGGTGGCGCGCCCCAGATCCAGACTCGGGCGCGCGCTCGAATGCATTTGCCCTGGGGCCTCCAGGGCCTAACAAGCGCGTTCAGTTCTAATTCCGGTCATTTGCAATTCCGGCCACGAATTAGAAATGAAGCGCGCCGAAGGGGCGGCGGAGGCCACGTGCAGCACACGAATTAGACATGAGCACTCTGTACAGTCGGGGCCTTGACCTAAGGAACCCAAAATGAGGAACGAGGCCCCTTTTTCCATACGTCGCATTTCGATTTCCGATTGAAAACATAAGGAAAACCTCAGGCAAGCTGCGAAACACATAAGGAACGCGGAGCCCCTCCCCAACGAAAAGGGTTCCTTCTTCAGGGCCCCGACTGTGGTTGTTGGGGCTCTCAGTTTTTGGAGGAGGCTCCGCAACCAGTCCCCCGTCCCGACAGGTGGTGGGGCCAGAGCAACCAGCCCAGTGCAGACTGACCGCGAGGCCAACAACAAAAATATGGAGGTCGATCAAGAGACGACCTCACGACGTTGGCAGTCTGGGGAGCAAGAGGAGGATGGGCAGGAGGAGGAGGCGGAGGAAGAGGAGGAGGAGGAGGCGGAGGAGAAGGAGGAGGATGAGGAGCAGGAGCAGGAGGAGGAGGAGCACCAGGTGGTCCGATCAGGTATTCCTGGGAGTGCAGACACAAGGCCAGAGACACCCTGAGCACAAAAGCTGACCTGGCGTTCGGGCGACCACTCGCTGTAGGGGTGCGTGGGAGCCTCTCTGTGGGGAGGGCTGCAGAGGAGCGCCACTGGCCACCGAGCCGAGATACCCAGGGGCGCACCTGGGCACTCCCCACATCACTTCATGATAAACTTCATAAGGCCTTGGCGACTTTTCTCCACTCGAAATGGGGAAATCAAGACGGGTGCATTCAAGTGAGCCGACAGGAACCCGGATAACGTCTGCGTGCATCCAAAAACCCGAGCAGGGAAATCTGGAGAAAATCGTGGATGGCCCAGCGCCCGTCCAAAGACAGCAGACATCATTACGCCCTTAACGAGAAGAAGTAGTTCAGCACCTATGAACTGAGCGCCGCCGATGAAGGAACCCGTCTTCAAGACGGCCACGGTTTCGCTGAGGCCGGCCACGTTGCCCTGGGCGATGAGGCTCATCGAGCCTCGGACGATGAGCTGCAGCGTGTTGCCGTTGGCGGTGCTGCGGTAAGACACCTCTTGGCCTCGATGGAGAAGGACACGGGGGAAGAGGAGTAGGAAGTGGAGGAGTAGGAGGAGGAGGAGGAGGAGGAGGAGGAGGCGGAGGAGGAGGAGGAGCAGGAGGGCGCAAGGTATACAGTGCATCTGGCCTCGGCTGATGTTCTGCCACTGTGCGCCCTGGCTGCGGATCTTCATGAAAGCAGTCAGCTTCACCCCTGCGGGCTTGAACACAGTTGCGAATGCCACCGCTGTGTCCTGATCCAGGTCCTGGACGTAATTATCACTGACCTCCTTCAGCACGTCACTCAAACTCTTTCGCAGAAGAAAAACCAAGGGGATCAAGTTGGCGACATCCACTTCCTCTTTACAGTTCGGGAGGCACCCCAGCTCTTCGTTGATAGAGCCTAAAGCGATGCCGACACCAACCAGGTCAAGTAGAAACTCGACCAGGTCCGAGAGGCTTTCCGCCTGATTCCAAAACAGCGTTGCTGCTCTCCCTACCCTCTCTGGAAGTGGCAGGTTCTGTTCTCGATTCCATTGGTCACCGACCTCATTGAGGACAAACTGTGCTCTTGCAAAGCCCTTGTTCTTGTACTGCGCCCTCAGAGCCGCGTCGAATCCCTGGCCGAAGCTCTGCCACGCCTCCTGACTTGACTCCTCCGGCTTGATATAGTCACCGCCTCGTGCGAGCACGTTGAAGATCTTCTCATACTTCTCGGCGCTCAAGGTGACGCCCAGTGTCCGACAGGCTAGGCAGAACTCCTCGAAGCTGATCTTGCCGTCGCCATTCTCGTCGAAGTTTGTGAAGGCGTAGCGGATAACGTCCTTGAACTCACCTGTGCGGTGATTCGGCCCAGCAAGATTCCATCACTAAGACATCTGCACTTGTGTCTTGAAACAACTTCCGGGGATATCACGTTGGGGGCGCAGAGCCATTTCCCTCCATCCGTACGCATGTTGTGCATCCACGAGCAATGTCCTCACTTCAGCGTGTCCCGGGCATCCGCCCTGCGTCCTCCACCCTCGAACTCCACCTTCGCACCTCAACGCCACACGCCCTACCGCTACCTCCTTCTCTCGGGGACGCGCACACATATATTAGCGATGCATGCATTGGGCGCGCGGTCGCCAAATCCATGGATCGGGGGAGATGCCCTCCCCAAAATGCGACCCGTGCCGCCTCGCTTGGCGGCGGAAATCCGCGATTTCCAATGGAAGCGTGACTCGTCGCTAATCCACGCCCCCTGTCCGCACCATGTGGTCTCACTTCGCCCGCGCCTCACCGCCCACTGGCGGGCCAGAGCAGCACCCTCCTTCCTTCTCCTCGTCCTCCTCCTCCTCCCCCTCGTCCTCCTCCTTCTCCTCCTCCTCCTCGTCCTAGTGCTCCTCCTCCCCCTCGTCGTCCTCCTCCTCCTCCTCGTCCTAGTGCTCCTCCTTTTCATCCTTCTCCTCCTCCCACTCCTCCTCCCCCTCTTCCCCCTCCTCCTCCTCCTCCTCCTCCTCTCCTCCTCCTCCCCCTCCTATTCCTCCTCCTCCTCCTCCTCCCCCTCCTCCTCCTCTTCTTCCTCCTCCTCCTCCTCCTGCTCCCCCTCCTCCTCACGGCCCGCTCTTCGGCCCAAAGGCCGACCTCCTGGCCACGCATTGCCATGAAAGAAACGGGTCCTGAGAAAAATGGGTCCTGGACCAGCTGTTCGTCCCGTCCCGAGTTGGCTTGTGACGGTCGCCAGGGGCCCGCCTGAGGCCCCGAGAGCCCCCAGAAACCTCAGACCCCGTTGCCCGCAGGACCCTTCATGTGCTTCCTCTGTGGCGAACATTGGCCTGCGCAGCCCGACCTCGCCAGATCCGCGCCTCCCCCCCTCTTGGGGGCCCCAAGGAGGTGCGGTTCGGGCGTTGGCGGAACTGGGTTTAGTGGAACCTGGTTTAGTGATGCGTACCGGGGGGCGCCCCCCCACCCCGCCCCGTTCCGCTAACCGGAACTGCCGTCACCCGAAAAACAACGATTCCGGCAAACCTGGTTTGGTGGATCTGGCTAATTGAGGGGCCCCAGGGCCCTACCACTCACCACCGGGTCCCCTCACCCGGGGTCCTGGCTATACCCGAGCGGTGACGGACCGCGCGGGGACCGCGCCACCCCCGAAAGCCTCACCGCACGGTCCGTCACCGCACGGCGACCCTCGAGAGGCCCCCGTCGCCCGAGGCGCCCTCGCGGACAGCGGCCCGCGCCCCGCGCCCCCGAGGAGGCCGTGCGGGGGCCCCGCTGCCCCGCGGACGCACCACGCGGCGCGGCCTCCGCACCGCTCAGCAGGGGGCCCCCCGAGCTGCTGCCGCCGGCGCCGCTGCCGCTGCTGCTGCTGCTGCTGCTGCTGCTGCTGCCGCTCCCACCGCGAGCCTGCAGCACGCCGCCGGGCCCCGCGCCTCGAACGGCCCCCTCGGCCGGGTCGGACGGTCGAGGAGGCGTGCTGCCGACGCGCGGTTTACTGCGCGAGGAGAGCTCGAGCGACGGCGCGATCCCTCCCCAGCAGCTGGTGAGAAAGGCCCAGAGCGAGAGCAGGACGCCTGAGCGTCGAGGGCGCGGCGTCGGAATGAGAATGGCGAGGCAGTCTCAGGCGAGAGAGCGCGATTCCTATAGACCAGCGCTCTCCAGGAGTGCACGGATTCGCTGTCGGGGGCCCATTGCCGATCCATCGGCGACGCATCGCTGATTCCAGATCGATGCTTCCCCCCCCCCCGAACGGCCCTCCGAACGGCCCCTGCCCTCGGTCCTTGCTCCA
Source organism: Prorocentrum cordatum (assembly GCA_963575745.1). Taxonomy (NCBI): domain Eukaryota; class Dinophyceae; order Prorocentrales; family Prorocentraceae; genus Prorocentrum; species Prorocentrum cordatum. Next base: position 136,420 of record CAUYUJ010015740.1, read on the forward strand.
AAGGGGGGAGCGACGTGCACGGGCGGGAGGGAGAGAGAGGAGCTCCCCGGCGTGCGCCTTCGGGGCCCCTCTGTGGCCTCCCTTCCGGCGCCCCCTGGAAGGAAGGAGAACGGCATAAACATGAGCTGTCGACCGTCCGCGCGGATTTCCTGGACCTGCGCTGGCCCCCCTCCCTGGCGCGCGGAGCGCGCCAGGGGCGGCGCCGGAGGCGCCGCCGGCGGAGGCCAGCGTGGATCCAAGAAACCTGCGCCCGTTTTTCTCATTGTTTCTCCTCCTCCTCCTCCTCCTCATCCTCCTCCTCCTCCTCCTCCTCCTCGTCCTCCTGTTCCTCCTCCTCGAACGTGTTTTCCTCCTTCGAACCCGCCCACCCCCTCCCCGTGCGGGCGGGAGCAGCAAGAGAAAGGACCGAGACCTTAACTTTTCCCAGACACCTCGCGGGGCGCTCCCTGACCAGGGCTTCGACACGAGAATCCGGCTGTGGCGACGACGACTCTCCAGGACGATTCGCGGTGTCGGTGTCTTTCTCTCCCCCGAAAGTCGGGGATGGACAGACCCCCCTTTAGTAAAACGTGGTTTAGTGAAAACGGCCTGAGGCCCAAACCTGGCGGGCGCAAGCCTGGAAAATAACGGCCACGGCGCCCTCTCGAGAACCGAAAACGGACAATTCACTAATCGACGTGTCACTGTTGGGGGTTCTGTCCACTCTCGAGAAAGGACCGTCGCCCCTCCCCCACCCAATGAGTGCGGAGCGCCCGACTTCCCCTCCTGTGGGACGCGCAGAGGCATACTAGTACTACATGTCCACCTTGGAGGCGCGCGTCCGAGCCGAACATATAATATACCCATCTTGTAGTATATCGTTTCCCTATAGCGGTGTGGCCAGAAAGCGCTTGCCACGACGCATATACTATCAAATTTCTCGGTGCGCGCGTCGCCCCTGGGGGGGCGACGCACATATCGTATGAGTATGTTGGGGTGACGCCAATCCTAGACCTATCCTGCCGGACCGGCCGTGTGGGACCCCTCCTCGAGTGCTCCCTCCGCTGATTACGGCTCGTCGCCCACAGACCTGCCCCGACTGGGGCGGACCCCCAGCCGTCCCTGCGGGTCCCCACGGCTGGCCCCGGGGAGGCCCCCCGGAGCCCGGCGTGGCATGCAGAATGGCGGGACGAACCCATCTGTCCTTCGACCCGCTTCCGATGCGGTGGGCACGTCCAGCGACTTGCCGTCCGGAACCGAAGGGCACATCCTCCGTCGACCCTGGGCTTCAGGATGCACACGATGAGGATGCAAGGGCCGTCTCGAGGCCGTCCGAAGGGGGCGATGGCCACGGATGGACCGAAGAGGCAAGGATGCAAGGATACCCTTGGGAAAGTTGCCCATCCTGACTATTTACGCGGGTTGACAGTACTGTGCCGAAGGGCTCGGGGGGGGGGGGACGGTCGGGAGAGAACACTTTCCCATGGGGCGTCCGTTGGCATGGCAAATTCTTGTTTGGTGTGGCTGCTGTGCGTCGGGATCCCTCACAGTACTCCCAATGTGCCAAGCTCACTCGGGGGACACGTGGTCGTTCAGTGGTTGTTGCCTTCTCGCGCTCCAAGTCGTCCAAGAGGGCCCTGAGAGAAAGACCCATAGACTGAATTCAAGACGGCAGAGCCCAAGATAGTGCCCCAAGACCGCCCCAACAAGGCCTCAAGAAACTCTCAGTCGGACTCGAGTGGGACTACTGGACGACCCTCCGCTTTGTGGGACGGTTGACGAAATTTGACCTCTCGGGGGCATTCCGGGGACGCTTTAAGCCACATATGGCGACAAGTATGGCGTTAGCTATCCCAATATGGCATCCAGCATGCCTCCAAGAAGCAATACGACCACCATAAGACGGCCCCAAGTGGCCTCGGAGCCCAAGGACACCCCCAAGAAGCCTCATTATTCAAATGCTGAACGTGTTCGAACGTGTGCTGCGCTCTCGCTCTGTCGCTCCCCATGGGCACCAGAAGCCCCAGATGACTCGAAGACCGCGCAAGAGGCTGGCGGCGCGCACGAAGCGGTATAGGGGGTGGGGAGAAGGATCCTTAGAAGGAGGCTGCTTCTGAGAAGGCGCTGGAATTACATCTATACAGATGGCCCGCGCCTTCTGATAAGCAGGGTTATGTTGCAGCCTCGGTGGGCCTTGTCTGTCCCGTCGCGGCCCTATCCGCGTCGAATCCGTGTCGGACTCGTCGGATCCGTGTCGAAACCGTGTCGAATCCGCGTCGGATTCACGCCAAATCTGCGCCGAGTCCGCATCGAGCCTGCGTCGGGTACAAAAAAAGACACCAATTTTGGGGACAGGCGAGGCCCCCCGAAGATGCAACGTAAGCAGGGGTGTTTCCAAGACGCCTCCCCCCCTCCCCCACATGCCCCTCTGCGCGTGGGCGAGGATGGCTCTCGAAGACCGCGCAAGAGAGGGCCCCAAGCTTGGGCCACTGCGCCTTCGCTGCGCCCCCCTCCCGAGCGCCAAAGGGCGCCCAACGGACCAAGACAGTCATCGGCCTGACCTCAGGAGCGATAGATAAGGAACGAAGCCCCTTTTTGATCCCAAGGAATAGCGCATAGAGGAACGATAGACAACAAATAACGCATCAGGAACTGTAAATAACGCGTGCAAGCCTAAGGAACGACCGAGCCCCTTTTGAAAAGTAAGTGTTCCTTATTCAAGCCGCCCACTGGAGGCGATGGACCCGGGGCCTGGCGGGGTGAGGCCTAACACAAGGCCTTTCGTTTTCAATCGGTGCCCTCAGGGAGGGCCCCAAGAAGGCCCCGGCAGAACCCCAGGGGCTTCCAAAGCGGCCACAGACGATGGCCTGCTGAAGCAAAAAATAGGACTCCCGTATTGAACCATCTACGACTGTATGTGTGCAGGACACAACCTTTCTGTAAATCGGAATTGCGTTGATCATGACCAACAACACGATGTCCAACGCTTACAAAAAACGTTCGAAACAAAGCCGGTGCATTGCAACCACGAACAACGAAATGACGCCACCACTCATGGACTAAACTCAACATAGAAGGAACCTCACTCCGAAGACAATGCGCGAAACGGCACCAGAAACAACACAAAGACCCAGAAACTAGACTGGGGTAAGGCCGAGGCTAGGGAAAGAGTTGCAGGGCTGAAGTAAGGGCAAGGGCGCAAGGGCTGAGGCTAGGGTCCAGGGCTGCGGGGTCGCAGACCAGTCTGGGCCTCAAGATAAGGTGATTCATTGCCGCAGGAAGTGTTCCACGTATGGCGCGCTCATCTCGCAGCAGGTGGCCCACGGATGGGTGGGACATCCGAAGACTGAATGTGACAAACAATTGTTCAGCCGTGCAACGAAACTGCGGAAGCGCATGCCTTCACTCGCACTTAGGGGTCCCAAACTAAAACGTACATGATGAAAGCAATCCACGTCCCTTTATCGCGTGTGCGCGCGTACGCGCGCACCCAGAGCTAACCAGCCCTCTGGGTGCAGGTAGACAGACGAGTTCGGCGTTGGCTCTTTCAAAACCCTCTTCCCCTGCAGGGGGTGCCCTCCCCCTCCCCCTCCCTGACGTTTTCCGGGCCCGACCGTGAAGGGTTAGGTTAGAGCGCCCAACATGGTCCCATACAGCCCCAATACGGTCTCACATTTCGGATCAAGGCCACTCGCCTGGCGATCGCTCCTGGATGGGGGTCGTGCGGTCTTTTTCGGCCGCGTCCGCAAGCGAAGGCGCAGGCGGAGTCAGAAGCGGTCCGGGGCGCGGACACAAGCCTAATTAGCTACTGCTCACGAAGCAGTTGCTGTGCCGCGCGGTGAGGCTGACAGGCAGAGGGCCCCCGAAGGTAGTGCGGATAAGCGAAGCGTCAATACTGGCCAACGTACTTTAGACAATGAATTGGTGTGCGCCAACTGCTGGACTTGCACTATCCGCATCACCATGAGATAACATACTGTAAGCCGGTGCGCGTCTCTTGTTGCGCGCGTGCGCGTACGCACTCACGCGGCACCCTATGACGACCGATCCATCAAATACACTAGGCCTTCGGTTAGAAATCGGGAAACATGTGTTCCACTCGCGTTCTGGGCCTCGCCATGAGAGGAGTAAGCATGTGGAGCTCCACATGACAACCAAGTAGAAATATTCAATTTGAGATCGGAAGCGAAGTGGCGACAACCAATTGTTGCACTCGCAGTCAGGGCCTCAGCATGGTTTATCTATATCTGGAAGGTCAGACAATACACGGTCATTATTCCATAAGAAAATGACGAGGGACATCGAAGAAAAAATGGTGAACACCAGTTGCGCCACTCGAACTTTGAACGCAATGCGCAGCCCAGTGTGCATTTCTTATGATGCGCACGTGCGCGCGCAATGCCGGCCATTCGCCATCGAATCGGCGTGCGCGAGGGGCTCACCTCGCAGGTGACCCACGGGCGGGAGGCTCGCCCGAACACCTGCCATGCAAAGGCAGCCATTCCACTTGCATGGCGGGGAGGGGCAGGACGGGGGCCTCCTCCTCCTCCTCCTCCTCCGCATCCTCCTCCTGGACCTCGCGCTGATAATACACATTGCCACGCAGCAGATCCCCGCATTGGCGTGCTCACGTCACAGGTGGCCCCCCACCTGGTAGATAAGCGCACCACACGGGTACGTGCACCGTGGCTAACTGTTTCAGATGTGTTCTCGGCCTCAGCATTCGTCTCCCAGGGCAGGCAGAAGGCAAGGCTTGAGAAAACATGCGTCAAAACTCCTTCACAAGAACGCAACGACGAAACGAACAACTAGACGGAAACACGAAACGAAACAACGATACGCACAAGACAACAGAAACACTGTCCGCGTTAAGATCAGCGGTCCTGACATCGCACTACGACAGGCCAGCAAACCCACCACCAACAACAACACGAAATGAAACAAAAACGCTGCGTCATCATAATCATGCATCACGGAACGCTGGAGCGCAACAACGGCGTGGAACAAACCGTACAGCAAATCGAAGCGCGCATCGAAGGGGCAACCGAGTCGAAACACAAACTGCCACAATGGAGACACAATGCAACAAGACGAACAAAGAAACGCCAGCCACAACAACGCGTTAATCAACAAACGCGGTTCGCTCAAACATTCGATACAATCATGAGAAAAACCAGCACGGATCAACTAGACGATTGCCCAAGCAAAACGGCGTCTAGGCGGGCCCCAGTTGTATTTGACTCCTGGGTCTGCTCAGGCTGATCCCAAGCTTCGGTTTGAAGATTCTCCCCCTCTCTGCTGCACTGGTTGATCGTTCACTTCTATTTCCTATGGGCCAAGGCAACTCTCCCCGGCATCACTCTGGATAGGCTCGCGGGGATCGCGGGATGCTCTGTGTGCTGGCAAGCACCCACCGGCCTCGCTTCAGAGCCCAACCGGGACTGCAGGTCCCAGTCGTAATTGAGCAAGTGGCCCTTTGAGACCCCAGGCAGTCCAGTCGTACGCCCAAGCCGAACCCGTTACGAATCCGAACGCTGGCCATCCTCCACCGCAAGCACCATTTGACTGCCAGGTGGGCTCACGCTTCTCTTCTCAGCGGTCACCCCGCCCCGCTCTGGAGTCTTCGGCTTTGGACGCCCGAAATGGGTACCGAAAGAATGGGTACAATGCCCAACAGCAAATGTTGTCCCAAATCAACAGCGGCCGCTGTTGGGCAGGCGGCCTCCTGTCTTGAACGAACGCAGGCCGCGGCGGCGTGGACAGCGAGCCCTGTTCAAAATGAAGAAGATCCGCTGTTGGGCATTGTACCCATTCTTTCAAGACCCATTTCGTGCGTGCAGATCGGCTTGGGGGCCGCGCTTGAAATGCAGAGCTGCGCCCGGATCGTGGAAGGGGTCGACATGGGCGCAGGAGGAGAGGACGGCGAGGAGAGTGGTGGGGAGATGGCAGGAAGGAGGATTGCCAAGGAGGATCGGCAGCCAGCGATGGCAGAAAACTGAGCAGGAGGGGTACGACGAGGAGGCCCAGGACGCTCCGTCCGTGAGGGGGGGACGAGGGGGGCCTCCGCGGCCGCTCGCAACTGTGTGCCCCTCCCTGGTCCCAGCGCAGCCCGCCGGCTTTCAGAACGCGTAGGCGTCCGAACTCGCCGCTGACAGAAGATGAGGAGGGATGGACGATAATGATGAGGATGCGTGTTCGTCAGCGTGAGGGGGCCAAACGGTCTCACACTGTTCCAAGATGCGTGGCTGAAACGGCTTTCCGCGGTGCGGATTCTTGTTGATTTGTTCTGTTGTGTTTTGTTGTCGTCGTCCTACCCGCGACCTACCCCGCGACTCACCCGCGACCCCGCCCGCGAACCACCCGCGACCCACCCTGCAACCCACTCGCGACCCATCTCGCGACCCACCCGCGACCGACCCGCGACCCACCTTGCGACCCGCCCGCGACCCACTCCGCGACCCACCTACGACCCATCCCGCGACCCACCCCGCGACTCAACCCGCGACCCACCCAGCGACCGACCCCGCGACCCACCCGCGACCCACCCGCGATCCACCCCGCGACCCACCTACGACCCACCCCGCGACCTACCCCGCGACCCACCCGCGACCCACCCCGCGACCAAACCGCGACTCATCCCGCAACCCACCCGCAACCAACCCGCCACCAACGAGCGCCCCACCCGCGCCCCACCCCAGGCAGGAGGAGCAGGAGCAGGAGGAAGAGGGTGGGAAAAAGGAGGAGGATGAGGAGGAGGAGGAGATAGAGGAGGACGACGACTCGAGGAGGAGGAGCGGGAGCAAACGAAACAAGCAAGGGGCCGGGGATCAGGCGACGGCGAGGGCCAGCAAGTCCGCCGCTTCGGCGGCCGCGTCGGCCGCGCCCGCCCCCTCACACTTATCCGCAAGTGCCCGGTGCTAGGTATAGCTGGATGCGGGAGGAGGGTGAAGGGAGGAGAAGGAGGAGGAGGTGGAGGAGGAGGCGGAGGAGGGGGAGAAAATGGAGGACCAGTGTAAAACCAAGAGTCAGCAGCGATGTTGGAATTAACCCTCCCTCCGAGCTCCCTCTTCATGGGCCCCCACAGCGTTTCATCTCCATTGGGGGAACTGCCTCGGTGGAAGACAACCGTGTGAAGATCCTGAAGCATACCAAAACATTGTTCTCGGGCCACATATCAACATGACTGCTGCGTGTTGGCGATCAGGAAGCGTGCCAGAACGCCAGTTCTGGGATTTGAACACCGCGAATCAAGATGACTGTTGCACCCGCATAATCCCAAACCCCTCCAAAACACAAGTTCTGGTACGTTGTTCATAGGAACCCGTGAAACTCTTGCAAAATTGAAAAGGAATGTGCGCGGCGCTGAAGCGAGCGCCACATTTTGAAAAGGAGCCGCCCCCAATACGTGAAACTCTTGTAATGTGTTTAAACAAATGTACGCGGCGCTACAACGAGAACCACATTTTGAAAACGGCCCGCCCTCAAGCCGTGAAGCTCTGGCAACTTGTTTAAACGAATGTGAGCGGCGCTAAAGCGAGAGCCACATATTGAAAACGACCCGCCCTCCAAGCCGTGAAGCTCCTGCCAAGGGTTGAAACGAATGTGCGCGGCGCTAAGGCGAGAACCACATTTTGAAAACGACCCTCCCTTAATACGTGAAATTCTTGCAACGTTTTGAGACGCATGTGCGCGGCGCCAAAGCGAGAACCATATTTTGAAAACGACCCGCCCTCAATCCATGAAACTCTTGGATTTTCGGTAAAGAAAAAGCGAATGTGCGCGGCGCTAAAGCGAGGGCCACATTTAAAAAACGACTCACCTCAATCCGTGAAGCTGTTGTGCGTGTGTGATTTTTATTTAAAAGCACGAATGTGCGCGGCGCTAAGGCGAGAGCCACATTGTGAAAACGACTCGCCCTCACTCCGGAAAACTCTTGCAATCTTTTGAAACGGATGTGCGCGGCGCTAAGGCGATAACCACAATTTGAAAACGATCCGCCCTCAATCCGTGGAACTCGAGCATTTTGTAAAGCGAAGGTGCGCGGCGCTAAGGCGAGAGCTACATTTTGAAAACCAACCGCCCTCCATCTGTGAAGCGGTTGTCTCTTTTTAAGCTTCAAGGGTCATACATGGTGAGGAAGTCTCAGGCGAAACGCCCGACCCGCCCTAAAAGCTGTCCCCGGGGTGCGACAGGGAGGAGTTATCTATAAGGGGAAAGGACGGAGGAGGAGAAGGAAGAGGAGAGGAGGAGGTGGAGGTGGAGAAGGGAGATGGATGCGGGAGGGGTGGGGAAGCGGCGGAGGAAGGAGGGGAGAGGAAGTGGTGGAGGGAGGAGGAGGAGGCGGAGGAGGAATTTGAGGAGCATGAGGGGAAGCAGGAGGACTATGAGGAGGAGGAGGAGGAGAAGGAGGAGGAGGAGGGGGACTAGAAGGAGGAGTATGAGGAGGAGGAGGAGGAGGAGGAGGAAGAAGAGGAGGAAGAGGAGGGAAGGAGGGCGGGCGGGAGGGAGGGAGGGAGACGGAGGAGACAGGGATGGAGGGAAGGAGAGAGGAAGAGAGGGAGAAGGAGGAGGAGGCGGAGTGAGAGGCTGGCGTGTCGTTCCCGAGCTGGCCTATGTTGATGTCGAGGGCGGCGATGGCCTGGCTCACCTCGTCCCAATTCGTTGCGCTGTCCTCCAGGTTGCGCTGCGAGGCGGCCTGCCACTCCTCCGTGGAGATTTTGCCGTCGCCGTCTGCGTCCATGCCTCGGGATTGTCCCTCACCCCCCTCTCCGCCTCCACTCCCCCCCAACGTCTGCTCATTCGCCAGCTCCTCGACCTCATCCTCATCCACCTCGCTCCCCTCCTCCTCCTCCTCCTCCTCCTCCTCCTCCTCCTTCACCTCCTCTTCCTCCTCCTTCTTCTCCTCCGTTCTCCCCTTGCCGCCTTGCCTTCCTCCGCATCCACGTCGTCATCGCTGTCATCGTCGTCCTCCTCCTCCTCCTCCTGCCCCTCCCTCCTCCATTCTCCGCCACCTGTACCTCTCTCCTCCCTTCTCCTGCTGCTCGCCACCGCGCTACGTCCGAGCCACGTCCACGTTGGCTCTGGTGCCTCTCCTAGGAGGGTCATGAGGTCGACGAGGGCAGGAAAGAAGAACACGAGCAGAACAAAAAAGGGTGATGAGGACGCGGGGGGGGCGGGGATGACGAGGAGAACGGAGAGGGCGAGGAGAAACACGAGAAGGGCGAAGGTGATGAGGACAAGGAGGGCGAGGAGGAGGAGGAGGAGGAGGAGGAGCACAAGGAGGGCGAGGTGGAGGAGCAGGAGAAGGATGGCGACGACGACGACGACGAGGGGCGGCAGGAGCGGAGCGGCGACAGCGGCGGACAAGCTAAAAACTTGCGAGGGTAAGAGCTCTGACCAGGAGCGCGGGGTGGAAGGATGACGGCGGGAGGGGATGCTGATGTTGGTGGTGCTGCCGATGCTGATGTTGATGGTGCTGGTGATGTTCATGGTGGGGATGGTGCTTATCGTGGTTCTAAAGCAACTCGTGGAGAAGTCGCGATAACAAGCATCGGCACGTACTTCACAGCAGCTGAATCGAAGGACGCTGCAGCCGGTATGCGGACCAGAGAGCTTCGTGACCGAGCGAACCTGCTTAATCAATTGGTCGCGCCAGGGACGGCTCACATTCGGAACGCACTTCTGACGCCTCTGGAGAACGCCACCTTTCGGAATGATGCCGGGCGGGTCTTTCTTGTGTAGGACCGCGTGCGGTTCAGCTTCAAGCTTCTAGCAAATGTGAGGCACACCAGTCATGGTGACAAGCACGATGCCCACAAAAGCCGTCAACAACGAGTGGCGGCACCAACATTGATGGCTATCGATGCTATGTCTGGCAGTGCAGCGATCATCCGAACCAGACCTCCTGACTCTCACGGCGGGCTTGTTCGATAGCAGGGCAAGAGACACCGAAGCGATCTCTTCTCGGCGCAAGCGATCAGCACGCGCACTCTTTCGCCTCCATATTCAGACGTGGGGGTCTGAAGCACGCGATCCTATTATACGCTAGAAATAGTGTCGAGGCACAGCCACCACAAACTGCAATACTTCATAACGCTGCCAAGACCATAAAACGGAACGGGATAAAGTTGCGGAGCAAATTGGAACATTTGCACGAGATCTGAATCGTTGGAAGAGGAACAGCCGTTCCAGGACCCGTCCGGCGAAGCGAGCGCGATCGGGAACACGACTTCTGAAAAGGGATCCCGCCGCCGAATGTCTTCAGCCTCAGGGCCGATGTTAGTGCAGGGACATTTCGCGCACCGAAGAAACGACTCCACTTCCGGCAGCCCATCCTCGGGCGTTGGCAGAACTAGGTTTAGTAAGACCCGGTTTAGTGATCTGTACCGGGGGCGCCCCCCCGTTCCATTTCCACTAACCGGAACTGTCGTCACCCGAAAAACATCAATTACGGCAAACCTGCTTTAGTGATTCTGGCCAATAGAAGGGCCCCAGGGCCCCACCACTAACCGGGTCACCTTACCCGGGGTCTTGGCTATACCCGACATCCTCATACTCCGAGACGCTGCTTCTGAGAAGCTCAGTGCTGAGGTCCCCACGCGCGGAGACGTGGCATTCCCCATAACTCCGGGAGAACCCGCGGCCCAGCCAACTCGGAACCATCAGAGCCCCTGGCCGAGGCAGCGAGGGAACGCTGTCACGCACGGCGAAGAGGCAATCGCCGGCGCATGCGAGGGCGCGCCGCAAGTGATAGCCACGATTGAGCTGCATCCATAGCAAGACTGGAGCGGGGCTGAGGCCGACCAGGCACATGCTACTGCCTCCCCCTTGTCCAACGCTACGTCGGATCGCAAACTGGCCAAATCCGAATCCACCCATCACGATGATGCCCACATTTTCTTTGTGAAGGAACTGGCAACACCAAAAATACAAACCTCGGAACTCACGCCCCGCTCGGAACCTCCATCGTGAACGGCTTCAGGGAAGACGGGAATGCAGCTCTGAAGTCAGTCAGGAGCATCCCAAATCGGTCGTGGCCCACAAAGCACTGTTGGATGCCCCAGCTCTCTACCGATGCCACATTGCCACGAGTGCACCTCCTAGGGGCGCTCGACAGCGACTGCCCCAGTCGCGCTCCGCGAAATGCGGGAGGAGGGAAGACAGACGGCACACAGCGACAACTTCACGTCGGTGCTGCTGCCGCGGGGAGACGGCGAGTCTCAGCAAACCTCGGATAAACATCGGGCCTGCATCATCTTGCTGCGTGCTTTCCGGCAAGAGCACCAAAGAGAGAATCCGCGCGTCATCGGGCAGGTCAGTGATCTTGCCCTCGCACAGCCCCTGATGCACTGCGGACCGGATCTGGGGAGCACCCCCACCAAGCCAGCGCTGGTAAGGGTGCCCGTCCACCCAAGCATCGAGTGGGTTCTAGTTTTAGTCATGCCGTAAAAACCGCGGGATGCAACCTTCCCAAACTCATGAGAGCATTTGGGGCCTTCTGAATATGCTCAAGAACACCATCCCGAAAGGAGGGGTGTCAGCCTCCGCGTCGCGAAACATCGAAACCCAATCACTTCCCAGCGTCGGCGCCGATGCCATGTTGGCCCAGCACGCCCGACAGCCATGCGGGTCGCCGAAAACACCTCCTGATATCCTCCTTCCTCCGAATCCTACCAAGGGCAACCGTCCGATAATCATCATCATCACCAGGTGTGTTCCCAATCGGGGATTCCTCTGGTTCATGCATCTGCGACTGCCGTGATTGCATACGGGAGCAGAGAGTCCCGGGGTGATCCAACTCAAGTGTAGCCATGTTGAAGTACACGCGCACGTGCCTATCGCATTCCAATGCGCGACTAGATATCTGTCGCCGAGCAAACTTCCAATCATGTAGATCACGCGTAGAGCAGCAACAATTATCCGATAAATTTCCCACCAGCATGCAAGAGATAGCTATCTCCGCTCTCTTGCAGATGTCATGCATGATCTTCGTTGCGCGAGCAATGGCTCTCGATGCGGCCATCAAGGTGGGCCGCCTTGAATAGTGGATAGGGGAGCTGGTGATCGCAACTGCTGGCGCACGATGCCGAGCAACCGAAAGAGGAAACACGAGCTTAGCAACGGCTGGCCATCGCTCGGACGTCCATTCCCTGTGTTTTTTTCGGTTTTGTGCGTGGTTTTTTCGCCAAATGATCAAGGATGCTCCTCGATGATCCTCGCCGAGAGAAAAATGCACACGTCCGAGCGATGCCAAGACGGAGGCCGGGGGCAGATCGCTCGATGGCCGCGAGCGCGGGGAGGCGGTCCAAGCGCTGGTAGTTTTGCAGGCGCGCGACCGCGGAAGCGCGCGCGGTGTGATCTACAAGCAACACGAATGGGACACTGGAGCAAATTCGATCAAGTCGTGATGTCTGAGAAATAAACGTGTCTCGGACTTAGTGGGCCCTGGAAACGACAAGGCCGTTTTTTCACCGGTTCCGTTTTGCCGTTTTGTTGCCGGTTCCGACGCCGTTTTTTTACCGGTTCCGTCGCCGTTGTTTGACCGGTTCCGGCTCCGGTTCCAATCCTGGAGCTGTTTTTTTGCAGTTTCCGGTTGCCGTTTTTTTGCCGCTTCCATTTTGAAGGGACACTGTTTTTGAAACGGTGAAAAAAAGGCCCTGCTGTTTCTGGGGCCAACAAAGGTCTCGGACTTCTCGACGGGGGTATTTCTGTTTTGCGAATTCCACAACAATGGCCACATCCGGCCTGGTACAAATCCGAATGCGATCCACCGCGGAGGCGATAGCCACTTGTACCAGCAGGTAATCGACCTATTTCCTCCAGAACATAACTCAAACCGCCAAGCATGACCTTAAAACTCGAGGCGGCCTCAAGCAGAGCACTCACGATGCGAGAGAAATCGTGGAAATAGGATTGGATGGGGTCGCAAACGTTGGGGAAGTGCGCGTTCGCAATCTTATGGGCGCCGCGCCTGCCATTGCAGGTGGCAAGACATTTGCCCGTCATCAACAGAACATGCGCAATGGACTCAACGTGCGAGGCGAGAAGCGAAGAGATAGCCGCGATAACTCCAACCCAACATGAAGCATCATCATAGGACGAAGCGTCAAAGATCAAACCCGCAAAAGCCATGCAAGTGCGTTTCCTGAACCGTGTGTTTCCAGGGCACAACCCCCTGAGTACTTGCGGCGAAGAGAGCTGCACGCGGCCCATTTGTTCGAAGCCGACGCATACGTAGCACCCGCGCAATCGCAGATGAGAGTGCGGGGGGGGGGGGGGGGCGTCTGCAGTCTGCGATGTTCTGAAGAAGCCCGCCGCAGGCGCTTAGGTTTTTCAATGTATACATCGAGCCCGCCGCAGGCGCCGATTTTTTTTGAAAAAGAGAGTGAGTGGGTCGCGGGTTGGGTCGCGGGTGGGTCTCGGCTGGGTCGCGGCTGGATCGCGGCTGGATCGCGGATGGGGCGCGGGTGGGTCGCGGGGTGGGTCGAGGGTGGGTCGCGGGTGAGTCTTGGCTGGGTCGCGGCTGGATCGCGGGTGGGTCGCGGGTGGGTTGCGGGTGGGTTGCGGGCGGGTCGCGGGGTGGGTCGCGGGTGGGTGGCGGGTGGGTCGCGGGGGGCGGGTCGCGGGTGGGTCGCGGGCGGGTAGCGGAGTGGGTCGCGCGTGGGTCGCGGGGGGGGCGACGCCAAACAACAGCAACAACCAAACAAACAAACAGCCAAACGATTGCAACAACAACTGCAACAACAACGACTACAACACGGATCCGCGTCGCGGAATCCCACTTAAGCCACGCACCCAAGGACAGTGAATGACCGCTCGGCCCCCTCACTCTGACTTCGTAGCCTTCACCGAACCAAATAAACCATGCGCGTCCCAAGGGACAGCAGACAAACCGCCACATCTACATCCCGAGGAAGGTCGTCGCCTCGGTTCCCAGAGGCGCCATCTGCACAATCGCGCGCATCTGGACCACCCGCGGCACGCACCGGCATGTTCGAAGCAGTCCCCGGACAATGTCCTCACAGCACGTCGGACGTAGCGTTGGCCGAGGTCGTCACCGTCGCACCCGCCTGTGGCACAGCATCATCAGTGGCCCGCCAGATGCGGCAATACGAAAAGGTTCGGCTCGAAGGACCGCCCATACATCTCGTTACCACGAAAGTATGTATGTGCATATATATATATATATGTATGTGTATATATATATATATATATGTATATATATATATATATATGAGGGGCCGAACGGTCATTCACCGTCCCTGGGTGCGTGGCTGAGATGGGATTCCACGATGAGGGTGATTGTTATTGCTGCTGTTTGTTTGTTTGGTTGGTCGGTTGGTTGTTTGTGTCTTATAATGTTGTTGTTTGGCGTCGTCCCCCTCGCGACCCGGCCCGCGACCCACCAATGGCCCACCCCGCGACCCGCCCGCGACCCACAAGCGACCCACCAACGACCCACCCGCGACCCGCCCGCAACCCACCCGCGACCCACCCGCGACCCGCTCACGACCCGCCCGCGACCCCCCCGCGACCCGCCCGCGACCCACCCGCGACCCGCCCGCGACCCGCCTGCGCCCTTCCCGCGACCCAGCCGAGTCCAGCCGCGGGACACCCGCGACCCAACCCGCGACCCACTCACATTGCTCTGACGAAAATTCGGCGCTTCTGGCGGGCACGCTGAATACATAGAAAAACTTAAGCGCCTGCGGCGGGCCTCTTCAGAGCATCGCAGACTGCAGACGTCCCCGCCGCCCCCTCATTCTTATCCGCGTTTGATGGGTGCTACGTAGATATATGCGTGTGTGTATATATATATATATGTATAGATAGCCGCATCATCTCCCATATATCACCATTGTCAGCGTCACCGCACACAGTGATCCTCCCCTGGTGACCATTGACTCCGGGCCGGGGCGCTTGTATGTCGGAGTTGGCCGCGTGCAGCATCTCCCTGGGCTTTGCGTAGATACTGCTGCAGGGAAGCTGGCGAACGCGGGCGTCGAGCGGCATGCCACTGCGGTTCCTGATCTGGTGGCGTGTGTTCGTCTGTGGTCGAGCCACTTCATGCCGACGGGGTTGGTGGCGAGCATGTCCTGGAAACGCTTCGCTTCCATGTCGCTTTTAGGCCCTAGGCTGTCGGACATGCGCGTGCGACGGAAGTTTGGGGTTTATCTAGGCGGCCAGGTCTTGAAAAAGAAGTGGAAACACGGTGTTTTCGACATAGTACTGACGCCCTCGTGCAAACAGAGTCCGAAGAAACGTGCCGGTCCAGCGGCGGCTCTTGGTCGCCACTTCAAACTGGAAGCCGTTCAATCTCCGCATCTTGAAGCCGAAGGGATCGTTGATAGAGATGTACAAGCAATGGCCTGGTCCCTTCCCAGCTGCTCGATCATGGGCTCGGGTTTCTGCATCTTGTTGTCAGCTTCGCTGGTCGCTTCGTTCTCCGAAGCGGGCTGAATACCGGGAAAACCAAGGGTGAGCCCCAGAGCTGCGACCCTACTATCGGTCACCGAGGTGACTCATACTGTGTGTCACATCCTCTCGAAGCTGGTGGATGCACGACGCTTACACCGTCATCTTGTTAGCCAGATCGGTGGGTTGTTTCTGAATGATCGCATGGATGGAAGCCAAGGGGCTTTGCTTCGCCATGGGCGACGAGGCGGGAAGGGCGCTGGACGGGACCGCAAAATGCGGTAGCGCCTGTCAGTGTACCTTGGACCTCAGCCTGAGCCAGGGCGCAAGGGATACCTAAATGTAATCAGATTATCTCGCTGCCTCGTACCTTCTCCAGATGCCAACTTGAACCGAGAATGACGGATGGTGGTGATGATGATGACATTGGTGATGTTGTTGGTGATGATGATGGTGTTGAAGCTGCAAACGATGATGACTACATTTATGAGGCTGCTCGTGCTGAACCGAATAACGGCGACGATGACGATTATGATGGTGACGACGACGATGCTGATAATCATGCTGTTTTTGCAACTGATGGCGACGGCAATGATGACGATGAAGATGATGCGAATGATTTGCAACCGGTGCTCCATCGATCGAACCCTCGGCGGGCCGAGATGGGGGGGGAATTCTAGGGCTCGGG
>CAUYUJ010015740.1:157500-178407 GCA_963575745.1 Prorocentrum cordatum
CCTAGGGGGCCAAATGCGAACCCTACCCCTCCCCCTCAGAAATCGTGGGCGGTAGGGGTAGGGTGCGCATGGTGGAGGCGGCCCCCCCCTCCTGCGCTCCCCCGGGCGGCCTCCAGCGGCCGCGGGGCGCGAGCGCACACCCGGCTTGCTGCACTGCCGGGGGTCCCAGAGCGGCGCGGTGGCAGACCGTGTGGTGACCTCGGGAGCCCCCGCGGCCTCAGCGCGCGGGCCCCTTTCACCGCACGGCGCTGGGGCCCCGGAGGCCCCCGCCGCCAGACACAGCCTCGGAGAGCGGCCCAGGCCCCCGCCCGCCGCGCGGCCACCGCGGGTGCCCGGGGACGCACCGCGCGGCGTGGTCACTGCGCCCGTCGGGGGCCGCCGAGACTGGCTCGGCGATGGACAAACCTCCCTTTACTCAACCTCCCCTTAGTGAAAACGGCCTCGGACCGACACCGATGGAAGCGGACCCGTAAAAACGACGGCCGCGACGCCCTCTCGCGAACCGAAAACGGCCAATTCCTGAATCGACGCGTCAGGGCAGGTCTGTCCACCCCCGACTGGCTTGGGTGAGCAGGACCGTCGGCCCCGGGTCGGCGAGGCCTCGCCGGCAGGTCTGGGGCAGGCCCCCGAGACGCAGCTGCACCGAGGAGCGCTCCTGCGGAGGGTGGGGCGCTTGAGGCCCCACTGGCGACGGATGGGCGGTGGAGGGTGTACTGTACGCTTCCCCCCTTCGCGCAGATACCATCACCCACTCCCAGCTCCCCTGAGCGTGCATCTAATGCGGGATGACGAGTAAGAAAACAAATGGGAGAGAACGATTTAGAACAAATAGTTTTCTGCTATGTCTGCACAGTTTTCGGACTGGAGGAGATCGATGAAAAACATAGTTTTCCAGCCCGCGGCCGGGTTTTTCTCATCGTCATCCCGGGCGCCGCCGCGTGAACACGACCCCCAGTCATTTATTAATCGTCATCCTCCATTACCATCACCCATTCCCAGCTCCCCTGAGCGTGCATCTGCACGTCGTTCGTTCCTCTGGAGTGCAGCTCAGCCAGGGGCTCGCAGGGACCACCCCACTGGCGTCGTCACTGCTGCGTGCCTGAGCTGGCACTTTGAAGCGGAGCACTGATTACCCGACGGGTGGTTTTCGAAAAGGACATGGTGGCTTTCGAAAGGAACATAGCGGCCTCCTCCGTTGTCGACGTCGTCGTCGTCATTGTCCTCCTCCTCCTCCTTCTCCTTCTCCTCTTTCCTCTCCTCCTCTTCCTCCTCCTCCTCCTCCTCATCCTCCTCCTTATCTCCCTCATCCTCTCCCGCCTCCTCTCTTCATCCTCTCTCTTCCTTTTCCGACTCTTCCTTCAAGCTGTTCTATCCAGTCTCCTCCTCTCTCCTCCTCCTCCCCCGCCTCCTCCTCCTCCTCCTCCTCCTCCTCCTCCTCCTAATCATTATTCCCATCACAACCATCATCATCAGCATCATCATCATCAAACTCCTCTCTCCTCCCGCTTCCCTCCTCTCTACCCCTTGCTCGTCCCTCTCCTCTTCGTCCTCCTGCTCCTCCTCCTCCTCATCCATCATCCAAACTGAATGCGTATATTTACGTGTGTGTCGGGCACGAGCGCGTGCGGAAGCGTGGTGCGCGCACGAGCCTGCAGATGCGTGTGGCAAGCGTGCGTGACCGAGCAGGGCCATGACCCTAGCATAAACAAGACTGTGAGTCAGTGCGTCACTTGCTCTGCGAAATGTGCGTTTTAAACGTGGTCTGCTGTATATTATTTGGCCACATTCTCTCACGGCATGTCACTGCCAACCAGTATTCGTACTTCGCCGCACCTGGTCCGGAGGGGGTTCCTGTTGTGGACGGTCCCGGGGCCGCTGCAGGGAACGATCCTCTTGCTCACCCTTTGACCATCATGATCCATGAGACACAGCCCGCATTCGTGCTGGTTTGCTCGAAGCGCGAACAGCCGCCTCCGAAGTAGTTGAAGATACCAGAGCAGACTTGAAAGGGTGCTCCCGCCAACGTCGAGAATTGATTTCCCTCGGTCACTGTGGTCGGGCGGCCAGGTGAGCACCTGGGTGCTGTGAGTCCGCCAGTGCGCCAAAGCCCTCCTCCCCCTGATCTGTCCTGTCTCCTCCACCTCCCTGCGCAGGACAGCGTCAGCGTGTGCCAGTGGGAACATTTGGGCACGGGAAGGAGCAGCCCACAGCGACGCGCCGCAACTGGGCTCCTCGCATTCTTTTGCCGATGCTCCTCCTCCTCCTCCTCCTCCTCCTCCTTCTCCTCCTCCTCCTCATTCCACTCCTCCTCCACCTTCTCCTCCTCCTGCTCCTCCTCCGCGAGCCCGCTCCTCGTCGTCCTCGTCGAGCATGCGCAGATTGTCAGGCCCTCCCGCCCGCAGCCGCACCGAACTCCTGCCTGACGTCCTCCAGCCCCTCGCGCTCGCGCAGCCGCTCAAGAGGCCGCCGCGCCCAGCCCTCCTCGCATCGCGGGGGAGGGCGACGAGAGGAGAGGGGAGAGGAGGAGGAGGTGGAGGAGGAGAAGGAGGCGAAGGAGGAGTAGGATGGGGAGGCGGAGTAGGAGGAGAAGTTCGGGTCAGTTCATCCCTCGGCGCGGCAATCCTCCTGCTTGCCTCGCTGGGCGGTATGCCTGTGTAAGGCTGCAGCTCGCTTGCTCGCTGATGCTGGCGGGAACTTCCCGCGGGGCCCCCCTGCAACCCGCATTGCGAATTTCCGGGGCGCCAGGGTGGCGGCCCTCACATGACACCAAACACTTCGCCGCCAGGCAACCACGGTGGTGTAGGGGATTTGTTTGGATTGCAGTTCTGATTCAACTGATGGCTGGTCAGACTGAGGGCGGCACTAGCAGCTGGACTCGTCAAGACTATTGCAAAGACTATTGCAAAGGGGTAGGGGAAGGAGGGAGGGGGGTGGGGGGCGATACAGCCCTGGGCGGTGGCGACCTACAAGCCGCTTCCACCATCAGGCGGCGCGCGTCTCACCCTCCCGCATCCGCCATACCACGGTTCCCTCTGCTTCTCCCACGCCCTTTCGCTCTGGGACGGGCTCCCTTTGAGCTATGCCTTCTCTATCCGTGCTGGAGCTCTGCACGCAGGAGGGGGTGAAGGAGGCAAATACAGCTTCCCTGGACATGTATCCTGGTTGTATCCGGGCTCTGGGGCGTTCACTAGGGGAACGGACAATGACATAACCATACAAGCTCGGAGGTCCGTGCGGACTTCTCGGATCGGCGCTGGACCCCCCACCCTGGCGCGCGGAGCGCGACAGGGGTGGCGCCAGGGGTCTCCAGCGCCGATCCAAGAAATCTGCGCGGACCTCCTAGTTTTTGTGTTCATGCTTTTTTTGTTTGAGATCTCCAGAGGCCCGCGGGTTCCCAGGGCCTCGGGCGGTGAAGTGCCACGCCACGCCGGGCGACAAGCAACGGCTGCGGCGACACCTGTGGATTACCCTGCAGGGCCCACGCCAGCAATAAAGAACAAAAAAATGACATAAACATAAAAACTGGGAGGTCCGCGCGGATTTCTCGTATCCGCGCTGGACCCCCCTCCCTGGCGCGCGGAGCGCGCCAGGGGCCGCGCCGGAGGCGCCGCCGGGGGGCCCCAGCGCCGCTCCGAGAAATCCGCGAGGACCTCCGAGTTTTTACGTTCATGTCACTTTTTGTTCCCCTAACAAAACAGCCACGGACTATCATTCGTTCCCCGAGAGAGTCACTCCTCGCAAAGCCTTGCGTGCGGTGCTGCCGGGGGTCGCGCGCCCTCCGCCCC
Source organism: Prorocentrum cordatum (assembly GCA_963575745.1). NCBI lineage: Eukaryota > Dinophyceae > Prorocentrales > Prorocentraceae > Prorocentrum > Prorocentrum cordatum. The sequence continues at coordinate 161,286 of CAUYUJ010015740.1, forward strand.
CATCTTTGGCGCGCGGGCCGGGTCCTCAGCCTCGCGCGCCTCCGTGGCGAGCGGAGGCCCCACACGAGGGCGGCGGCCGCGGCGAGCGCCGCGTGCCAGCGGGCCCTGCCCCCCCGCGGGTCCTTGGGGGGACGGGCGGGTCCCTCCTGCTCCTTGTTTCCTCCTCCCTCCTCCTCCTCCTCCTCCTCCTCCTCCTCCTCCTCCTCCTCCTCCTCCTCCTCCTCCTCCTCCTCCTCCTCCTCCTCCTCCTCCCCCTCCTCCTCCTCCACCTCCTCCTCCCCCTCTTTCTTTCTCCTCCCACGTTCCTCCTCCTCCCCTCCTCCTCTCCTCCTCCTCCTCCTCCTCTCCTCCTCCCCCTCCTCCTCCTCCTCCTCCTCCTCCTCCTCCTCCTCCTCCTCCTCCTCCTCTTCCTCCTATCACTGTGTGATGGCGGAGGTCCTGCTGCTCCTCCTTCCCCTGCCGCTCCTCCTCCTCCTCCTCCCCGAGGAGGAGGAGGAGGAGGAGGAGGAGGAGGAGGAGGAGGAGGAGGAGGCTCAGCATTGCTGTTCTCCCCTCTCGCGGTCCAGGCCGCGTGCCGGCTCGGCCGCGGGCCGGGGCCCCTTTGCCAGGGCCGCGGGGCGCGGAGCGGCGGCGGCGCCTGGGCGGCCGGCGGGGCGGCGGCTCCATGGAGCGGGCGCGCTGGAGCTCAGGGCCATCTCCTCATCCGCGAGCCTCGGTCGCGCGCGTCTGTTGATGGGCCTGTGCTCCACCACCAGCGCCAGAAGTGGGAGGGGGGAGGGGGCCCTCCTCCCCCTCTTCTTCTTCTTCTTCTTCCTCCTCCTCCTCCTCCTCCTCCTCCTCCTCCTCCTTCACCTCCCTCCCCCTCCAACTGGTGGTGGTGGTGGTGGTGGCGGAGAGCAGGCCCATCATGTGTGGCAACTCATGAGAACACATTTGGGCGACGATCAAAGACGGGTCTTACGCGAGATGACGTATAGGCGACCTTTCGCGGTGGCTTACGCGGGCCGCCCGCGCGGCACGCCCCATTGGAGACTGGGGCGCTCACGCGCGAGATTACGTGGGCAGCTTACGCGCCAATGCCGGCGCAGTCGAACCCGTTTTTTTCGCACCGCTCATTTGGCACGCCCGACAAGGGTACCGGCAACACCGGCAGCGGCCGCTGCTGGACATGCAGTCGGCTGACACAGGTCGACGCCGACCGCGGCGTCGCCGACAGCCAGTCCCCTTCGAGATGGGCAAGGGCTGGCTCTCCTGTGGCAGCTTCCGAGGGCCTCCCGTGCAGTCCTGATGGCCCTTGCGAATGGACGCGAACCGATGCCACTCGACGCCGATCGACATAACATCGACGCTGGATCTGCGCGTTCCCATCGAGCACCAGACGCCAGCGCAAGATGGTGCACTCAGGAGACTGAGGTCTCGAGGGCGCACAGGGCTCTCCCGATTAGCTACCGAAGCCGCACGCGGGGTTACGGTCGGGCGCTTGTGCACAGCGCGTCGCGGAGGCGGCCCCCGCGGCCTGCTATGCCCTGCCAGCGGACAGCGAGTGGCTCCGCTCCGCGGGAGGGGGAGGCTGGAAGAGGCTCTGGGACGTTGACGCCTGGGACCTGGGAACAGGCTGGCAACTCGCACAGGCGCGCGGTGGTTGCTCAGAACTGGCGGCGCGACACGCTGAGCCAAAGTTCCCCTGGGGGGCCCTGGGGGTCCCCGCTGGGCCCTGGGGACAGCAACAACACAGATCAGGATGGAAACACAGTCCTGACAGGGTCGAAGATCGGGGGCCTGCGTTGTGAGCAGAAATCGGCGGCGGAGCTCTGGGGTCGAAGGAGGGGGTCTGAGTAGATGGGTCGGATCGCGAAGCATTGCCGATGCATCGCCAGAGCATCGGCGATGCGTCGGCGACGTCGGCGATGCATCAGCGACGTCGAGGTGGAGAAGATCGGGCCCCACATCGAGCCGCATCGCCGATGCATTGGCGATGCGGCGAGATCCCCCGACCCCACCTGCTCGGACCTGTTTGGGCGGCCAAGAGCAGTGTCTGAGCCTCCTGGTGCCCTGCGTCATCCCGTCTAAACTGGACAGTGAACCCATACAAGAAAACATCTTGCTGTAAGGCGTGTTGGGTCTGCGTCGATGTGGTTGAAGCTCCTCACGTGGCCCAGACTCTCTTTTCGTCCCTGGTGCAAGCGGGGATCAGAAATCTCTGGGGAAGACCCGCTGGTAAGCCGATATCATGTCTTGATTGTCTTGATGCTGCCACACTGGAGACTACGACTTGGAAACCATCGACCTAAAAAGAACTGATGTTGCAAGACTCGTTGTTTTAAACGGTGGTCGTTTAGAACCGGGTATGCAGAATTCACAGAAACCAACAGAAAAAACATCACTACCAAGACAAACTGCTGTAACAAAAGAAATGGAAGGAAAGGGGGAGAACCGAAACTACAAATCCAGGGGCATCTCCACAATCTACCGTGGACTCCATGGACTCCAGATTTTCTAACATTTGGCCGCTTTCATTGCGTAGTTTTGCCCACTCGCAGCATACACACACCCGTGTTGGCTGGCATGGGGCCCCTTTCGGGAGCCCTCGGGAGCCCAGCGGGGCTCATGTGACCAAGTATTCGCCCCGTGACCCAACGCGCGTGTGTGACCCCGTGTTTGCCATGACCGCCGCTCAAGTAGAGAGCCCTTGGCAAGGGCTCTCTATTCGAGCGGCGTCCAGTGTGTTCGCGTCATATGGGCCCCTGGTGAAGCGAACGAGATGGACGGCGACATATGCGAAGAACACCAAGACTCTGATCTGGAAGCGGGTCTTCTCACGTGAAGGCATCGGATAAGGAACCTTTGGCGAAGGAGCTCAGGGTCTGGCGGCCGGTGGGATGCTGGTGGAGGCTTGGCCATGCATACCACCGCCGCCCCCCTGCGATTAAGGAATCCTCCTGGGTATGAAGCCTCCTGGACATTCCCTCACGAACGCCCCCACCATGAATGTACACCCTGCGAAATGCTTAAGAAATCATGGGTTAAGAAATTCATGGTCTCAGAATTTGCCGAAAAACCCAGAACGCCTATTCAAATATTGGGATCTACACTGAAACATTAAGAATAATCGAGACTCTGGCCGAAAACTTAGGTTTTCTTAAGCATCGCCTGGAGTGTACTGGGTGCGCAGCAGCGCCATGTTCGGCGCAAAGGCTCCCGCCTCTCTTCACGCCCTGGGCCGGCTGACACATCAGGGCCCTGCCCCGCAGGAGCCTCCCGGCCTCTCTTCCCTCCCGGCCTCTTCTGGAGGACCTGGCCCTGGAAGAGAGGGAGGGATTGGAAGGGAGGGAGGGAGGGATTGGAAGAGAGGGAGGGGTTGGAAGAGAGGGAGGGATTGGAAGGGAGTGAGCGGGCCCACAGCATTGGCAGGGGGGAGTGGGATGGAAGGGGATGGGAGTGGAAGAGAGGGAGGGAGAGATTGGAAGGGAGGGAGGCATTGGGATCGAGCGGGCCCACAGGATGGGAAGGGCATGGGGCGGAACGGAACGGGGCCGATGCCACGGTCAGACTCGCAAAGGCCCGAGGTCTCGCCGGGCGTTCGGGCCGCGGGCCCCCGCGCGATCTGCCGAGGAGGGCGCACGCCGCGGCCTGGCAGGTCCTCGGGGGATCCCGGGCTTCGGGGGCGGGCGCTCGAAGGGCGCGCTGCCCGAGGCAAAACCCGCCGGGGGAGGCGGGAGGGATGGCAGCCCTGCTCGACGGTGCAGTCCACGAACACCTGCCAGACCTCCCCAACCCAGCCCGAAGACCCGAACTTCGGGTTGCGGGGGGTATGAGTTCCATACGTGTTTTTTCAAAGATCCCCCTGTATGGGGGACACGCCCGCCTTAATCCTGCTCGACGGTGCAGTCCACCGAGGGAGCTCGGGCTTACCAGCCTGGAACAATATCCCTATCCCTACGCTGGGCACCTCCACATCACGATGCCAATCTTGGGGATTCCCGTATTTTTTGAGGGCGAATCCCTGAGATTGTCATCGCCTTTTGGCGTGTCAATCTTAAGGATAGGGATACGTTCGAGGCTGGTAACGGGCCCCTGCGCCGAGGGCCGGGCCCCCCCCCCATGGAGAATTTATTATTATTAGTATTATCATCATTACTAGTATTATTATTAGTAGTAGTATTATTATTATTATTAGTATTAGTATTAGTATTATCATTATTATTATTATTCTGGTTATTATTATGATTATTATTATTATTATATATGTATATATTAAAAAGTATAGTCTATATGTATATATATATATATATATATATAACACGCGCGCCAGCCGCGGGCCCCCCCTCCCGCGAGGCGGAGGGGCCTGGGCGCGAGGAGCAGCAGGGCACCCTCCGGGGACGGGCTCGCACTCAGACCCTCGTGCCAGCTGAAGCCCGAGGGGAGAATGGAGGAGGAGGAGGAGGAGGAGGAGGAGGAGCAGGAGCAGGAGGAGGAGGAGGAGGAGGAGGAGGAGGAGGGGTGGAGGGGCGGAAGGAGGGGAGTACGAGGAGGACGAGGAGGAGGAGGAGGAGAATGGACCCGGAGGGGTGGAGGAGTGGACGGGGAGGAAGGAGAAGGAGGACGACGGCAGCACCGCTCGATGGCGCCAGGAGGATGAGGGGGGGGAGGAGGAACAGGAGGATCAGTGCAAACCCAAGGCGCATCAAAGATGCTGCAGTAGACCCCGCCTGCAAATTCCATCTTCATACCCCGATCAGAACGTGTGTCAGTTGCGGGAGGTGCCCCGTCGGACAAAAAAGCGTCTGGTAACATGCGGTCGTGTCAAAACACACACACACACACGCATACACAATTTCTATGACCCCAGCACCGCGAATCAATCTGACCGATGCGTTCTGAAAAGCTCGAATCGCGCCAGGACGCCATTCCTTGGACTTCAACACAACGGATCAACGTGACTTCTGCGCCCGGAGGATCCAACATCATGCCATGCCATCATTCCAAGAACTTCAACCATACCAAGTATCAACACTGCTGCGAACTTTCAAAACGTATGTGCGCGACGCCAACGCGAGAGTCACAGTTTGAACAGGAACCCCTTCCAATCTTGAGTCTGTTGCAAACTCATAAGACAAGACGGCTGTGTGCGGCGCTAAGGCGAGAGCCACATGTTGAAAACGGACCGTCCTTCATCCTTTAAACTGTTGCAGCTGCGAAACACTTCAGGACCATTAAGCGGAAGTCCCAACTGAAACGCCAAGCCCATCCTGCCGACATGTCCTGGGGTGCGACAAGCAGGAATCAGTCACCGTCGGTCGGAAGAAGTGAGCAGAAGCATGAAATAGGAAGGCGTTGGAAGTAGATTTGTCTTCCGCCCGCCCCCTCAAGAGGAGGGACGAGGGACAACCACTCGACTCTTGAAGTAGGAAGGCGCTTGAAGTAGACTAGGATCTGGATACCCCGAATACATACGTTCAACAATCGGCGTGAATAGGGAAAGGGGGTGGAGAGGGAGGAGGCGAGTGCCCCAGTCTACCGCACATACAGGCCCGCAGCCTTGGCCTCAGGCGCCCACGAGTGCACCGCTTCGCCACCGAGGACCTGTCGCCGATGAAATACTGGCGATGCATCGCCGATGCATGCTTACATGCTCGTTCTGGAGACCTTCCTGGAGCCACTTGCTCTACTCATGCGTCGATGCTGCGTCGAACGTTTGTCGAGAATCGAACTCGAGTCGAGCTGGAGTTGAACTGGAGTCGAGCGGACCTGTTAGGCAGACCCCAAGAAGGTCCTCCAAACCAACACCACCAGAACCCCACGTCATGATTTTTTCAAAGCGTGGACCCCCGAAGGTCTCGACGCATTCCCCAGTCCCTAGGATCAGTTTTCACCCAGAGCCAATTTTGACAGCCTTGGGGCCCAATAGTCAAGGGCCCCCGTCCGAAAACTGCTACGCAACCGCCCGCCGTGACCTTGTCACGACTCGAGCATGTTTAGGTCAGGTGGGCCCCGTGAGAATTCAACAAACCAACACCCCATCCATCGTTCCCTTTCAGAGGCGGGATCGCTCCCAGACCTTGACCAGCCTCCGTCCCCGAGCGTCCATGTTCCGCGCCCTTCCCAGCCTCCCGCCAGCCGCGGAGCGGAGCGAGACGCTACTCGCTTTCCGTTCCAGCGCGTCGCCAGGGCCGCCGCCGAGACGCGATATGCCAAAGCTGCCGACCGTGCGTTTTACAGAGGTCTCCTTGAAACGGTCCGAGTAGATGGGGTCACCGATGCATCTTCGATGCATCGACGATACATCGGCGATGCATCGGCACCATCGGCGTGGAGAAATTCTGGCTCCGCATCGAGCCGCTCGTCGACGCATGGGCGATGCGGAACGATCCTTGGACCCCGTCTACGGTCGGGTCCAGGACAGAAGACCATCCTTCAACATGAGATCCTCTGCCGGTTCAATCTGAAGAACAATCGAGGGTACCCTTCCTCAGGAAAGGCAGAAGAACACCCAACAGACACGCAGAATAGTAAGGTACCCTCAACGAGCCGACCTCGATCTTATAGCTCGGTCCGACCATACTCGGACCCAATCTGGGAGGCATGGAATGTTGAGCACCCTCGAACATCGGAGGGGGGTGTGGGGGTGGGCGAAAGGGTAGGATAGCAGAGTGTAGGGCAGAGAATCAGCTCACGCACCCGGTTTTCCTAGCGCCTCCTGGTGCCCAAAACCAGCTGCATGCAGCAGGTATTCCCCAATCAGAGCTTGCCTCTGTAGGGGTCCCAACGGATTCATATGGTTAGGTTAGGTTTGTCGCCGATTTTCGCTGCACACCCGGGTGCCCGGGTGCCCGGGTGTGCCTGGGGCCGGGTGCCCCGGGGGTGCCCAGAGGTGTCCTGGTGCCCGGGTGCCCGTGTGCCCAGGCGTGCCCAGGCGTGCCCGGGGGTGCCCTCTAGCCCTAGCCCTATAGCCCTGTAGCCCAATAGCCCAAGAGCCCTGTGGCCCTACAAGTCTATAGCCCTATAAAGCTCTATAGCCCTATAGCTCAATAACCCTATAGCTCAATCGCCCTACTATAGCCCCCTATAGCCCTATAGCCCTGATAGGGTTTTTTCTCCGGTATCATTTCGTACCCCCCCTTTCCCTATCCTCCCCCTCGAGCGCCCTCGAAAATCGAGGGCAGTCGAGGGGGGGCACAGAGTGCCCGTCGGTCGGAAGAAGTATCTGCTTCCGCCCGCCCCAGAAAGAGAAGGGAAGAGGGACAACCATTCGGCTCTTGAAGTAGGAAGGCGGCCAAAGCAGACTGGGATCTGGGAATACACAAATGCTTACTTTCAACGACCAGCATGTGTTGGCCGCCCTCGTCCCTGCCGAGCGGGCCGGCGGGGCCGAGGCGGACTGGCGCGCCGCACTTCGCTGGCGGCTCGCGGCGCTGGCCTGGCCACCGGATTGAGGCTCATGCCAGCAGCTCCGGGCCGAGCTGTTCTATAGGTTCCACCCCCCCCTTCACCTCCGCTTTTCCTCCTCCGTGCCACGGGGCTTCCTTCGCGCCTGTACCGAAGCAGTGTGTGGAGCGCCCTCGAAAACAGAGGGCTCTCGACGAGAGTCTCGGGTCGGGCGAAAGGGGGGGATAGCAAAGGGGGATAGCAAAGGGGGGGGTTGAGAATCAGCTCACGCAGCTGATTTTCCCGGCGCCTCCCGGCGCCGGAGGCGGCTATGTATCGAGGAAGGGGCCCCTCGGTGAGGCCGAAACCAGCTGCATGCAGCAAATCTCGTAACCCCCCCTTCTCCCAATCCCCCCCTGTCGTCCGACCCGAGAGTCTGCGCAGCAGCGGGAGTGCATGCCGAGCCCCGGGCGCGAGCTCGGCCCGCCGCGCCGCCCCATGGCCCGCCACCGGCGGCAGGGTGCACGCGGGGAGCGCCCTCGAGCCAACAGGTGCGCGGCCCAGCGCGCGTCCATCGCGCAGCTTGCAGCACAGAGGAGGAGCAGGAGGAGGAGGCGGAGGAGGAGGAGGGGGAGGAGGAGGAGGAGGAGGAGGAGGAGGAGGAGGGGGAGGAGGAGGAGGAGGAGGAGGAGGAGGGAGGAGGGGGAGGCGGAGGAGGAGGAGGAGGAGGAGGAGGAGGAGGAGTACGAGGAGGAGAAGGAGGAGGAGGAGGAGGAGGGGGAGGAGGAGAAGGAGGAACAGGAGACAATTGTAGAGTGCCCCCGCGCCCGGTTCCCCCCTGTGCGACCGCTCCACTCGCCTCTCTCCTGCTCTCTGGCATGCGGGCGACTTCGCGGTGCCGTGCCCCGGTCTCGCCTGGACGCGCGTGCGGATTGTCTCTGTTGCGCTGCGACGTAAAGAAAAAACCGTTGGTTTTGTCGAGGCGCAGGCTTTGAAGCAGGCAGTCCGTTCACCGCCGCGCGGGGCGTATCTTTCGATTCAGTCATGACTGCCTTGCAAAATCCTTTCACGACAGAGGCGGTGAGTTAGCGAGATTGCTGACCATCCTGTTGTCTTGTGTCGGTTCGTGGTTCTGCCTTCTCGTTTCAAGCATCCACGCGCGAGTTTTTGGCATTTCATCATAGCAGCCCATTTGCACCTCCAACTCGTGGACGCAGTGTGGCGCCTCTAGGGGCGAAGCCTCGTCTTTCTGAGGTGTTGGCCGCGACGCTTGGCCGATGACGCCAGGGTGCGGCAGCGGCGACGTTTTCGACGGCAGTGCGAATATGCCGTGGGGGTCCCAAAACCGTGTGGCGACAGACCACGCGTCGACCTCGGAACCCCAAGATGCCTCACCGCACCGTCCGTCTGGGGCCATGGAGGCCCTGGTGGGCCGAGACGTCCTCGGGGCAGGACCCGAGTCCCCAAACCGTGCGGTCTCGCCGAATCCCCGCTGGCTCACCGCATCGTGTGGGGCCCTCCGACAGACCCTCCCGCGTCGTCGACAGAAACCACGACGGGAGGTTTTTGGCTTGTTCCGGCTATGTGGACCTCCCCAGCCGCTTAGTTGTCGCCTCGCCCGTCGCTCTGTTTGGTTTTCCCGCGTTTCCTTTGCCAAGTCGTCTCTGCGTGGCCCGCTTTGACCTGACACGCCGCCGGAGCGCTCGCCCGCGGCCGCTGACTAAAAACTATGTGGACCTCCCCGCGCGCCGCCCATCCCCCCCCGCCCCATGCGGCCTCAGGATCCGAGGAGGACGGGGAGGAGGAGTGAGGAGTGAGGAGTGAGAAGTGAGAAGTGAGGAGTGGGGAGTGAGGAGTCAGGAATGAGGAGTGGGGAATGATGATGATGATGATGATGATGATGATGATGATGATGATGATGATGATGATGATGATGATGATGATGATGATGATACGGAGGAGGAGGAGGAGTGGGAGGAGGAGGAGGAGGTGGAAAAGGAGGATGAGGACTCGAAATGAAAAGCGAGTCCTGGAGAACGGGAATCAGTGTAGACCTCCAGGAGTCAGCGTTGTGGACACAATCCTGACTTCGGGGGCCTGGTGAGGGGACCCCGCCCGCCCTCGCCAGGACCACGATAACATCGGAGCGGGACAACTTGGGGAGTTCTCTTAGACCCAGCGGCTCTGAGGAGGCATCGGGCGCCGCAGCCGTCCCACGAGCGCTGAGGAGCGCTCCGAGAGCGCTCCGAAACCTTTCCAAGACGCTCTGCACCGCTTTACAATGCGGACGCTGCAGCAAGAAACCCTGGCAAGAACCCCGGGCCTGAAACCCCGCGCGCGAGATGCACACCCGGGGGGGGGGGGGGAACCTGGGGCACCCCGAACGCAGCAGGTTCTTCGACGGGCCGCAGAAATCACCGCGCAGCGCGCGGAGCGAAGGAACCCAGGGTAGCCTGACGAAAAGCACCTGGTTTCTTGCTGCGCGCCTTCACTGTATCCCAATCCTGGGTCCTTCCAGGGGTTTGAGCAAGGGCCGACCGTCCCGGCAGTTCTATAAGCCTACCACGAATTTGTTTCAGAACCCAGAAATGCTAAGAGCAAAAACGATGTTCTTAGAACATAGACTTGATGTGTAAACAAGAAGACAGTCCCAGCCGGAAATGTTCTAAGAACATTCCGCAGAAACCACATAAGGTTCTTAGAACATTAATCCCACCAGCCCTTTGGGCGTGAGTGGTTTAGCGAGCTCTCTCTGTTCTCAACCCCCCTTCTTCCCCTTCGGGGAGGGGTTTACCCCTCCCCCTACCCCCTCCCCCTGGACCTGGAGAGGGGGTTTCGCGGGTCGTTGGAGGGTTTTTTTTCGACTCCTGGGAGGGCTAAAAAACGACACCCCTCACGAGGATTCTGGCCCCGACGGGGGGGAGGAGAAAAGTGCTCCCCTCTTCTTTGCAGCCAAAATCATTGATGTTACCACGGTTTTGGCACCATTTTGGCCTTCTGATGGGGGCAGCGCTAATTAAAGCTCCCCTCTTCTTTCAAGCCAGAATCACTGATTTTACTAAGGTTTTGGCCCCATTTTGGCCTTCTGAGGGGGCAGCGCTAATTCAAGCTCCCCTCTTCTTCGATCGATTTTCTCCAAGATGGCCCCAAGAAGCGCCCAGGAGGCACCAAGAGGCCCCAAGATGGCCCCAAGAGGCCCCCAGGAGGCCCCCAAGAGGATCCCAAACGGCCCCAAGAGGCCCCCCCGAGGCACCCAGGACGCCGAAAAGCCCATCAGGACGACCCTCTACTCGCCTGGGCGTCGTTTCTGGACGGGCAGGAGGAGGGGCCCGAACGACTCACACCAGGACGAGGGGCCCGAACAACTCACACCACGAGAAGCCCGAACGACTCACACCAGGACGAAGCCCGAACGACTCACACCAGGACGAAGAGCCCGAACGACTCACACCACGAAGAGCCCGAACGACTCACACCAGGAAGAAGGGCCCGAACGACTCACACCAGGACGAGAAACCCCGAACGACTCAAACCACGAGGAACGCTTTCTCTCCCTCCTCCTCCGCCTCGTCCTTCTCCCGCTCCCACCACAAGGAGGATGTACAAGGAGGCGGGAGGAAGGAGGAACAGGGGAGATATGCGGGGGCAGGCGGAAACACGCCTGAAAAACACGACTGTCGGCATGCTTCGCTAGAGTTGCTGTTTTGAGATGGGCTGGTGGGGATACGCGAAGCGTGAAGAATTGGTGGGCCTATAGGCGCGCCAGGACGCTTCGCCATTGCTTGAGATGTGGCGACGCCGGAGAACCAGAGGCAGACCAGACGAGACCCCTGCCGGTGTGCTCTGTCGCCTTTGGCCGTCCCTCCTGGGCCTCGCGGCGGTCCCTCGCCGCCGCGGCCGGATCCGTCTCGCAAAACGGGCGTCAGGGGGGGACCCCCCACGAGGGGTCGTCAGGAAGAGGAAGGGGAAGACTGAGGAGGAGGAGGAGGAGGAGGAGGAGGAGGAGGAGGAGGAGGAGGAGGTGGAGGAGAGGGGGAGGAGAGAGCAGGAGGAGGAGGAGGAGGAGGGAGTAGGTGGAGGAGGAGGAAAAGGCGGAGGAGGAGGAGGAGGAGGAGGAGGAGGGGGAGGGAGGGGGAGGAGGAGGGGGGAGGGGGCGGGGGAGGGGGGGGGGAATGAGGAGGGATGAGGAGGGAGGGGGGAGGAGGAGGGAGGAGGAGAGGGAGGAGGGAGGAGCGGGTCCCCCCGCGGCGATCACATCAGGAACACGGGTCCTCGTCTCTGGCAGGCAGCACAAACACGGCCAACTAGCACTTGCAAAACATCATAACCCAAGTTCGTCGCGTGCGCTTAAAGCGGTGCATAGCACTGATGGGGGGGGCTCAGTGTCTCACGGACCTTTCGGAACATATCCAAGGCCGCAGACACCCTGACAAAACTTCGCTGCTACTCGGGAACGAATCGAAACAGGACAACAGGGCAGGAACAAATTGTGGCCACTCAGGCCCCGCCGACCAGTCGCCGCTGGTTAATTGTCCAGAGGCGTCGTCGGGTCTCCGAGGGGCCCTACCCACCAGCCTAAGGAGACAGGCTTCCAGGGAGTTCGAACGGGGGTCCGTCGAGGGCCTCGAAGGGTGAAGAGGAGGAGGAGGAGGAGGAGGAGGAGGAGGAGGAGGAGGAGGAGGAGGAGGAGTAAAGCGATTCGAAAAAAGGATGTTCAATTATCCCAAGACTCTGCCTAGTACAATACGTTTGGCGCTCACTCGGCTGGGGCTCAGGCGGAGCAGTAGATACAGTCAAAGCCCCATCAGCCGAAAACCGTCTGGAAGTTGTCAGTCTCGTTCTCTCCAAAGGCTGCCCTGACGTCCCACTTGGCTGCGAAATACTCTGTGCTTGACGGGAATGCGACAGGGGCTCAATCCTTCTCATCTGCGTTCGTGTCAAGAGAGATTGCGATCCAACAGACGCAGGCGCCGTGTCGTGAGCGCTCGGTAGTCCGCCGTCGTGTCCAGCAGCACTTGCATGAGCCCCTCGTGGTGACAGCGTGGGGCCTGGCCGCCCGAGCTGCCGCAAGGAGCCGAGTAACTGCGGATGAATGCCAGTCTCCTTGGCCTCGAGATGGTTTTTCATCACTTGGCGATCGTGTGTGTAGCTGATGCGACAGTGGCGGATCGTCTGGCACAGGGATTCGTTGGTCACCGTGTTGTCGCCCTCCACCCCGTCCATCCAGGTCGCAATCGCCCGCGCGTGGACGACGCCGACCCTCTCGCCCCGCTGGCGGATCGCCCCCGCCAGGGCCGGGGAGAGGTAGGTGCGCGGAACGCCCCGCGCGTCTAGCTCGGGCACCTGCTGGCGGTATCGGAGGGCGTGGACGTTTTCTCGTCGCAGTCGGTGTGCTTCTTCCACGAATTATCTGCCCGTGATGCCCATGGCCTTGCATATGTCGCGATCCGTGTCCATGTGAACTTGGTGGAATACCGCCGCCTCTAGGGCTGACGCACCCTGCATCGTGCGAAGCGTGGCCCTCATCATCGCGGGGAAGAAGGCTCGGACTAGCTCCAGCGGGGCCCTCCCCTGCTACAATGAGGTAAGGTCGTCGCGTCTCAGTCCGAAGGTTTTTTCCGCATTGTCGAACGTCTCCTGGAGCAGGCGCGCGTGGTCTGCACCCTCGACGTTCGGGTTCGGCACCGGCTGGGGGCGGCCTCCCTCTGCCGCGCGCGCGGCCTGCTGCGGGGCGAGGACGCCCTCTGCCGCGGCCCCCGCGGCTGGTGCCCCACGGGGAAGTCGGTCCCCCCCTCCCCGTCGATCCGGTCGGCCGCAGTCTACGCTGCGAGATCTGAGGGCGCGATCTCTGGCTGCGGGCTCTCTGCCCATGGCCCTCTCGGCGAGATCCATCGTTGAATCCTGGTTCTTCGAAAACAAAGGCAGGGGCAGGGGGTGCGCGCACGTCGCGACTGTGACGCTGGAATTCAGGAAGACTCTCAGAGGGATCAGAATGTCTCGAGCCTGGTGGCATGCCATCCACAAAGACTGCAAACGCTGTCTCCAAGTCTACGATTGAGGGGCAATGGAGGTCCGCGGGCTGTTGGACAGGAGGGGCATACAGGCTCATGTCGCAGAGACATCTCCCTCGGCGCAACGACTGGACGATGCGTCGCCTAGCTGTGACCTGGCTTCGAGAGGTGCTCATGCAGTAGGGGCGCTGGTTAGTGATGACTAGCATGTGGGACGGGGCCCGCATCTTATGGGTAAGATGGTGACATTGATGAGCAATGAGGGCCTCTCTACTGTAGAAGGTTAGCCCACGCCTCCTATCCTCACCTTTTCCTGTAAGATCACAGACGTGTTCCAGTGGGGGCTATTCTGGGGCTCCGTGAAGGGGACGTTGTGTAGTCCTCGCGGCACTCCGGAGCTGGGGGATACTTGTCAGTTTTGCGACGTCGAAGCAGACAAACTCCTTCCCCGCCTCGGGGGGCGCGGGGAATTCTAGCGTGCTGTAGGCCGCCAAAACCTCGGGGCCACTACGAAGATACTGGGGCGCATCCAAGTCCTGCTTAAACTGGCGGGCCCGAGGATTCGCGCCCTTGGCAATCCTGCCAAAGTCGGTGAAAATGGAAGGCCCCTCACGTCATTCCAGCGAGCCGATAAGCGCGGTCAGCGCCTGTGCGCAGTCGGACGGGCAACGAACAAAGCGGCGCCACTGTCGTAACCGTCGAATCAAAATCTCGGCCCTGGAGTCCGTGATCCTGAGCGCCCTGCGGACCTGGCCTCCCGACGTGGATCCGCACTTTCGTTTCGACCCTGGATGCGCGGGGTCGAATTCGGTCGACGGTCACGAGGGGCAACGCGCGCGAAGCCTAGCGCCGCCGCGTCGAGCCTGCGCAAATCTAGCTTGCCAGGGAGGTACGTCTCTAGGCCCGAGTAGGCCGCGCTAAGGACCACCCCCGAGAATGCCATCCTCTTCAGCTTTATCGAATGCGTAGTCTTCCAAAACTTCCCCAGCCTCCTCCAAGCCGTCCGTTTAGCCTCCAACCTCCTCCCCTCCGCGCTACATCCTCCAGTCAGCTGCTCCGCACTCCCCAGATGAATCGACTCCGCCGAAATTACTCCAGGTAGCTGGTTCCCCTGGGACAACATAATCCTGTTCGCAGTGTAGACACCTGGGCCCGCCATCGCGGGCATGGGATTCGCCTTCTCTGGGTTTTGCGAGTGCCCACCTTCCTCCCACAACGCGCGGTCAAGGCTGGCATTCGACGGAGGAATTCTGGTCCAAGCCCCCGGCGGATTGGGCGCCGCCTGCGCCAGTGTGTTGCGAATGCCATCTGCGCGCAGCCTGGCGGATACACCGTGCTTTTTGTGTGTGATCGCACATGTCATGATACTGGCAGCCTGAGCAAGCGGAACAGGTTGCTCGAGCTTCCCATCGTGATGCGTCGTGGGATCGCGGAGCTGTTCGTCCCTCCACGTCTCAGCCAGGCGCAGGAAGCTTCGCGCAAAAAGGTTGCAAGTGTTCCGGTCCCCCATCCCCGATCCATGCCCCCGCTGATAGAAACCAGACCGCTCTCCCGCCTGAATCTCCATCACTGCCTCCTCATGCAGCTGGCGAAAACAAACGCGGTCTTGAACTGCTTCGACCACTTCGTCTACTGACTGCGAGAGGGCAGCATGTGACGCCGAGGGACACGGACTACTCCTATGTTTCGAAATCTGGACATGTGAAGTCCCTCTCTTGCGAAGACGCCAGCTATGCACCTTTGCAGCCAAGTGTGCATTCTGTTTACTGCGATGGGGAGCGTATCCGTGAGAATATGTGGATAGCGGGGGCCGGTTGGAACGCAAGTAGAGCCCGCGATACCAGGACTCCCCAAACGGGGCAAAAGCAATGGATTGGCCCCATAGCCTTTTTTTCTCTTCCCCCCCAGCTCCCTTTGGAGAGCTGAAAGGCACCGTTCCAGTGCCATTGGCACGGGGTTCGCGTTTTGAGCCTGATCTGTCTCGATATCTTCTGGGACCGCCCGAGGAGCTTCGGGCGCGGAGCACGAAGTCGGCGGAGGTCGAGTTCCCGATTGGCACGAGCACTCAGATGTTCGACATGGGGCCATTGTCCTGTCAACTGCTTGGTCGCATGCTGCGCGATCCAATGACGCAGTTCTGAGGGGGCCGAATGTTTGGGAGAATAGCGCCGACGCGCAGCTTTCTTCAACTGATCGAGAGTGCGAAACCAATCATCGTAAGCCAAGGAGGCTGCATGGGTCCCTGGGTAGTATCCTGGGCCGACCTCCGCAATCAGCGCCTCCAATATCTCGCGCGCTGACCCCCCTCGCGCGCTGTCTACGTCATCGTCTCAGACCACTCGGCCAGCGACGGAAACTGCTGTGCAGGAACATTAAGAGAGCGTTGGCGAGCCCCTCTGCAAAGAGAGCCAACACCATGAACCGTCTTCAAAGTATTGTGAGTGCCAACAAGATTGTGATGCAGGGCCGCTTCGTCCATCAGCTCATCTATCCGTGCAATGTCTAGTCGCCCCTTCTGATCTGATGTGCGTTTCAAACGATCGGCTTCCGCGTAGCAGCCGCACTGGGCGGCCGTCCCCTGTTCCAGGAGAGCCTTTCGCTGTTCCAGAAAGGGCGCCAAGGGGGCCTGACGGCGTTGGAATTCGGCCTCAGACTGGGCAGCAACTCGGACATCCTCAACCAGGTGGGCCCAGGCGACGGACGGGTCGGGCATCGTGACATCCGCGCTCCACTACTGCAGGCTGGCCTCCGAATGTCGCTCCAGCTCGGCGAGGATGGGGGCCCCAATCGTGCCTTGATGACGTAGAAGCCTGGCAATGTAGTCCTTGTCCCACTGCGGGAGCTTATCTCTCGGCGGGGGCGCCGCCAGGACATACTTCACTTGCAGCAACAGCGGGGCGTGATCACGCGGGCGAGAATCGGGGATGGTCTGGAGGCAGCGCATCGCGTGCTTGAGCGTCCTGCAACGGGTCGTGGCCGCGATAGCATCTGCAGACACCATGATGTGGTCGGGCGAGTTCGTGGCCTCCGCGCCGTAGTATGTCGGACCCACAGGATAGAAGCTGTCTGCTATCGCCAGGTCCTCTATCTCCCTGATGCGCCACAGCTCCGCCGAGGCTTCATTCTCGAGTCCCTGTGCGAACGGGCCCAAGTTGCGGGAGTTGCATGTGGGGGTCGGGAGGCCATGTTCGACTCGCCGATACCCGAACTGACAATTCGAGTCCACAACAACTATGACAAAAGAGCGCGCCGCCGCCTCTTGAAGACAACGATGTATCCAGGCAGCTAACATCCGACACGTCAAGCGCCAATGTTCTACTTCTATATTACTGGGAGGAGGGAAGTATCCACTGACAACTGTAATGTCAAAGGCTCCCGATCTGAGTCGCATCATGGCCACTCGCCCTGCGAGGTGTTGAGGGGGAAAGCGAAGGACCACAACATGCGACGGCCTGATCACTCTGCTCCCGACCATACTACCGATCCCTGCGCTCTTGTTGGTGTTCCTCCCCCGCTCCCAGTCGAACTGGTGCAACGTGTGGTGGGTCGTCCTCGTCGTCGCCACGGATTCTCCCAATCTTTGCCGCTGGGTCGTCGCGGGGAGCACCACAATGTCAACAGACTCCAATGTCTGAGAAATGTCAGCTGCCCCCCACGAACCGAGCATGTGAAGAGGATTGTACACCACAACGTCCAAGAGATAACTGAGCATCATTAGTAGCATGTAGAAAGTGTGAATCGACAGT
>CAUYUJ010015740.1:178507-191007 GCA_963575745.1 Prorocentrum cordatum
CGGCGCCGGTGCTGGCCCTGGCTGCGGCGCTCGGCCTTGCGGCCCGGCGCTGAACTCTGAGAGGGGCGTGCTGGCAGCAGAATGTCTCGTAAGAGCTTCTCTCCTCAAACGCGGCCCAGTTCTCGATCCTTGCTTCAGTCACACTCCCCCCCACGGTCGGTTCTTCCTCTCACTCCCATCATCGCGGAGGTTCAGAGATGGGATCCTGAGGGATGGGCCCAATGGGCTCCTGAGGGTCGGAAGAGACCCAAGGATGGATTTATTATGTTTGAGGCACCTCGTCCTTAGGACCCCATGTCTCATCACCGAGCGCGTTCCGCTACTCGCAAAGTGCCTACTTGCAAACTGCCCGACCAAAACACAGGCATGCCTCGATGTGGTGGATCGCTGATCTACCGCGGCGGATCCGGGCCACTTGCGAGCAGCTGCCTTGCGAGCCCCTCTCTAGCCCAGGACCCCATCTTTGAACCACCGATCATCTGCTGGCCCCGGCGATCCGACGCCTGGGATCAAGGGAGGAGAAACAACCTGGACTCGACAATTGGCGCTTACTACACGGCCCTGGGCGTTTACTAAACAGCCCTGCCCTGCTCGATTCCTTCTTTGGGCGCGTTTACGAAACGACTTCGCGTGTCGGGGTGGTTATTATGGGGGTGTTTTTTGTTGATCTCTATGGGAACCGACGCCCTAGCCTCCCCACATCTAGGTCCGCGCTGGAGGGTTTCTCCGAAGGGCTTAGGCGACCCGTCCTCCGCCTCCTCCGCCTCTGCTTCCGCCTCCTCCTTCTCCTCCATCTCCTCCATCTCCTCCTCCTCTTCCTCCTCCTCCTCCTCCTCCTCCTCCCCCTCCTCTCCCCATTCCTCCTCCTCCTCTTCCTCCTCCTCCTCCTCCTCCCCCTCCTCCTTCTCTTCCTCCTCCTCCTCCTCCTCCTCCTCCTCCTCCTCCTCGGGTCGCCTACGGCCCCGGGGGAAACCGTGCCGTCCGCGCCCCGCCCAGGGCCCGAATTCGGCCACCGAGGCCGCCTGCCGCCCTCGCATAAGGCCCAGGGCGGCCGGCGGCCCCCCCCCCCTGGGGGGCGGCCGGGGCACGCTCTGATGAAGGCGGGCGTGTCCCTCTGCAGGAGGAATACTCGATCCCGGACATGATCGCGTCGTAAAAACATCAGGGCGCGAGGTTTTTGCCAGTTTTCGGCCTCGGGGGGCTCTCGCCGGGCCTCGGGACCGTCAAAGATTCAGGATGGAAGACCGGTCCCGGGGAAAGGATCGGGTTTTCCAGGGACGCCGTCCAGAAAAAATCAGGACGTTGCATGTCTGGGATGACACCGGAGCAAAACCCAAATAAGGGGATGGTTTGATCGATAAGGAGATTGACCAGGAACCTTGGAACCCACAGAAATCGGCCCGAAACCAATAACCAGGAACCCGGGAACCCGGAACCATGACCCCGGGAACCCAGCCGGCCGCCAAAATCGGCGGGACAGTTTCGCCAAATCTTTCAATTTCCGCTAGGACCCCTTCAGTGCAAGCACTGATTGGGGAGAAACGGTTAAATAATAGTCTGGGGGCGATTTTTGTTTCTACGATTTTCGTTTCATGTTTGACAGTTTTCCGCATTGTCATTTCGTATGGTTTATTTTTCGTCCGACATCGGCCTGTAGGAGGACATGCCCGACCTAACGCTCTGACTCTCTGGCGCCTCCCGCCGCTTCGAAAAGGGAAGCCGGGGGCGGCCGGACTCGGGGGTTTCGGGGGAGGTCGGGCGGGTGGTAGTGGGGGGGTGGCCTCTGTCTTGACATCGCTCGGGCGTGTGTTTTTTCTCGGCGGGGACCATCGATGAGCATCCTGGGTTATCTGGGAAAACAGGCACGCTCGAAGCCGAAACCATTTCTGGGGAATGCGATGGCAAGAGGTGGGGGGTGAGGACAGGGGCCCCACAAGGGGTTCTGTGGAGGGCCCTCTTTAGGGCCAGCAGGGGCCCTAAAGGGCCACTGTCGGGTCCCTTCTCTCCGCCCCCAGTGACGGCAGGTGAATTCGCGTCGTGCCGACCTGCGGAGGCCCCGTCGCCGGCGCTCAGCGTGGAACGCCGCCAGCGGCCCAGAATGGGTCTCGGAGGTGGATGGGCCTCCTGAACCTGACACGTCGATTGGCGAATTGGCCGTTTTCGGTTCGCGGGAGAGCGTCGCGGCCGTCATTTCTACGAGTCCAAGTCCGCCGGTTTCGGTCCTGGGCCGTTTTCACTAAAGGGAGGCTTACTAAAGGGAGGTGTGTCCACCGCCGACGGTCGATGTGGAACGATCTGATGTTTCGGAACTGTTCTGGCCGATCTTTCAAAAGAATGTCGATCTCCTCGGTGTCAGAAAAAGCCAGCGCCAGAGCCGGCACCACACGGGCCTGCGGCAGTACCTGGCCACCCCCCGATCTGCCACCCACCCGAGGAGGGCCGGTCCGTCGAGGGACAGCGGCGCGAGCCCCTTCCCGGCGCTGCTCTCGCCCCCCTCCCCGGGGGGGCCTCCGTGGAGGCCTGCTCGCCGCCGGGGCCAGACATGCGCCTCGACTCATGGTGTTCCGACCTACTGGAGCCTCGAGCGCCAGGAAGAGTCTCGAGCACCACAAAAAAGCACCGAGACTCGAGGGCTTTCACGCGTCGGGCCCTGGGAGAATACTCCTCCGACACTGTTTCGACAATGTTCCGGGTGCTCGGGATTATTTCTGGGATCTGGTCCTTAAGCACGCACGACGGGAGCAACAGAAGCCTCGACGAACGGGTCGGGGTGAGCCATGGTCGGAAACCGGAACATCTAAATGACCAGAGGCGGGCTGCTTTTCAATCCCAGGGCGATTTTGAGGGTCGTGAGCGACGTCGGGGCGGCGTGGTTTGTCTTTGTTCCCCGCTTCCCAGGGAAACAGCGAAGCACACACATATATATATATATATATATATATGTATATAGACATGTATATCTATATACATCTAAATATACATATATACAAACATATACATACATATACCAGGACCCCGTATGCATCCGAATCCGCTTTCCTGTGCAAGTTGCACTGCAGGGCTGGAACAGATGTCGGTGTATACAGTTCGTTTCCCTACCATGAGTGGGGTCTGGGGGCCGACTTGGAGCGGATTTGGGCCAGGTGGGAGCGCCGCCGTCGATTCGTCCGGCCCTCCTCCGAAGGGTGCTGCGACAGATCCTTGACCGCGGCATGCCACCGAGCTGGCCCCCTGCAAAGCCTCCCTGTCACATCGGCCGCAGACTTCGTCGGCCACCCTGAGCGCAGACTTGGGCAGAAACGTGTCCGTCGTCCTCTCTCCTTCCTCCCTATCCGCCCCTCCAGGCCACCTCCGTCCACTCTCCCCCACTCCCCCTTTACCATCCCTCCCTCCTCCCCCCTCCCTCGTCCCTCGTCTTTCTTCCTATCCACTCCCTCCTCCCTCATTCGTCCCCCTCCGCCCTTGCAGTTCCTCCCCCTTCGCTCATCCTGCCCTCCCTCGTCCATTATCGCTCCCTCTCTCACCGCTTCCTCCATTCTCCCTCCTCTTTCATTCATCCGTCCTTCTCCCTCCTTTACCGTTCTCTTCCGTCCACCCTGCTCCGCTCCTCTCTCTGTCCTGCTCCACTTTGTCTGTCTCCTCCTGCGCCTGATCCTCCTCCTTCGCCCTCAACCTCACTCACCTCCCCTCCTCATTATCCTCCTCCTCTCTCCTCTCTCATCTTCCCTCCGCCCTCCTCTTCCGCTCCCTCTTCTCTTCCTTCTCCACCCTTCACCCTCCACCCTCTATGTGTAGTCTTATCATTGTCTCTTCGTGCTCCTCCGCCATCATCCCTCTTCTACCTGTTCTCCTCTCCCTCCTTCGCTCTCCATTGTCCCTCCTCCCCCCGCCTCCCTCTGTCCGTCCTCCTCTCTCTCCACCTCCCTCCCTCAGCCCTCTCCTCCCTGCCTGGAGAATCCATGAGCCGCCCAGAGCCCACTGGTGGACCTCGTACGGCACCCCCGAAGTCCTGACAATCCTATGTAGCCCCCTCCTCCCCATTATCAATCACCCCAGGACCACGCACTGAAACCTCAAGTCCTCGCACCCAGCCCATCACCCGCAGTGAAACGGCCCCGGTGTTATC
This sequence comes from Prorocentrum cordatum, assembly GCA_963575745.1. Taxonomy (NCBI): domain Eukaryota; class Dinophyceae; order Prorocentrales; family Prorocentraceae; genus Prorocentrum; species Prorocentrum cordatum. The sequence continues at coordinate 182,634 of CAUYUJ010015740.1, forward strand.
ACCGGAGGGCCGTGACCGGACTGCACCCAGCTTTTGCCGGCCGCGAGTGCCGGCCGTGCACTGTGCACGCGCGGGGCACGCAAGCGGAGGGACAGGAGGGATGGGTGCGGGGAGGGAGGGAGGAGAGGGGGAGGCAGGGAGGGAGACCCGGGCCCCGACGCCATGGTTTTGTCACGACGCCGGCCTCCCAGAGGTCTCGACCCCTCCCCTGGGGTCGGCTTCTCATCCTGTGCCGTTTTGGCCACGGCTCTGGGGCCCTCGCCAGAGGCCGAAGCTTGGCGCAGTCCTCCCGTGGTGATCTCTTCATTGCCGCAGGCGGGGGTCTGGGACTAGGGTTAGGTCGGGCCTGTCCCTCTACAGGGAGGATATTCAAAGATAGTAAAAGAAATACTCTGGGGACGATTTTTTTAAACTATGTTTGAGCATTTTTGTTTTTCGCCCAAAATCCCCCTGTAGGGGGACAGGCCCGACCTAAGACTAGGACTAGATTGGTCTGAAGGGCCATGTTCTAGCACTCTCGACGGTCTGGGCACGACGCCCCTATTGGCGGCGCGCACAAAGGGGGCAGGGAGAGAGGGGAAGGCTTCTCAGAAGGAGGCTGCATCGTAGAGGGAGGTCGCTCCCCTCCCTCCCCTCCGACGCACTTGGGTGCCGCAGTCCCGTCGAGGGTTACGACTCAGCGAGCACCTCCTGAAATAATACAAAAGGAGCTCGCGGGGATGTCGCCAGGATGTCGCTGGAACGCATTCCACAAGTTATTGCAACGATGCCGTTCCGAAGGGGCATCTTTCATTTGTTTTGTCGTCAAACGTGTTCGCTGCATCCCAGAAAGGCCGCTCCTCTCCACGCCGCGGCTTTTTGCCGGTCCACGCCGCGGCGTTTTGCCGCGGCCCGGGGGCCCGGGCCTCGGCTCTGCAGCCAGAGGGGCAGCCCTCCCCCCGTCCTGTTGTTGCTCCTCCCTCCCCAGGTGGGCCCTGCCCTCTCGGCTGGGGCAGGAGGAGGAGGAGGAGGGAGGCAGGAGCAGGAGGAGGAGGAGGAGGAGGAGGGAGGAGGAGGGGAGGAGGAGGGGAGGAGGAGGAGGAGGAGGAGGAGGACTTCCAGCCTCATCGCTCGCACGAAGCAGCCAGGCACGCAGGCGGGCTCGCTCGGAGGCGCTGCAGCCGTGGCCGGACCGTGGGAGCTGGCGCAAGTCCACGGCAATGGGAGCACTGCGCCTTCGAGACGGGGGCTGGCACGAGTTCACGGACAAGTCAGGGCAGCAGGCCGACACAGAGGTCCAGCCGTGCTGCGTTTCATCACGTCCGAACAGGTGGTTGCACGGTTCTCCGACGTATACCCGCAGGCGCGCTTCTTCACGGACAAGGCATTCAGGTCGATTCCTTCGAAGAGGAAACAGCTCATCCGCGTTTGTGTTCAGGGCTTGTCGGCATCGCCATCTCCCGAGTACTGCTCGGCCAAATTGGTCGCCCTCAAGTTCGATGGGGGGGAGGAGGAGGAGTACGAGGAGGTGGAGGAGGAGGAGGAGGAGAAGGATGAGGCCTAGTGTAAACCCAAGAGTCATCAACGATGTTGGAATTAACCCTCCCTCCAAGCTCCCTCATCATAGGCCCTCACAGCGGTTCTTTCCATTGAGGAAACTGCCTCGTTGGAAGATTACCGTTTGAAGATCCTGAAGCATACCAAAACATTGTGCTCGGGATTTCAACGCCACGGATCAGCTTGACTGCTGCGTCTTGACGATCCGTAATCGTCCAGACGGCCGTTTTAGGGACATCAACACCGCGAATTAACATAACTGCTGCACCCGCATACTCCTGAATCTGGTACGCTGATCATGGGAATCCGTGAAGCCCTTGCAGTGTTTTGAAACGAATGGGCGCGTCGCTGAGGCGAGAGCCTCATTTTGAAAACCACCTGCCCTCAGTCCGTGAAACTCTTGCAAATGCTTAAACTTTAACGAATGTGCGCGGCGCGAAGGCGAGAACCGCATTTTGAAAAGGAGTCGCCTTCAATCAGTGAAGATCCTGTAGTGTTTTAAAGCGAATGTGCGGGGTGCTAAAGCGAGGCACATTTTGAAACGACCCTGCCTCAATCCGTGAAGCTCTCGCATTTTGTTTAAACAAATGTGCGCGGCGCTGAGGCGAGATCCACATTTTGAAAACCACATGCCTTCAATCCGTGAAGCTCCAAAATCAATGTGCGCGGTGCTAAGGTGAGAGCCACATGTTGAAAACGACCCGCCCTCCATCTGTGATGCTGTTTGCTTTTTTTTCAAGTTCAGAGTCATGCATGGTGAGGAAGTCTCAGGCGAAACGCCCAGCCCGCCCCAGAAACTGGCCTCGGGGTGCGACAGGGACACTTTATTTATAAGGAAAAGGAATGAGCAGGAGGAGTAGGAGCAGGAACAGGAGCAAGAGGAGGAAGAGGAGGAGGAGGAGGGGGAGGAAGAGGAGGAAGAGGACGAGGAGGAAGAGGAGGACCAGGCCCACGCCTACGCCCAGGCCCAGGACCATGAGCAAAAGCAGGAACAGCAGGGAGAAGAGCAGGAGAAACAGGGCCGAGAAGAAACAAAGTACCGCCCACCAGCCCACCCCAACCCAGCCCGAAGGCCCCGAGTCGCCCTCCATTCCCAGTGGGGGCGGCGTCGGGGAACATTGAAAGAGACACACGTGGAACCCGCGGATTTAGGGTTCGGATGGGGGGTGGCCTGGTACCCAGACCCCCGACGTCATGTTTTTTTTCAAAACGTCGACCCCCAGGGGTCCCCAGGTCAGGTTTTTCATCCTGAGTCGTTTTGTTGACGCTCCCGAGGGCTGGTAAGGGCACCCAGAGGCCGAAAATGGCGAAAAACTTCCCGTCATGTTTTTTTCGTTACTCGAGGGGGTCTGGGTAGGTAGTCAGGACAAGGAGGAGGCCTGCGTGCTTGTCCACCGCGGCCCCTCAACGCGACGCGCGCGCGGCGCAGCGAGGGCCGACGCGGGTTTTGCGCGCCATCGGCGATCCCCAGCGGGGTGAGCACACGCTCGGGCTAACATCAAGTCGGGCCTGTCTTTCTACAGGAGGAATATTCAAACATAAGAAAAGTAAGGAGACGATGTTTTTGTTGTTTGGTCTTTGAATATTGTTTGATGCTTGTTTTGACTATTCTTAATTTGTTCGTCCAAATCGGCCTGTAGGGGGACAGGCCCGGCTTAAGGCTAACGCGCGTCCTGGGGATCATCGATCGGCACTGCGCCCCCCTCCCCTCGGGTGTTGCTAGAAGTACCCCTGGCCCACGGTGCCCCCAGGACCTCTCTAGGGAGGCCCCCACGGCGTCCAGAGCACCCCTCGCAAGGGCCATAGGGGGGCCCCGGGGCCTCACAATTGAGCGAGAAGCCGGGGGCACCTTGGGCCGGGGGCACCTTTCCCAGACGTGCGTCGTCTTGGTTTTTTCAGGACGGCGTCCCTGGAAGTCCCGACCCTTTCCCTGGGACCGGCTTTTCATCCGGAATCGCTTTTTGACGTTCCCGATCGCCCGGCGAGGGCCCCCCGAGGCCGAAAATTGGCCAAAACCTCGCGCCCTGATCTTTGTACGACGCGATCACGCCTGGGTTCGCAACCCCCGATCCCCTGCATGACGAACAAACAACACACACCCATACCCATAGGGGGGTCGCTGGGAGGAGGACTGGCTATGGGTATGGGTGCGGGTTGTCGGACCCTGGGGAACGCTCCCGTTCGAGCGGGGACCCCCATTCGAACAACGCGCACCCATAGCCCCCGCCGACCCCCCTGTGGACCCAGACCCCCGACGTAATGATTTTTTCATTACGTCGACCCCAGAGTTCTCGACCCCTTCCCCAGGACCGGTTTGTCATCCTGAGTCGTTTTTTGACGCTCCCGAGGCCCGGTGAGGGCCCCCAGAGGCCGAAAATGGCGAAAAACCTCCCGTCGTGATTTTTTCATTACTCGAGGGGGTCTGGGTGTGGATGTGGGTGTGTGTTGTTGGTTCGTCACTGCAGGCAGGAGGACCGACGGAGGCAGGCGGGCCCGCCCCCCGCGCGGGCCGCCAGGCCCCCGCTCCGGGGAGGCCGCGGGCCGCGGCTGGCGGCGCCGCGACCGCGGGGCGGAAGCAGGCCCGGGGGCCCGGGCCGCCTCCTCCCGGGGGGGGGGTACCCTCTCCTCCTCCTCCTCCTCCTCCTCCTCCTCCTCCTCCTCCTCTGAGGACGCTCCTCCTCCTCCTCCTCCTCCTCCTCCTCCTGCTCCTCTCCTCCTTCCTCTCCTCCTCCTCCTCCTCCTCCTCCTCCTCCTCCTCCTGCTCCTCCTGTCAACTCCCAGGCCCCAGACCCTTTGGGGTCATGAGCAGAAACACGACGGGAGGTTTTTCGCTCTTTTCGGCCTCTGGGGGGCCCTTGCCGGGCCTCGGGGCCGTCGAATGCAGGATGAAAAGCCGGTCCCGGGGAACGGGTCGGGACTCCCAGGGACGCCGTCCTGAACACTTCAGGACGTTGCATGTCTGGGAGCAGAAACACGACGGGAGGTTTATCAGCTCTTTTCGGCCTTTGATGGCCCTGGCCGGGTCTCGGGGCCGTCAAAAAACGACTCGGGATGAGGGGTCCCGGGGGGCCAACAGAAACCAGGCACAAGTAATCGTAGATGCCTTGGAGAACATGGGAATTGGGAGACGACGAATCCCCAGAAAATGAATATCAATATTGGGAATCGGGATATCAGTGTCTAATTACTTTCCTGTGCGTGCCTGGGCCAGGGCGTCAGCTTCAACTTCGATTGCCGTCCATTCGCGTCCAGCAGGCCAACAAGATGGTATGAGAGGCTCCCAGACATGTTTTTGTAAATCTAGGCGTTGTTCTCGATTGAGGCCTCTGGGGTCCACTGCAGGGCCCCCCAGGAACCATCGGCATCGGATCTGGGACGACAGCCACACTCATGGGGAAGCGGCCGGGACCTCTGAGGCCGTTGATTGGAACAAGAAAAGCAGATCGGTGGATGACAGGGTTGCGTTGCTTCGAGGGACGTCGGAGTACCACCAATGTGGATCGAGGAAGCGCAAGCACAGATCAGGGCGCGCAAGCCAGCGACAGGTCCCGCTTCCACATAAGATAGCGGCGCGCTCTTTTGCCGAATCGGGCAGAATAGGCCTCATGTTGCGGGGGGCAGGAGGTTTTTTTCTCCGAAGGACCTCCTCCCTCCTCCTCCTCCTCCCTCCTCCTCCTCGTCCTCCTCCTCCTCCTGCTCCTCCTCCTCCTCCTCCTCCTCCTCCTCCTCCTCCTCCTCCTCCTCCTCCTCCCCCCCCCACCTCCTCCCTCCCTCCTCCTCCTCCTCCTCCTCCTCCTCCTCCTTCTCCCCTCCTCCATCTCCTCCTCCACCTCCTCCCCCTCCTCCACCTCCTCCCCCCCTCCTCCTCTCTCCTCCTCCTCCTCCTTCTCCTCCTCCTCCTCCTCCTCCTCCTCCTTCTCCTCCTCCTCCTCCTCCTCCTCCTCCTCCTCGGATCGCCTACGGCCCCAGGGGAAACCGTGCACATGTTCCGGGGGTCTCACTGCCATCCCCGGTTCGTGGATATCTTGGGCCCACGCGCCAGATCCACGGCTTTGCGCCAACCATGCCAGCGCATTGTTCCGGAGTCTTCCCCGTGACCGCAGTGCAGCGCGTCGGTCTGACGCCTTGTATGGGGCGGGGGGGAAATACGAAAGCCCAGAAAATATTGGAAACTACGGAGAATCTTGGGGTTCGTGTGCATTTATTTGTGTGTCCCTGATTAGGCCCCTTCAGCATGGCTGTCGCGGCTGACCCGTCGGGGCGTCGTCTTGGGGGTGGCCTCTCGGGGTCCTCGGCTGGGGTTTCTGCGCGCTGCCGCGCTCGCCCGTCGCCGCCGCGCGCGCCGCAGAGCCGCACTCGTGGCGCGGCCGTGGCGCTGCATGGCCGTCGCGGCTGTCGTTTCGGAGCATCCCTCGTGGGCCACGTCCTTGGGCCTTCGGGGAATCAAGGGATGACAAACCACCCGAAACCAGACAATTGGCGTTTACTAAACGGCCCTGGGCGTTTACTAAACAGCTCTGCCCTGTTCGATTCCTTCAGTGGGGGCGTTCAGTAAACAGCTTCGCGTGTCGGAGAGGTTGTTATCGGGGTGGATTTTCTGACCTCTAGGAAGCTGCTGAGACACTGGCAGCTGGCCTTCGGGATGGACCGACTTCGAGCTGCCCCTGTCTCAACTCGCCCTGCTCCGACTCGTGGACTTCGGGAGTGGCGTGTAGAAGGATCCCATGGCCGCATGTCAGGGACGTTGTGGGGCATGGTAGGCTCTATCGCCGCGTCGGCGCGGCGGCGATTCCAGCGCGGGCGCTTACGGTTGAACGCCAGCAATGTCTCAGAATTTACCGACGTCGAACGACCTGCTCTATCGGAAGCCGCTATCGTTGGAGTGGAGGTGGAACGATCTACGCGGCGCCAGAATACAACACAGAAGCCATCGCGGCATGAAGGGTACCGTAGCAGGAATGTTGGCATTGTGCATGACCCTCGAGATGGCTACGCATTGGAAGGAGCATCGTACAGGGGCGTCGCACTGTCCAGCGAGAACACAGAGATGGCGGCGAAGGCGAGGGACCAGATCCCGCCCTTGCCACACCTGTGCTCCCGGATGCTCGGGCCCGCGCACTCCGCCCGCTCCGAGAAGGGCTGCCCGTCGTGCTGTCCGCAACCAGCCTGGCTCGAGGCCCCCTTTGGTCGAAGCTCGGTCTGCCCACCGCCCGCGGCCCGCGCGCCCTCCGCGCTCCCTGCTCGAAGCCCGCCTGCGGCATGGCGCCCCGGCCGCGCGCCGTCGCCATCGCAGCGCGCTGCGCGCTCCTGGCGGCGCTCCGCGCCGAGCTGTGCGCGACCTCGGCGGGCGCGCGGTTCTTGGAGCCCCGCGCGGCGGGCGGCGGCGTGGGCTCGGCGTGCAGCGCTCACCCGCTGTGTGCCCACCTGGCGGGCGACTGCTGCCCCACCGCCGCGGGCCTGACGCTCGGCTGCTGCGAGGACACGCCGCCCGGCCCGTCTCCCACCGCCGGGCCCGTGCCGCCAGTCTCGACGCCGATCTCCACGGCGCCCCCCTCGCCGCACAGTCCGTCTCCCACCGCCGGTCCCGAAGACGAAGAATTCGACGTGGTGATCGTCGGGGCTGGCCTGGTGGGCTCCGTGGTCGTCGCGAAGATGGCGGATGCATTGCCACGGGACTTCCGCATCCTTGTCCTGGAGGCCGGCAAGGCCTCGCACTTCTCCCTGGGCGGCACCGAAGCACCGGCGAGCGTGGGAGCCGATGGCCAGTGGCAGGTGTGGACGCCCGGCCTGGAGAATGTGACTCGCTACGACGTGCCTGGAAATTACCCAGTGCAGCAGTGCTGGAGCGGAGACTGCGAGCAGGCGTGGCAGGATGTCCCAGGCTTCCAGTGCAAGATCTTGGGCGGCTGCGGGGTCATGAATGGAGCACTGACGCAGGTGCCCCAGAGTGGGTGCTTCGCCTCGTGGCCCTCCGGCTGGCAGTGGGCCGACCTGGAGCCCTACCTGACGGCCGCCGAGGAACTGTTCCACGTGACCCAGACGCCCAGTGCAGACGGCAAGCACTACCTGGACGACGCGGGAGCCAGTCTCGTGAAAGGCGCGCTCGCTGGCCACTTCAGCGAGGTCACCCCGCGCCAGCCGCAGAGCTGGACGATGGGCGTGCCCCTTGTCACTGCAGGCGAAGGGTTCCGGCAGTCGACCGCCTCCGTGCTCTTGCCTGCGGCGCTCGCACGGCCGAACGTCAGCCTTCGGCTGGAGAGCCTCGTGTCGGCGATCGAGCACGACGGGGCCGGCAGCGCGACGGGCGTGAGGTACACCCGTGGCGGCCGAAGCCAGGTGGCGCGGTTGTCGCAGCGGGGCAGGCTGGTGCTCTCCGGCGGGGCCCTCAACACCCCGAGGTTGCTGCTGGCCAGCGGCGTGGCTCCCGGCAACGGCGCCGTCGGCCGCGGCGTCTCGGATCACGCTTACGCAGCCCAGAGGTACAAGCTGCCGGCCGGCTCGACGGTGAGCGTGTTTCCCTACTCCCCGCCGACCGCGGCCGCCATCCAGGAGTATGCGGCGAACAGGTCTGGCGGCCTGGCGCAGTACGGGCCCCTGCTGGCCGCATTCTGGCGCAGCCCCGACACGGCGGGCAGCGCGGAAGACTGGGACGTCGAGATGTGGGTGCAGCCGAGCGACCAGCCGTCGGAGGTCACGCTGTCGTTCTCACTGATGCGCCCCACCTGCTCCAGCGCCGACGTCGTGCTGGCGGAGGGCAACGCTGCGACCTTTGAAAACGACCACCTCTACCTGGCATGCAAGCAGGACCAGGACACCATGCGCCAGGCGCAGCTTGCGT
>CAUYUJ010015740.1:196007-216007 GCA_963575745.1 Prorocentrum cordatum
CCCCCTACCCCTTTGTGCGCGTCGGCAACAGCCTCACCGTGACGGCGGCGCATTCGGTCCACGCTCTGCAAAGGACTCCGTCCGAAGAGATTTGGGGTCACAGTAGGCTTGGATGGCATTGGCCGCCTTTGGAAGGGGATGCCAAAAAAGCAACATCGGCCAGTCGGCCAGACGAGGCGCCGCGGCTTTCCGTGAATATGCGGGAAATGCCATCCTCCATCTTCGATGGTCGAGGGCAACATCAAGAAGAAGGCGGAGGAGGAGAGAGGGCAAGGAGAACAAAGGTAATAACGGGGGAGGAGGAAGAGGAAGAGGAGGAGGAGGATGTGGAGGAGGAGGAGGAGGAGGAGGAGGAGGAGGAGGAGGATTGAGAACGATGGCGGAGGAGGAGGAGGAGGAGGAGGAGGAGGAGGAGGAGGAGGAGGAGGAGGAGGAGGAGGGAGGAGGATGGGAGAGCAGGAGAAGGACGAGGGCGACGGCGATATCGGCAACGACCTCGACGACGACGACGACGACGACGACGACGCAGGCGACGGCTGACCGATGGCCCCTGGAGGTCGCCAGAACTTTCCGCAGGTCTCCCAAGGTTCTGGGAAGCGTCCAGATGGCTCCGAGGGCCCAGACGAGACCAAGCACTCGGTGGCCGACGTTCGATCTGCTCCTCCCCGCTCGGAGCGGCGCGGCCAGCCGGGGCATGGACAAGCTGCGTTGCAAGGCTCCAAAGGCCGGGTTTATATCCATGCCGTCATCCTGGGGTGGGGCATGGACCAGACCCAGACCCCCGACGTGATTTTTTTCACAATGTCGACCCTAAGAGGTCTCGGCCCTTCCCCCAGGACCGGTTCTTCATCCCGAGCCCTTTTTTGATCGCCCCGAGGCCCGGGAAGGGCCCCGGAGGCCGAACGCAGCAGAGCCCTTCCCCGCCGTCATGGCTTCACCACGCGAGGAGGTCTGGGGATGTCGCCCACCCCAACAAACAAAAGCATACCACCACCACTAACATATGTAGGACGGGGGAGAAGGGAGGATTGGGAGCTCCTCCTCCTCCTCCTCCTCCTCCTCCTCCTCCTCGTCCTTCTCCTCCTCCTCTTCCTCCGCCTCCTCCTTCTCTCCTCCTTCTCCTACCTATGGTAGCGGTGGTGGAACATCGGCCCATCACATACCGTAAACTTTCGTGAGCGACGATGTCGTCAACGGCGGCTTCGACCACGACGGCATTGACGAGAGGCGACGGCGTTTCGGCGCATGCGCCGAGCGCAGGCCGCGGCGCCCGACTGCGACCGTCGACTGGCGACGACGTTTCGGGGAGCGCAGGCCACGCAGGAGGATTGGAGCAGGAGGGGTGGAGGGGAAGATGGTTGAGGAGGAGGAGGAGGAGGAGGAGGAGGAGGAGGAGGAGGAGGAGGAGGAGGACTGAGGAGGAGGACTGAGGAGGAGGACTGAGGAGGAAAACTGAGGAGGAGAAGGAGGGGAACTGGGGAGGAGGAGGAGAAGGAGGAGGAGGAGGAGGAGGAGCAGGATCGAGGAGGATCGAGGAGGATCGATGGCGGAGGAGGGCGCAGGAGGACCAGGAGATGGAGGAGGACGTCGGCGATGGCATCGGCGTCGTCGACGACGACGACGACGACGGCGACGACGACGGCGGCGTCGACGACGACGGCGTCGCCGACGACGGCGGCGTCGATGGCGGCCGAGCACAGGCCACCAGGCCTCCCGAGGACGGCGCCCCCGCAGCGGAGGCCCCTGCCGGCGCCCCCGCGGCGGGCGCCCCGGCGGCGGCCCCCGGGGACGGCGGCGCCGCGGCGGAGCCCGAGGCGGGCCTCCTCGCCGACGTCGTCGGCGTCCCCTCCTCCCTCCCCCTCCCTCCCTCCCCCTCCCTCCCTCCCTCCCTCCCCCCCCTCCCCCCCCTCCTCACCCTCCTGCTCGTCGTCCTCCCCCCAGCTTGCTCCTCGCCCCGCTGCTCCTCGTCCCCGGCGCCGCCCGGAAGCGCCCCCGATGCTGCTCCCGCTGCCCTTGTTCCCGCCCCCTGCCTGCTCCGCTATAGCTGCCTCCTCTCCTTCCCCTCCCCGCCCCTCTCTCCCTCCCCAGAAGCCCTCACGTGTGACAAAAATCATGCCGGGAGGCTTTTCTGTATTTTGTGGCCTCTGGGGGGCCCTCCCGAGCCTCGCGAGGCCGTCAAGACACAACTCGGGATGAAAAGCCGGTCCTGGGGAAGGGGTCCTGACGTCCTGGGGGTCGACGTTCTGAACAACTCGTGACGCCGGGGGTCTGGGGCATGGGCTCCCTGGAGATCCCGGGGTTGCATTTTGTTCACACCATGGTCGTTTTCGCTCAGTGTCGGGCCCCGGGCCCTCTCAGATCGATGCGGCTCGAAGGATTATGGGGTCGGGGGCTCCGGGCGTGATTTTCTTTCGCGATGCTGCAGTTTGTGTCGCAACGTTAGCGCCGAGTTATATGTCCCGAAAACTAAAACGCGAGCTCGATCGTCGCCCTCCTAGCCCCTTGTCTTGTCTTCTTCAGTCCTCGTCAGCTCTTCTCCTGCCCCTCCTGCACTCTTCTCATCCTCCTGTGCCTCTCCTCCTTCTCTGCTAGATTTGTTGGCCCCTTGTGGCGCAGAGGTTGGGTGCCGTAGCATCGCCCCTCACGGGTTGTTCGGACTCGGAGCAGTTGCTTCCTCCACCTGTCGCCCCTGCCTCCTCTTTCTTTATCCGCTCTCTGCACGTTGTGTTGGGCAAAGCGTCAAAGCGTCCATCCTCCCGCATGGCCTGCGCTCTGCGAACCGTCGTCGACGTCGTCTGGCGTCGTCTGTCGTATATCGTCGACGTGTCTCCGGGGCCGCTCAGACGGGGTCCTGGCAGATGGTTCAGCGGCCAGGGATGTTCTTTCCCAAGGGGTGCTGCTCCACGGTCGTCGCGTCGGCAGACGTGTACGTACGCTCGCAGGAATTGCACCTGAGAGACCCTCGCCACAGACATCCATCGCCCCCCCCCTCTGCTCTTTCCGGTCCTCCCAACTGCTGTCCGAGCAGACGGGGTCGGAGGATCGTGCACCTGAGAGACCCTCGCCACAGGCATCAATCGCCCCCCCTCTCCTCTTTCCAGTCCTCCCGAGTGCTGTCCGAGCAGACGGGGTCGGAGGATCGTGACCGGATCGCCACTGCAGCGGCGATGCGGCGCGATCGGGAGCCCTCTTTGCCATGAGACCCGGCCTCGCCGGTGCGTCGGCGATGCAGCGGCGGTGTGGTGCGATCCTCCGAGCCTTGCTGCCTTTCGGCCCCGTCTGGGCGGCCTCCGTTTGTCGCTGCCATGAGTGTCGTAGGCGTCTGTCGGAGTTGGCGTCGGCGTCGATGTCGTCCGTCGATGACGTCGGCCTCTGTCGACGGCGTCGTCGAGGGGTTCGTCCGTCAGTCGTCCGTCGTCCGTCGTCGTCCTCGCCGCCGGCGTCGGCCTCCTGGTCCGTCGTCGTTGGCGTCAGAAGGGAAGGAGCCATCATCTCGTCGCCGTCTGCGTCGCAGTCGGCGACGTCGTCCACAGCCGTCGTCCGCAGTCTGGTCGGTGGGAGTGGACCCCTGCAGGGGCCCACGAGGGCCGACCGCCTCTTCCGTCCCTCTTTTTCTCTGCCTCGCCCCAGCGGCTCACCCTCGTGGTCGCTGGGCGTGATGCTGTTACTGCTGCTCCTCCTCGTCCTCCTCTCCATTGTCCTGGCACCTGGCACTTCCTGTGACTGGCCAGGGCGTCTACATGTGCCCCAGGCCAGCAGGTCGATAACGTCTGTCCAGGCTGCAGCGCTACGCGGGAGTTGATAGCCAGTGCGTCGCGGGTCGCATGCCGCTTTCGCAGATGGGTTTTTGTTGGCGGGTGCGCGACGGGGCAGGTCGGAATTGAGCGAGTTGGCTCCAATTCACGACGTACAGCCACGACGCTCAAATAAGGAACAGTTTGGATTCGGAAGGGGGCTCGATGTTCCTTACGTCCTTCCGCGGTTGTTCCTCTAGCCGTTCTCGTGCACCCAGGTTGTTCTGAAGCCACAGAGGGGCTTCATTCCTTACTAGCGTTCCTGACTTCAGCAGCCCAACTTGTAGCTGATGAGAGCACAGTTCTGTGGGCGACTTGGTGGTCAGGCACTGGGGTATACGGCCTTGTTCGCGCCGCGAGGACGCGGCGGCGACCCCGGCGCGGGCCTGGAACGCCGCCGGTGGCCCGACGTCGGCCGCCGTGGAGAGATCCTTCGCGAGCGGGGAGCCGCGAGATCGTTCGCGGCGGAGGGATCCACGCGTCGTCCGATGAGGGGCCGGTTCTCCACCACCACTGCCATCAGCTGGACAGGGGGAAGGAGGTGGAGGACGACGAGGAGGAGGAGGAGGAGGAGGAGGAGGACGAAGAGGAGGAGGAGGAGGAGGGGGAGGAGCAGGAGGATGAGGACGAAGAGGAGGAGGAGGAGGAGGAGGAGGAGGAGGAGGAGGAGGAGGGCCCCCTCCCCCTCCAACTCATGGTGGTGGTGGTGGTGGTGGTGGAAAACAGGCCCATCGTCCGAGACCCACGCCGACGTCATCTCGCGGCGTGAGCCTGCGGCGGCCGAGGGCCGCCCGATGCCGTGCGCCAGGAAGCGGCGGCCGAGGGCCGGCAGCGCGCGTGGCCTCCACGACGGGCACTCGGCCTCCCACCGGCAGCCACCTTTGGCTCGAGCCGCTCGGGCCACGGGGGCCGAGGCCTCGTCCCCGGTGCTGCGAGACGTGCCCCTGGCCTCAAGGCGGGCACGTCCCTCTATACAGGAGGACGTTTTGGGGACGAATTTCCTAGCATGTTCGCGATTCTTGTCTGAATATGTTTTGAATCTTTTACATCGTGAAAAAATACTATGGGGGCGATTTTTCCGGTATGCTTGACCATTTTGGAGTACTGTTGGGGATTTGTTTCATTTTTCACTCAAAATCCGCCTGCAGGGGGACACGCCCGACCTAACCCTGGCCCACTGTGCCCCCTAGGACTTCCGAGGAGGCCCCCTGGCCTCCAGCGAAGCCCTCTCGAAGCCCAGACCCCCGACGTCATGATTTTTTAAGAACGTCTACCCCTAGAGGTCTCCACCCCTTCCCCAGGACTGGTGCTTCATCCTGAGTCGTTTCTGGACCGTCCCGAGGCCCAGTAACAAGGTCCCGAGAGGCCGAGAATAGAGAAAAGCCTCCCGTCATGATCTTTTCATGACCAGATGGGGTCTCCCCAGGGGTTCCAAGATGGAGCGGGAAGCTGGGGGCACCTCGGGCCAGAGGCACCTCTGGCAAGCCCCCGATCGCCTCCGCTCGCCCTTCGCGGCCCGCGGTCCCCCTGGCAGGGCCGGATGGCTTCGGAGCTCCGGCCGCTGGAGGGGCTGCTGGTGGAGGTGCGCGGCGGCGAGGCGCCGTACGAGCCCGAGCCCGGCGCCCACAGCTTCGGCGGGGAGCCCCTGGACGTGAGCGGGGAGAGGGGCCGCGTGGTCGGCTGGGACCCGGGCCTCGGCAAGTACGTCGTGGAGACGTTCAGCGGTCATCTGCTCTACCTGCCCGAGGGCAGCCTGGTCGAGTACGAGCCGGGCGAGCCAGAGGATGGGGGATTCGACGTGACGTGGCCCACTGGTCCGACGTCCTTCGGCATTTTCTCTTCCATGGTTGCAGAGAGCCTGAAGACAAAAGGCTTCTGTGTGGTTCAGACGATGCTGGGGGACCTGGGAGCGCAGAGCGCAGTGGATGCAGCCAAAATGCTGCGCTATGGGACTCTCGGTGACGACATCGAGGAACAGTACCTCGGGCTGGAGGCCGACAGCAAGGTTTGCTGGCTCCAGTACGAACCACGAGACGAGTTCGGTGCGGAGGCCGTAGGCATGAGGATATACGACGTCGAAGAATTTGGGCCCGACATGACGCTCGATGGCCTGGACGGCTTAGATTTCTGCGACAAGGCACTAACGGTCCTGGCCGCGGCGATGTGGCCGCTGACCCCAGAATTCGAGGACGACAAGGCCTTCGTCGCCTGGGGTCGTACGAATCCACTGGTCCGTGTCGGCATCGAGCCCGGAGAGGCCCACCGCATGAGGGCTGTACCCATCGACGTAGACCCCGGCGATGGAGAGGACTCCCACACCGCGTTCGTGGCCTCCAGGAAGTTGTGCCTCCTGTATGTGGTGGACGGCGGCGGCGGCGAGCTGCAGCTGACCCCAAAGGGCGAGGCCTACGACTTCGACGAGGCGACCATCCCGCTGGCGAAGAACAGGCTGGTCGTCTTCAGGTGCGACGATCAAGGCATGGACTTCCGCTACAGGCCGGAGGGCGACAGCCTGGCGCTGCAGACTTGGGTGCTGGACACGCCGAGGGAGATTCGGGAGAAAGAGCAGCAGCTTCGAGTCATCGACGGCCCTGCGGAGCCCCTCGGTGCGAGGAGCAACGTCATGGCGGTGACGACGCGGTATCCTGGGTGCGGGTACGATCCGCAGGCTTACTGGAACATGTTCTTCTCGGGGACGGACACACAGGTACATGAGACCTCTTACTGCGTCCCCTCCGCCAGTCCAGCTCCCCCAATCCCCCCCAGACGTCTCCCCTGCTCTCCTCTCCAGGGGACGAAAGACGGGCGTCCATGCCGCCCAGGTGAGGCTGGAGCAGACGGGGTCGGCGGATCGCGCTGCATCGCCGATGCATTGGCGATGCGACGCGACCCCGAGCCCGACCTTCGTCTTGACGTTGCCGATGCATCGGCGGTGCGGCACGATCCTGCGACCCAATCCCACCGGGCCCTGTTTGGGCTGCCTTCAGCTTTGGGGTGGGATGCGAGTGGCGGTCGAGACGAGGGGCCCTGCAGGTAGAAATTCCAATCTGCAGATGGGACATCGACGTGTACTACCGCGAAGATCAATCCTTCGGCTTCTCCATACAGCGCCACGGTGGGCTCATGCAGCAGGCAGAGCTCGAGTGCTTCGACAACGCGTTCTTCGGCATTCCCGACGAGGACACGAATGCGATAGCGCCGTACCAGCGCTGCCTCCTGGAAGTAGGCTACGAATGCCTGGCTCGCGCCGAGCACATGAGGGACCAGTTGAGAGGCTTCAAGTGCGGCGTTTTCGTCGGCGATTCTGGATCCGACTGGGACCAGGTCAGGCAGTCGAGGCGACTGGACCTTGTGTGGCCAGGGCGGAATCGCTCAATAGGAGCTTTGTCCTCCCCCCTCCGTTGCCCTCGTCCTGCTCCTCATCCTCTTCCTCGTCGTTCTCCTCCTCCTCCTGCTCCTCTTCCTCCCCCTTGTCCCTTTCCTGCTGCTGCTGCTGCTTCTCCTCTTATGCTCACCAGGAGCATGTCGGCTCTCCCACGTCATGGGCATGACAGGGCCTTGCAGCAGTGCAGACACTGCCTGCTCTTCCTCTCTTGTGGCGTTGGGGGTGTGCCAGCAGACCATGCGACCCCCGCGTGATGATCAGAAGTCGCTGAGCATCGACAGCGAGATCAAGCATGGTCTCGTGATGGGAAGCCAAACCATAGTCGGTGCCGGCACATACTAAAGGCTGAACTCCATTACCCGCACAACCCTTCTACATGTAGCCCTTCCCTCCTGCTCCTTGCAGGCTGAATATCTCTAGATGCAGGCACTGTTGTCATCAACTTGGACTGGCAGCTGCAGCTCCATACAGCTCGACAGCGCAGCTGCAGTAAGGGATGTTCCTTGTAGGCAAGAAGGGGGGGAGCGGGGTACCAAGCCTCACCGAGAGGAGGAGGAGCAGAGGGTGAGGAGGAGGAGGAGGAGGAGAAGGAGGAGAAGGAGGACGAGGAGGAGGAGGAGGAGGTGGAGCGTGATGCTTTCGGCCCCGGCGTCCTTCGCCGATGTCGTTGCCGCTTCCGGGTCCCGGTGCGATCAGAGGCGACGACCCTGGCCGAAGAGTCGGCCCCGAGGATCGGGCTGAGAGCTCTGAGAGGCCGCGGGGTGGCGGTGACAGAGTCAGGACGTCGGAGACCAGAGGAGGAGGAGGAGGAGGAGGAGGAGGAGGAGGAGGAGGAGGAGGAGGAGGAGGAGGAGGAGGAGGAGCAGCAGGAGGAGGAGGAGCAGGAGGAGGAGGATGAGGAGGAGCAGGAGGAGCAGGAGGAGCAGGAGGAGCAGGAGGAGCAGGCGGAGCAGAAGGAGCAGGAGGAGGAGGAGGGGCAGGAGGAGCAGGAGCAGGAGGAGGAGGAGCAGGAGGAGGAGGAGGAGGGGCCTGCCAGAAGCAAGGGTGTGGGGCTTCAGCCTTTTGCCCGTACATCGCGCTCAGCGGGCCAGGGATGCTCTCGCCCAAGGGGCGCTGCTTCACGTTCGACGCGTCGGCGGACGGCTACGCTCGCGGGGAAGGCACCCGCCAGCCCGTCGTCACAGACACCACTCGCCCCCCCCCATCTCTTCCAGGCCTTCCAGATGGGGTCCGAGTTCATGCACGGTCGGAGGATCGCGCTGCATCGCCGATGCCCTCGCGATGCGCCGCGATCCCGAGCGCGCTTCTCTCATCCCGACGTCGCTGCTGCATCGGTGATTGCCTCGGCGCTGCGGCGCGCTCCTCCGAAACCCCGCCTGCTCGGACGCCATGTTTTGGGGAGGCCTCCTGCCTGAGCCACGGGGCGCGGGGGGAGGCGCGGGGATGGGAGGGCACGCTTCTGCTGCTGCTGGGCCGGAGGCGTCGTGGGAGGGAGGGAGCCTCGTGGCCCCCTGGACACGACAGGGCCGTTGCTTTGCCGTCTTCGACAAGTAACCCAGTACCTCCGATAATAATTCACCCCCCTTTACCCCCTCTATCTTGTTCTACCCCGTGCCAGTAGGATTTAATTAAGGAGAGGGGCGCGGATGCCGATCTTGATAATCCCCAGGGGAAGTTGCGAATCGAAGCTGTTCTAATTTCGTGCTGGCTAGCAACAGCACCAAACACGCTGAGCATGGCAATGGTGGTCTCACCATTTCAGCTTCCGCAATCACGAGCGTGTGACAAGGCAATGGGATTCTCACCAATTCAGTTTTCCCAGGTCACGAACGTGCGGCAGGGCCATGGGGCTTTCACTTCCTCAGCCGTTCCCACGTCAGGAACGTGTGGCAGGGCCATGGGGACCGATGGGATGTTCAAGTTACATGCGTTTTTTTGCCGAGCAGGCAGGGCATTTGAATTTTTAACGATTCCATCACACGGTTCGTGGCCCCTCTTCCTCTTCCTCCTCCTCCTCCTCCTCCTCCTCCTCCTCCTCCTCCTCCTCCCCCGCAACTGCCCAGGCCCGAGCTTCCCCGAGTCTCCGAGAATCCACGCTTTCGAGCCTATTCGGGGCACCGAGCTGCACCTCCCCCAGGGGCAACGATAGGGGGGGATATGGCATGAGGGGACGCATCGATCCCCAATCGCCCATTGATCGCACAGAGTGGTTCGATAGCCCGAACCTGCCCAGGAACGCGCGGGTCCACGATCGGGCGCCCATCGCCGATGCATCGGCGATGCATCGTTGATTCGGGGTCGATATTTCCCCGCTCAAGGCCTATCCCCCCCGCGCCGTTGCCCCTGAGTGTGTCGCGAGCCTCAGCCAAGCCCCAGGCCGCCGAGCGCGCCCAGGCGGTGACCCAGCAGGTCGCGGCCCTGCAGGGGGTCGCGACCCAGAGCGCGAGCCCGAGCTCGAACGAGATTCTCGAGCGCATGGCCAAGAAGAGCGATAATATCCTCGATGGGCTGTCCTTCGTCACGGACAAGATCGCCATTGCCGAGATGCGCCTATGCCAGTCGATCGCGCGAGACTCTGACGCAGCAAGAATGACGGCCTGCTTTTGCAAGGCGGACAGCGCCCTGTGGTCGGCGGGCGCCTGGCAAGCCGCGAGATGGTCTACAACGGCGGCTCCCTCGAAAGCATCGAGTACGGGCACATCTTCAACGAGAAGGACAAGAGGCGCGTCGAGCTGGCGGTGGCGTTGTTCTACAAGACCCACTGCGAGGCAGACGACCGCCCTTGCGACATCTTCGAGAATCGCGGAGACTCGCCCGAGAACCTCCCCGGGCTCAAGCCGAGGGCCAAGTCGAAGATGCTTGCCAAGAAGAAGGACATCGAGCTCGGCGCCGAGAGCGCCCGGCGCCTCAGCTCCGGCCCCTACGCCGAGCGCGTCGGCAAGGCCCTCCCCGATGTTCCCTCTGAGCTCCTCCACCTCCACGATCTCGTCCTGCCGATCAGCAAGAGCTTCGAGCCCGTCGAGTAGATGCCCGAGGAATTCTTCTCCGGCGCGCCAAGCGATCAGGTCTGGCTCTTCGAGATGACCCACCATGAGGCCAATCAATCCGTCAACTGGCGCCGCGAGAGCGGCGTGGTGCAGAACGCTGTCCGCGCTCGAACCACCGCGCATGCGGTCGTAAAGTTGCGCGGGGGGCCTCAAGCGCACGGCCGACATTGCTTGCGAGCTCCAGCAGGATAACTACATGTACAAGCGCCCCGAGCATGACCGCGCAAGCACCGACAGGCACTCGACCAGCGCATCAATATGAATGTCCGAAAGTTCGGCAATATCCACAACGATCACGAAAAGATGCTCCGCCGGCGCGAGCCCGAGGAGAGCTGGGCCGACGCTGGGGCCGGGCCAGAGGCCGACAAGTCGGCGCCGAAGGGCGCTGGAGAGCCGAGCGGCGGCGAGCGGCGAGCGCCTGGCGCACGAGCGCCCCGAGCCAATCGCCCCCCGCGCGTTTCCCTGCGAGGGCGCCGCGCGAGCGTCTCGAGGCGCGCGCGGGCCCCGTCTGCTTGTGCGCTCCAAGCGAGCGTTCGAGCACGCGCGGGTGGCGTTCCAAGCTGCGGGGCGCCCCCCCCCCCCCCCCTCGCCCTGTGAGCCTCGACCAAGCATCAAGCAATCAAACGGGCTCGATCCTCCATTCTCGGATCGAGGATCCGAGATCTTGGTCTTGAGCATCTGCGAGCACCTCGGATCCTAGATCCGAGGATCTCCAAGCTTGGACTCGAGGATCCCGGGCCCTCGATCCGAGGATCGAGGAGCGATCCTCGTCGATTCGTCGATCGCCCCCGTCTCCGTCGTCGGGCCCACACCGCCACCAAGGAGGCTTCATCCTCGATTTCCGGGTCGAGGATCTGAGATCTTGGCTCCGAGCAGCTGCGGGCGCCTTGGATCGTAGATCCGAGGGTCGCCGCGCTTCGGCTCGAAGATCTCGGGTTCGCGATCCGCGGATCGAGGATCGAGCCTCGGCGGTCGTCGATCGTCTCCGTCGCCGCCCTCGGGCCCAGACCGCCAGCAGGGGGCCTCGATCCTCGATCCTCCGATCGAGAGTCCGAGATTTTTGCTCCGAACATCTTCGAGCGCCTTGGATCCTAGATCCGAGGGTCGCCGCGCTTCGACGCGAAGATCTCGGGTTCGCGATGCTGAGGGTCGAGGGTCGAGCCTCGGCGATCGTCGATCTCCTTCGTCGCAGTCCTCGGGCCCAGACTGCCATCAAGGAGGATCGATCCTCGACTTCTGGATCGAGAGTTCGAGATCTTGGTCTTGAGCATTTGCGAGCACCTCGGATCCTAGAACCGAGGATCGCCAAGCTTGGACTCGAGGATCCTGGGCCCGGGGATCGAGGATCGAGCCTCGACGCCCAGCGGCCACGCGCACGCGCGCAAACGCGCTCGCACACAAACACAAGCACACAAACACACACGCGCATACGCACGCGCGCCCACGCACTCGCATACGCACATACACGCAAGCGCGCACACACGCACGCACACACATATACATCACACAAACAACACACACGCACACGCACACACACACACGCACGTTCAAACACACGCTCACACAAACTCAGGTACACACTCTCAAACACTCTCTCTCTCACTCACACACGCGCACGCACGCGCAACACAAGCACAACCAACAGCAGTCACAACTGCAACAGCAACCCGCTAATCAACAGCAGCAGCAGGCCACAACAGCAACAATACACACCTCAACAGCACAAACAACAGCTGCCACAAGAGCACAGGCCATGCCCGCCGCATCGCCGATGCATCGCCGAGGACCGCCGATGCATCGCCGCGGTGGCGCAAGCTACGTGGTGCAATGGTCGCAAGCTTCTGTGGTGCAAGCACTGCGCGGGTCCAGCCCGCTGAGGGCGCAACGCTCTCCGTGGCCCATTCAGGATCAAGCATTCAAAGCCCTTTCCCCCCTCCGGCAACGAGGGTGGCCGAGTCGGACAGCGACGATCGGGCGCCAAACGGCGCGCATGCCGAGAACTTCGAGGAGGTGAAGACCGAGGGCGGCGTCGAGCAGCGCGAGGAGGCGCGACCGACCACGCTGGGGGGGGGGACACCAGAAAGCCCGAGGACAAGAGCCTCGACGACAAGAAGCTCGAGGACAAGAAGGACATGCTGGACTCCTGGAAGCTCGAGGACAGGACGCTTCGGAACAATTGCACGCTCGAGGACAACGTGCACTTCGAGAGAACAGCTCTCGACGAGAAGCTGGGGCACTCCAGCGAGCTCGAGGGCGCGAGCTTCGACGACCAGAAACCCGAGGATAACGAGCTCAAGCGGGGCCCCTGCATGATCAAGCCCGCGAAGAAGCGCAGCCGCCGTTGCGCCCCCTCAACGGCGAGGCAGCGCGGTGCCTTGCACTCGGTGCCGAGCTTTGCCTCGCCTCCTGCCTCGGCCCCAAGTCCTGACTCATCCCTGGGGCGCCTCGCGAGCCGCTGGGGGCCCTGAGCGAGGCGCCCTCGGGCAGAGTGGGGGCGACTCGCGGGATGCTCTGAGCGAGGTGGCCACCTGCCTCGGGGTCGCCAGAGAAAAAATGCAAGAGACAGGGGCCAGAGCAACATAACCGACCACCGCGAGAACAACAAGCACACGCTGCAGCACAACACGCGCAACCAACAGCAGCAAAAACACACGTGCAGCAAAAGCAACCCGCAGAACAACAGCACCGCCGACAACAGCGCAACCAACAGCAAGCGCTGCAGCAGCACCAGCAACCATTGCAACAGCAATCCACGGCAGCAACAAGACAAGCAACAGCAACAATCAACAACAAGAAGCGACCAACGACAAGCTAACAACATGACGCTGACAACAGGACGCCAACAGCAAGCAGCGAACAACGACAAACCAGCAACGGCCAGAATCCGTCGACTTGCCGCGGCCACGTTGGCCCGAGGATATGCGATTCTAGCCGTCGCAGTTGCGCAGCGAGGCTCCGATGACCGCGCCGACAAAGCAGACGAGCTGGTCGAGCCTCTGGGGTCTCGCGAGCTCGCCCTCCGAGGCCCCGGGCTCTCGCCAGAAGCTGAGTGCCCCGCCCGCAAAAAAAGAGAGCACCGCGTCTGCCGCGAGCTTCTTCAAGGAACTCGAGGCCAAGAGGCTCGAGGCTGAGGATGCAGACGGGGAGCTCCCCTTGTCTTATTCCTCCTCCCGCCCCCTCTCCCTGCCCCCCCCCCCTCGCCCCCGCCCCCCCCCCCGCCGCTCAGGCCCGGAATTGTTTTATCCCGAGGAAAACAACAACAATAGTTATTATGTATGTAGATATTATATCTATATAACAAATAAACAAACAAACGCGCTGGGCCCCGCCGTCAACGCCGCCTCTGCACGCGATATTGAAGCCGATAAACAAAGAAGTTTTCTGTGCCAAAAAATACCCGAAGGTCCCGAATCCAAGAGTTTTCGGAGCATCAATCCGAGGGCCACCCTCCGCTCTCTTCCTTCCGCCGCCCGTCTTTTCCCTTTCTTCCTTTTAGTGCTCCTGCTATTGCTACTGCTACTACTACTACTACTACTGCTACTACGACGACGACTACTACTACTACTACTACTACTACTTCTACTACAACTACTACTGCTGCTACTACTACTACTACTACGACTACTACTACTACTACTACTACTACTGCTACTACTACTACTACTACTACTACTACTACGACTACTACCACTACCACTGTAACTACACCTAAAACTACAACTACAGAAACTACGAAAGACAAGCCGCGTAGTAAGGATAAAACCTCCCCCAGGTTACCTTTGCCCATCCCTGGCGATTTCGCTGGCCAGCCCCGCTCGAAAGTGCCGATGTGGGCCATCCAAGGCCTTTGCATGCGGGTCGGCTGCTCAACTGCTAGCCCCCCCCCCCCCTTCAGGAGCGAGTCGCGGCCGCGGCCGCGCGCCGAGAGCTTGCGCGCTCCGAGGGCCAGGCCCTCGCCCCGGGCGATCCTGGCCGAGGCGCGAAGCGAGGCTCCGGCCAGGGCGGCAGACCCCAGGGCGAGCTGGCCGAGTGCAAGGGGGCGCACGAGCCCCGAGCTGCGCCCGCGCTGCGACGGGACACGACAGCGCAGTCCAAGCTCCGGGCCCTCCGCGACTGAAACATGCACGCGGGCCAGCACGGCGCCGAGAAGTTAGCCTTCCTGCCGGGCGCCGCGAAGGCCGAGCTGCAGAATGAGTGGCGCTGGAGCCACGAGACGGTCGCGAGATGGCACGGGCTTCGAGCGGCTCTCGAGAAGAAAGTTGCCACGGGGAGGCCCGGCAAGAACGGCCTCCGAGCTTGCGGGCGCGCGCGCCCGAGCCGCAGCGCGCGCGAGAGCGAGGGCGCCAGGCTGTCCCGGGACATCCCGGCATGGTCACCGCCAGGCGCGTCGACGCCGCCGCGCTCTGGCTCAAGCTCCGGGGCGAGGAACACGCGTGCATCCACGAGCGCGAGATCTACTCTGCAGGCGCCGAGAGACGCATCCAGAACCTCCGCCGCAAGTTCCGCGAGACGCAGGCCCAGGAGGACAGGGCAGTCTTCGAGGCCGAGAAGGCCAATCACGCGGCAGAGCGCCCCGACCAGAAGGAGCAAGTGGGCCGGGCCTACTCGAGCGCAGGGGACACGTGCAGGATCACCATCATCAACGCCTCCGCAGCCGAGGGGTGGTTCGACCCGAGCAGGGGGCCCAATTCCGCGAAGAAGCGCAGCGCGCTCCTCGCCCCCCACGCAAGGCACTGCCGAGTGAGCGACATGAGCCTCGAGGAGGGCAACTGCCGGCGCGACGCCGCCTGCGAGCGGGGCGACGGCGAGACGGAGCGCTTCCGAGCAGGCGAGCCCCTCGGAGCATTGCTCAGGGGCCGGCGCAACGCTCTGCTCGAGTTCTCCGAGGAGGAACGCGCGAGGGCCTTCGAGGCCATCGACGTGTGGGGGCAGCCCAGGGCCTGGGCGGACGAGCTCGTCGCTTCCTGGACCATCGACCTCGTCGAGCAGCAGGCAGCGCGGCCAGAGTCTCGCGTTCGCAGACTGCCTCTCGAGCCAATGGACCGAGGCAGTGGCGCTCCGAGCGTGGCTCGAGAATGCGGTCTACGCGCCCATGACCACCGACGCCCCGAGCTTCTTGCAGCGGCCAGACTCCCGCGAGCACAGCCAGCTCACGACCGTGGCCCGAGAGGTCAAGGCCACGACGCATTGGGCCATGGAGCAGGACTGGATCTAGAAGGCCAAGACCGAGCCCGAGAAGCAGTGCAAGTCCCCGACCCAATGGGGGCCTTGCGAGCGCGTCTACTGCGTCTCCGAGGCCCGCGCCCGTTTCGGCGATGAGAACACGGGCGCGGTGCCGCCCCAATGGCTGCAAGCGAACCAAATGCTCGCGGTCCGGCCGACAGAGCAGGGCGAGCTCGAGGTCGTCACGGGCACGGGGCCGCGGAGCTACTCCGTCGAGCCCAGCCGCTGCATCGAGCAGAACATGGCGAGCGAGCGCCTGGGGGTATGCAGAGGTTGTCCGAGGGCGCGCCGCCCGTGCCTGAGTGGAGCGCCCTGGGCGGGAACTGCTTCCACCAGGACGACTTGCCCCGGGACTGCGAACAGGGCGAGAGCCCCTGCCTCCTGGAGCTCCGAGAACTGGAACTCGAGCTCGGCGACGAGCAGAAGGACATGCTCAGAACGCCAGAAAAGCGGATCAAGGGGGCCCAGTTCCCGCGTGCCCTCGAGAACCGATTCAAGGCGGCGCGAGCAAGTGAACACGAGAGGAGGTGGGCGTCCAAGTTCTCGGACCGGTTCCTGGGCAAGCTGAAGCGCAAGTGGCAGCGCGCGAAGGCCGAGACTGGCGACGAGGCCTCGCTCGAGCACCTGAGCCGAGGCGTGGCCAAGGTGAAGCTCACAGGCAGGGCGCCGAAGGCCAGGGCGAGCTCCTCCCAGGAGTTCAAGGCCAAGACGCAAGCGGAGAGGTGCGTCAAGGAGCAAGCGAAGGCCAATAAGAAAACGGGCCTCGAGGCTTGGGGGGCCCCCCCCTGGCACGGCACGGCGGCCCGCGTTGCCGCGGAGGGGGCCCGCGAGGGCAGGCGCGGCAGAGTGCAGGGCGTCTGGCGAGTCCCAGTTACCGAGGATGCGCGCCGCCTGCGCGTCCACGAGGCGGGGTCGGCGGCGATCTTCCAGATCGACTGCGGCGAGGCTCGGGGGCCCGCAGGCGCTCGTTAGCTTCCGCCCGCTTCCGACTGAGGCGGCGGCAGCAAGCGGAAGCTACCGGAAACAGCGGAAGTCGGCGGAAAGCTGGCGGCGGAAGCGATGGCGGAACCTTGAAGCCACGATGCGGAAGCAGGCGGGAGCTAACGAGTGCCTGTGAATCCCGAGCGCCACAGGTCACGATCGAGCAGGACTGCAAGTTCCCCGAGCCGCGCGAGCTCGACTGGCGCCGCGCCCCACTGGCTCGCCGCACCGAGCTCGCCAAGGAGTGCGCGATCATAAACTGCGAGCAGATCGTCGAGGGCGACGCCTTCGAGCTGGGCACAGTGCAGGCGCTGCTGGGCGAGATCGAGGGGCGCGCGGGCGTCCCCGAGACCGTTCCGGCGGTCGAGCCCACGGCGGCCGTCGCTGGGCTGAGAGGGCAAGGGCGAGGGCGAACCCGCCGCCCAGCAGCCCGAGGAGCAGGAGCGCTGGGCCGAGAGAGTTCACGGAGCCGAGCACGCCCTGATCCGCGTGCACTCCGAGGCGCCCGCGCAATACACCTACATCAAGGTCGGCGGTTGCCACGGTTGTCCTTGCCCCAAGGCGCCGCCAGTTTCTCGCTCCGCTTCGGAGCGAATCCTGGAGGCACCCAGGGCAGGGGGCAGTCGTGACAACGCCCGCCGAGGTCTCGAGGGTCGGCGGGGGCGTCGCGGTGGAGTGCCGCGACGCCCTCGAGCAGCCGCCCGAGAACGCCAAGCAGGCCTAAATTGCCATGCGCGAACTCACACTTGCGCCCCGCGATTTCTGACGGGGGAGGTAGGGTTCACTTTGCTCGGGGGCTGCCGAACGAAGTGAACCCCGCCCCCCTCCTCAGAAATCGCGGGCAAGGCTCGCGCGTGGCTTCCCTGCGCCGCCGCAAGGATCCCCCGCAAGCTCGGCGCCGTTGGCCCTGGCGAGACCCGCCCTGCGAGGAACAACGATCTGTTCCAGGCCGGCGCTTGGTCCTGCGGCCTGTGGTCGAGTCGCTGGATCCAGCGCGTTGCGCGAGATCCGAGGCGAGGGCCGCCGCGCGCCCGCGGGCATCAGCGCGATACGCGCCCGATGCAACGAGTGGATCAACGGGCTCAAGGAGGCCAGCGACAACGATTTGGCCAATGCCAAGGCAAACGCCAAGGCCAAGAGCAAGGCCAAGTCCAAGCCCTTCAAGGGCCCCACGGCGGTCGAGCTGAATCACGCCACCTTCGAGGATGCAAGCGCGACCGCTCAGGCCTGCGCCAAGTGCCTCCTGTGCAAGGACGGCTCCAGAGGGTGCCGAGCCTGCGTGGGCGAGTGGTTCGAGGTCGTGCGCAAGAGAGGCTTCTTGGCCAGTGGCGCCAAGGACTTCTTTTGCGCAGGCAAGTTGTGTCCGCGAGACTCGCGATCTCTCGAGTCAGTTTTGTGCCGGGGTCTACAAGGTCAGTGTGCGCGAGCGCCCGGGATTATCATCATTATCCTCCTCCTCCTCCTCCTCCTCCTCCTCCTCCTCCTCCTCCTCCTCCTCATCATCATCATCATCATCATCATCATCATTTTCGTTTGGGAAATAGTTGATTATCCCCGCCAGACCCCCGAACTGTCTGATCCCCCGGGGATTCTCGTCGGGGGCGCTCGTTTTGTTTTGTTTGTCTGGATTTGTTTTACGTCGGCGTCGAGACAGAAGCAGTCCGCTCCAGCGCGCGGCTCTTCGGGGCAACCGAAAAGCGAATTGGCCGGCGTGCGAGATGGGGGGGCAAAAGACCAGAGCGGCCGCGCGGGGGGAGGGAATTTCTGGAACATGGAACCGGGGGAAAAGAAAGCTGCCCCCAGAAACCGTGGGGCAAAAAACGCCCAGGGAAGGGAATGCAACCGGAAATGGAGAAGCAGCGGCGACGGATGCGGGGCAGCGCGACGGCGCTGGAAACAGCACAGGCATCGGCGCCATGAAGATGAAGAGGTGTGACGACAGCATCGACGCGGCCGGCCGCATGTGCGTGCTCATCGGCGCCGCGGTGAACCAGGACGGCAAAAGCGCCGCCTTGACGGCTCCGCACGGGCCCTCGCAGCAGGAGGTGATCAGAGCGTCCCTGCGCGAGGGGGGCCTCGACACTTCCATCCTTGCTGCCTGCGGCAGGCCCGGCCCAGCTCCCAGTGCGGCACTTGTCGAGGAACCGCAGGCTTAAGTCGGGCGTGTCCCTCTACGGGACGAATGTTCAAGAATAGTGAAAACATAGTCAAGGACGATGCTTTTTAATCTTTTCGGGGGACCATTTTGGAGTATCGCTGGGGTGTTCACAATTCGCCTGTAGGGGGATATGCCCGACCGAGCCGCAGGCCCAGGCGCATGGATTAGCGGCGGGGCCTGCTTCCCATGCAGAGTCGGCGCGTTCTGTCGCCAGATCGGGCGGCGGTGGCTTCATGTTTTGGCTCCCGATCCATGGGTCTGGAGCCCATGCGCCAACTCCACGGACGGAGCTGTTGCCGGAGGCGGGTCTGCGAAGGCTGTAGTGTAAGTGATCCCGTGTGTCCAAGTATCGTGTATAGTTACGTAGCACATTCTGTTTTCTTACATATTATTATGATGTGACCCCCCCATCCCCCATTATGCGACCCCCCCCCCATATTATTATGTGACCCCCCATCCCCCACCCCAAAGCCACGATCCATCCCTGTCTCACTATTTTTGAGGCTTAGAAGTATGAAAAAAGTTGCGGGAAGTCCGTCTGCTTGGCTTCTTGGCTTTTGTGAAGGTCGACGACGCCCTCGAGACGGCTCTGGAGGGGCTGAAGATGGCCCAAAATAGCTCCCAGACGGCCCAATATGGTCCCGACAAACACAGGCCCCAAAGATTGCCCAAGAGGCCCTCATGATGGCCCAAAAGGACTCTTGTTTGTTCGTCAGGTGTTGGACAATGTTCAGCGTTCTCGCCTTCTCGTGCTTCGGACACCCCAAGACAGTCGCAGAGGCCGATATTCATATAATATGCTCCTAAGAGGGCCCCAGTATGGCCCAAGAGTGTCCCAAGGCGGCCCAAGAGGCCCAAAGACGGCCTCTGAAGGCGCCAGACGTCCCAGGAGCGCCCGAAGACGGCAGAAGACGCCCACAAGAAAGATGCCCCAACGGGCCCCACATAAGCCCCAAAACAGCCCCAAAATGTCCCTAAGAGGCGCGAAGAGGCCTCCAAAAGGCTCCTAGGAGAGCCCAAACGCAAATACTCTGCACATGTCGGACGTGCACTCCGCGAAGCGAGAGGAATCCGTGGATCCCTAATCCATGTTAGCGAGTGTCCGCATTTGATGCGCATGCAGCAGTGGGTTTTGCCGCCGCGCCCGCTGCGGGGGGTCTCCTCTCAGACTACAGCTGCCAGGCAGCCCCGACCTCCGTCGTCGCCTCATGGAGCTCTCGACCCCGTTCCCTGGGGCCGGCTTCTGGTCCAGCGGGCCGCTTTTCGATGGCCTCGGGGCCCTGACGGAAGCATCATTCCGGAGCGATTGGTCATGAGTCGCAAGAGGTCCCTGCAGAGTCAGCAAGAAGGTGTCCCCGGACCTCCAGGCCCACCTTGGCATCTTTTCCGAGCTGGGTCCAGCCCTAGCGGCC
>CAUYUJ010015740.1:221007-240008 GCA_963575745.1 Prorocentrum cordatum
CTGAGTTGGGTCTTCCAGGAGAAGCAGGTCGCCTCGGCCCTCCAACTCCTCCCTGCACCTCCCTCTCTCGGGTGTTGCCAGAGGGCGTCCCTTGCCAGCGAGACGTTCCTAGGATTTCTAGGAAGGCCTCCGCGGCCTAAGGAGGACCCCTCGCGAGAGGCCCCACAGGCGGGCACTTGAAAGACTGGGGGGGCCCCCGACCAGCAAAGCTTCCTCTGGTGGCGACGGTTTGCGGGGGCACGGGAGGCCGTCACGTGTGACACTTTGTGTCTCCAGGCTCTAGGCGTGGGAGAGCCGTGGTGAGGATGATGAGAATCATGAGGATGATAGGGGATGATGGGGAGAGGGGGTGGGGGTGGGTTTGGGGTTGGGGATGCGGATGGGGATGGGTGTGGGGATGGAGATGGGGATGGGGATGGATGGATGATGATGCTGATGATGCTGATGATGCTGATGATGCTGATGAGGATGATGAGGATGATGAGGATGATGAGGATGAGGATGAGGATGAGGATGATGACGATGATGAGGTTGTTAATGATGGTGATGTTATGATGATGTTGATGACGATGGTGGTGATGATGATGTTGATGGTGTTGATGGTAATGGTGTTGGTGATGATGAAGATGATGATGATGATGACGATGATGATGATGATGATGAAGATGATGATGATGATCATGATGAAGATGATCATGATTATGGTAGCGGTGATGATGACGACGATGGAGATGATGAACATGATGTTAGTGATCGCACTGATGATCGGGACGATATTGGTAATGCTGATTATGATGACGATGATGATGATGGGAAATAGCGGTGAATGCTGGTGCAGATGGAAGGGTAAACGATGAACGATGGAAGAGGAATGATGAACCATGATGATGAGGACGATGATGAGGGCGAGGATGATGATGATGATGATGATGATGATGATGATGATGATGATGATGATGATGATGATGATGATCATGATGATGATGATGATGATGATGATGATGATGATGATGATGATGATGAAGCTGAGGGCCCAAGGGTTGGCATGAGGGGCAAACGCTCATTTTACATATCCGCCGCGCCGGCCAGATGCTGGTAGGTGCCTCCTGGTGAACACGAGGCGCCCCTCCGCCGCCCGCATGAGGTACTTGCAGGGGGCCACCTACAACCCGATGTCACTCGTTCGTGCAGGCAGAGGGGAGCAGGTGAGTGAGGAGTTGCGAAGCTTGCATTTCGTGGGTCTCAGTGGGACTCGCATACGTCAACCCCTACAACGCAGGCGACATACATGTCAATACACACATCACTGGGCCATTCACTGGGGACACGGACCAGGTCCTGGTTCGAACAATTCTGCAGGAGTGGCACTCATGTTCAAGAAGACCTTCGTGAAATCTGCCCAGGTCAGACGCGTTTGGGACTCACCAGATAATTGTCCAGGCCGAGGAGGCGCAGCGAGGATTGTGCACGACACGCTAGACATGACCTTCGTCACGGTATACTTTCCTCCCCATCCGACAGGACATACAACACTGCGAAAGTGGAGACAAGTTGTGCGGACTCTTGTTGAATGGATTGACGGCATTTTGATGGAAATACCTGCACGGTCCACACCTACCATCGTGATGGACTTAAACGATGATTTTTCTTGGCAGGGTTCTGAGTTGATTCCAAATGGTGAGGCTGCCTCCGTTTTAGGCGAGGTACTCAGCAAGCATTTTATGACGGTCGCGAATAAGCATTTCGAGCACGCGCCCACTTGTTACGGCAATCGTAACTGTTCGACCATATATCATGTTTGTGTACCAGCTACAGCGGGAGCTGAATTTGACTGTGCACAGGTGTGGAGACAATCTGGTCGGAGACTTCAACTGGTCCCTGGTTCAGTACCCAGAGATCATATTCCTTTGGTTTTGAAGTTTCATTACGAATTAGCAGTGCTGAAGCCGCGCCCCCAGACGATGGCCTGGGACCAAGACGCCATCGCCAGGTGTGCCCAGAAAGGATTCCAGAGGGACGAGTTTTTCCAGAATGTTCAGCAGGTTTTGGAAGACCATTCTGAGGATTTCAGAAGACTTCATGAGGCCCCTACGACAGACAGACACTGGAAACGGTTCTGTGACCTAGTGGTGCCCGTGGCGCAGAAGTACTTCGGGAGAGCTTCCGAGGACACTCAGGAGACTGTATGGAAGCAGCGTCGACGTCAGCTCCTGGCCGAACTTAGTCAGAAAAATGAAGCAGCTGAAAAATGGAGCCCCGAGGAGTATATGGAGAGGATGGAGGAGATAAAGCAGCTGAGCAAGCAGATCAGGCAATTATCCAGAGCATCATATAAGGAGTGGACGGAGCGAACGAGCCAGGAGGTTATTGAGGCGCTGAGCCTGAACGACCATGCACTTGTAGCTCGCTTGTGCCGCCAGTTGGCAGGTGCGCAACTTCTTGCACGGAAGCGGTTTTGCAATGCGATAAATGGCGCCCGTGCGGCATGCTCAGAATGGAAGGAAGCACTCTCCCTGCCAGGCCCTGAAGGTGGTATTGATGCACGCTCCGTCATTTTCACTCGCCAAGAGCTTGTACAAGAGTTTGCTGCTCCGCCTGTGCCTTTTGCTCAGAATGATGCAGATGAGAGTGTTTTTTTTGTTTTTTTTTGGTTTGAAGCGGACACATCGGGAGCTTCGTCGGTGTCGACGTCGACGGGCGGCCCCGCCGTGGAGCATGCCAGCTGAGATTTGGCAGATACTTACGACGCCGAAGCCCCGACCGCCGACCCGAGAAGCTAGAATGGGTTTAGGGTCGCAGGCGCGTGCGGAGGGGGAGGAGGAGATCAGCACGAGCGCAACATGCATGCAACAATTGTTTGTCCATGTTAGACGTGCCCAGGGAGCCCCAGTGGCAGGACACAGGTCGTACACGTGGCAGTTAGACAAGCAGAATGGAGTTCCAAAGACCAGAGGTATTAGGCTTATTCGCGGCTTTTGCCCTTTCTGGCGCAGTTTTCATCGTGGACTGTATCGCGCACGGACCGCAATGCGTTTGCCGCATTATGCTTGTGGAGGTCGAGCTCATATGCGTCGAGAGGCTGCCATGCTGAGCTCCCGCATAGTGGCATGGCGTTTACGACGATGTGGGCTATCTTTTTCGGTTGCATCACACGAAATGACAAATGCGTTTCCCTCCTCCAAGCACAGCGTAATCAAACAAAATAATCATGACGCACTTCATAGGTCACGCGCACTTCTACTTGATCATCGAAGGAAACACATGATAGCACATATTGACGCACTGGATGGGGAGGTGGACATGCACGCACAGGCTGGAGGATTTTTGGAAGATGGAAACGCACCAGAGGAGTTTCTAGAAGCCTTTCAAGTGCCGCTGGATAGATGGCGACCAGCTCTGCAGGATACCATTGACCAGATGATGATCTCTCACCCCGTCTTCAGCAAGTGCCACGATGGATCGATCAACATTTTTTAGATGATATCCTGCAGTTTCATGTTCACGCACGCCCGACCGCTGCGCGTTGCGCTGCTCAGCTTCGCTTTGCAAGCGACGCGCTCGACGAGCGTTTAACGCCAGCAGGTTACTCACAGAATCGTGGAAAGCAAGAGGTCACCTCATGCCTGAGATCGGCCCAACAAAACCGACGGGTTTTCAATGAAGTGGGAACCGGCAGAGTTTTACACGAGATGAAATACCTGGGGGCGATGTTCGATCCGACAGGGTCCATTGTGTCCGAGCGGAAAGCCAGGGTAAAAGCCCTAAGGATGAATTGGTCCCAGTTTTACGGCGTCTGGTTTACCAACATACCCAAAGCTGTGAAAAGAGCGGCCTACATCTCCAGGGCCCAGGGAGCAGCGCTATCTGGGATGACCTCTTTAGTGTTGCAGAGTGTTGATTGTCGTGCTCTGGAATATACCTGTCTTGGGACATCTGCGGGCCATGATGCAGGGAGGGGCCAGGAGGGGCAAGGGGGGCAAGATTCGTACCATTACAAATTTGGAGGTCTGGAAGTTTTGGAGAATATGCCCGTCTTCCCTTGAACTTGGAGTTCGCCGTCTCCGCTGGCTGCAGGCGATGATGAAGTATCCGATCGAGCACGAGCTCCCCGTTTCAGCGCTGTTTGGCGCCATGCAGTGTGAGACGTCGAGCGGGTTTGCCGCTGCGCTCACTGTGGGTGGACGAGCACATCATTCCGCCAATCCTTGGGCACAAATGTTCGAGGCCGACGTTCGCAGTTTATTGGGTGTCTCGGGCTTTGAGTCTTTCGCGAGTATCTGGGGTCGGAATTTACTCTCTCTTCTTCGGGATAAAGTTGTTGGGGAGGCGTTCTGCATGCTGGACCCTGGGATCCTTAGAGCCAAGTTCTGGTCCTCATCGGTTGCCCCGCCAGAGTGCGATATGCTAGGCCCCGGCCCCGTGCTAGACAATGGAACCTCTTTGGACCCGATGTGCGAGTGTGACCTCCTCCTTGAGACAGGGTGCAAATGTGACGCACGCCTCGCGACCTACAAGACCCTCCGCACCCACCAGATGAAAGCGCACGGGGTTCGAAACGCCGCTCGACTCGCTATCGTGACAAATCAATGCCCAGCATGCTGCTCGACATTGAAATCTGAAGCATGTGCGAAACAACACTTACAGTACGCTATGGTTCATCATCGGTGCTATGCTGATCGGTCTTCGGTGGAAATACCAGTTCGTCAACCTGCTGAGCTAACGTGTCCGTTTTGCCACGTCGATTCTTTGTCGTGCTTGGCTCAGTTGCAGAGGCACATATGTCAGCACCTCCCGCTATCGATATCTCATGACATCGATTTGCATTATGAGCCGACTGGCGGAGGTCTCAGCCACGGCGAAAACGGGCCCCAGATCGAAAGAAAGGCGCAGAGGAGGCCCGCCGATCCAGGCCCAGCAGGACCCGAAGGTGGACGGGAACGCCATTCAGGACCCGAAAGCAGTGCTGGGACTCACAATGAAGCAAGTGGAAAAACACCCAAGACATTCGCAATATCAAGCCGAAGGTGAGGGACACGGTCAGATGCAAGAAGAGCGCCACCACCATTCAGGCCTTGGAAGAGGAGCACAACAAGCACGTGGACGTCGCCCAACAGCAAGAGATGACCGTCTCACCTGCACCCTACAAAGCGCGCGTTCTGGTAAGGCAGCTGAAGGAGTCGGACGTGGACAGTGCCAACAAGAAGGAGGAGCTCGACCAGAAGAGGAAGAACCGCGGGATCATCGAACCAGAGTCGGAGTTCCAGTTGGTGGCAATCGAGAAGGCATTCAACAGCGACAGGGGCAAGCTGAACGTGGTCACGATCCTGAGCCCCTCGCGCCCGCCGATCACCAATGCCATGACGCAGCTGGAGTTCCTACACTCATTCGCCCCCGCGCCGCCAGGGTACATGGAGCTCTCGATATGGATTCAGGAGCTAAACCAGTGAGACCGTTAGCAGCACAGCCAGCGAGACCACAAAAGTGGAGGAGACAAAATTATGCGGGAGCGCCTCTCGCCAGTGCTCAATCAGAGATGCCTGATGGGGATAGCACGATTGGGAGATCCTTCTTTGTGCATGCACCTTCAGACACCGCTTGGTTAAATGGGGATGTATGTACTGATACTGGCAGAGAGTTTACTCCACTGGTGATTACTGATGCTGGGCAGCCTATTGATACTCAACACTTGATTGCTGATGCTGGCAGAATTGTACTCATCATTTGATTTCTGTTGCTGGTAGAGAGGGTACTCAACACCTGATTACTGAGGATGGGCAGACCCGCAGAGAGTGTACTCAACCAGCGAGTACTGATGCTGGCAGAGCGTGTACTCTACCGATTTTGAATACGGACGCTGGGTATACACATGTGAATACTGATACTGGTGAGAGTGTGATTACTGATACTGGTGCGTGCTTCTTCTCAGGGAGTGGCGTCAGAATTACGTCGCGAACCAGAAGGGCCGCCAGAGCAAAAACGAGCCAGACATCTCCCCCCTGCTAGGCCCGCCCCGCGATCCCCGAGCCCTGAGCCCCACTCTGAGCCTGTGCCACCCTCTCAGGTTGTCTGGCCTCGTTTTGCCCCATTCCCCAAGCCCAAACCCGCCCCACGTACAATAAGGAGCAGGAGCGAATGCTCAGGTTCCACTACAGGCGTACGGGGTGGGAGTGGGACGGAGGAGTGAGGATGCAGAGGTAGGCCTCGGCGTCATTGTCGCCTTTTCTCTCTTTTCGTTTCTTCAGTACTGTTTAGCCCGCGGCAGCAGGGGGGATCAGGCTCCTGGCGCCGCGAGATCGGGATGCAGGCCCGCCCTCCGCTTACGCTCGGGGGGGGGGGGGGGGGGGGAGGGGGGGGGGTGCTCCAGGTGGGGGGGGGGTGGGGGGGGCTCCATGGGGGCTGTAATAAGACCCCCGCTCAGGGCCTCGCTGTTCGCCACAAAGGTGGCCTCAGGGATCAGCTGTGCAAGTCTTTGTTGTCTGGCTTAGTTCCCCCCCATTTTTGTTCAGGCTAGAGGAGCTTGCTTGGTCATAAGCTGCGATACATAGATAGATGGTGAAGCTGATGATGCCGATGATGATTATGATGAGTATTTGTTCGACTATGATGATGCTAAGCATGAGGACGAGGACGATGATGATGCTGCCGGTGAGGACGATAATGAGGATGCCAATGATGATGATGATGATGATGTTGACAAGGAAGGGATGATGTTAATGATGATGCTGATGATGATGATGTTGACGGTGTTGGCGATGATGCTGATGATGATGATTGTGATGATGCTGATGATGATGATGATGCGGATAGTGCTGATGGTGCTGATGGCGATGATGATGCTGATGACGATTGTGAGAATGATGATAATGATGCTGAACATGATCACGATGACGATGACAGTTGTGATAGTGTCGATGATGCGTATGCTGCTGATGATGGTGATGATGATGGTGACGGTGATGATTATGACGCCGATGATTGTGATGTCGGTGGTTGTCATGATGATGACGATGCTGCTGCGGGTGGTGGTCGTGGTGGTTATAATGATCATGGTGGTGAATATGATGATGATGCTGCGGCTGATGGTGGTAATGATGGTGATGATGGTGATGATGGTGATGCCTCTTGGGCCGTTTCGGGCCCGTCTTGGATGTCTCTTGGGCCATCGTGGAGTGATTTTGGGCCGTCTTGAGCTGAGCAACCCGAAAAGGCGACAATGCGAAACTCATTCAGAACCCCAAGGGGAACCAATGATGTTTGCTTTTCGAGACGGGCTCTCTTGGAGGCACTTCGGGCCGTCTTGAGTCAATATTCGGCCGCCTTGGGGTCACTTTGGGCCGTCCTCGAGGCATACTGGGCCATCGTGGTGTACCTGGTTGCCTGCACGGGCCGTTTGCGAAGCTCGGGGCGCATATCCAGTGTTTTCAAGGAGGGGTCGTGGTTTGGAAGGCCTGGAGCGCTCTCGAGCAGCATCTGGGAACGCGGGAAGTGCATGATCCTCGAGCGAGTGCGCGTGGGATGAGGAGTCTAGAAGTTAGCTGCCGTGCCGGATTGCACAATCCTCGAGCGGGCGAACATGGAATCAGGGTTCAGGCATTAGCTGGCAGGCGGGAAGTGTACCATCCTCGAGCGACCATGCGTGGAATGATGGTTTACTTGGGCATCAGCTGCCACGTTGGAAGTGCATCCTTCTCGAGCGGGCATGAAGGAAGTGGCCTCGGAAAGAAGGTGCGATGCACGCAGGAGTCTGCCCGTAGGGAGGGGGGAGGATCCCTTGCTAGAGTTCAAGAAACCGCAGCAGGCAGACCTTGGCATTCTTCCACGCCTCATCGTGCCAGGGGGGACGGTGGCGGATAACGTTGCCTCGGCGATTGAAAGATGGGGCCCTGAGAGATGGGGACCTGAGGATAGGAGTGGATCCAAGGTTTGAATTTTCTATGTTTGAGGCACCTCCCCCTGAGGGCCCCATCCCTCAGGGTCTCATCTTTGAACCACCGAATCCCTTCCCTGGCCTGGGGATATGCCTGGACCCAGTTCTCCGATCATATGCTTTTTCATTCTGGGCATGTTTATTTGTCTTTGATCTCGGGTGCAGCATCGGCGTCAACGACGGATTCATCCGGGGCCGGCTCATTCATCCCACTTCTATCGGGCTCCGCCAGAAATTGATCCGGGGCGCAAGACTACCCCCCCCCGCGGAAGGCGTCGGACGCTCCGGCCATCTCGGAGGACGCTTGGGGGTCCTGCTGCCGCGTGCTTGGACACGGGCCCTTCCCTCCTTCTCGCCCTCCCCCCGCCCGTGAACCCGCGCGAGGGCTTCCCGACCAGCTTCGAGACGGAGGCGGCGAGAAGGGTCGGGATCCCGCAAAGGGTGGGGGGGCCTCGGGGAGGGCTGTGAGTTCGATCGGCTTTTGCACCGAACCGCCCCAAACAGATGCCCTCCAGCCGCAGGCAGCTCCCGATAGGTGCCGATGGGTGGGGCATGCGGGGGGCATCTGCTTTCGGCAGTTCGGTGCACCAGCGGATCGAACTCATGCCTCCCCCCATGGTCACTCCCCCGAGGAGGAGGAGGAGGAAGAGGAGGAGGAGGAGGAGGGGGAGGAGGAGGAGGAGGAGGAGGGAGGGAGGGAGGAGGAGAGGAAGGAGGAGGAGGAGGCGGAGAGGAGGAGGAGGAGGAGGAGGAGGAGGGGGGGGTCGCGTCAGAGCCCTGCGACTCTGCACCCCAGGGCCAGTGGGTAAGAGGACGAGGCGCCAGGCCAGGGAGCAGGAGCGGCGGCCCCGAGGGGCACAGGAGGGGGGGGCGAGGAGGGGAGGGGGGAGGAGGAGGGGGGGATCGAGGAGGAGGGCGGGGAGGAGGGAAGGGAAGGGGGGAGGGGAGGGGAGGGAGGAGGGGAGGAGAGGGGAGGGACGGGGAGGAGCGGTGTGTCCGAGGAGGGCATCGTCCAGGGAGGAGGGCAGGGGGCCGGGCAAGAGGGGAAGAGCCCCAAGAGGGCCCCGAGAGGCCCAAGCCACGGATGTCCCTCGGGTGCTTTTGTTGAAGTTGTTTGACTCCCTCGCCTCGTCGGCTTCCCGACGTCCCGGGCGGCCCCAGAGGCCCCCAAGATCGCCCCAAGACGGCCCACGAGGCCCGCGCGGGGAAGCGGAGTGGGCCGGCGGGACGGGGGCAGGGCCGCGGTGAGTCCTACCGTGCCCTGGCTCCTCGGCGAGGCGGTGGACTTCGGCGCGAACAGCGGCCTCACCGGCGTCTCTTCGTTCGGCTTCGGGGGCACCAACGCGCGGGCGGACCTCTGGGGAAACTGCCAGAAGGCTCACCGGTTCAGCATCGCAGGCCTCGTCCCCCACCGCCATTCCGCCTGCTCTTTCTTCTTCCTCCTCCTCCTCCTGCCCTCCTCGCCCCCTCATCCTGACCCTCATCCCCCTCCTCGCCCTTCTGCCTTCCCCTCCATTGTATCCGCCCATCTCTCCCTGCTATTCCCCTTGTGCTCCTCGTTCTCCTCCTCCTCCTCATCCTCATCCTCATCCTCCCCTTCCTCCTCCTCCTCCTCCTCCTCCTCCTCCTTATCCTCCATATCCTTTGAGTCAACGTCCGAGTCCTTCTCGCTTTCCCTCCCTCTTATTCATAACCCGGCTCTCCCTTCTAAACAATGTCTCATCGTCTCAGTTCTCTTCAAAGCAACGCATATTTTGTTTGGGACATTCCCTCACTGATCGGTTGACAGTTCCAGCCTAGCTTTAGCCTCCCTCCATGTCCTTTCTCTCTGGACTTGATCATCCCAGCTTCTTTAGCCTCCTCCATATCTTCCGCCCCCCACCCCTCACCTGCTTCCTCTCCTCCTCCTCTTCCTCCTCCTCCTCCTGCTCTTCCTCCTCCTCCTCCTCAGGTTTTCCCTCATCTTCCAATCCAGTCAGTTTGTTTCTCTCCTCCTCGCCTTCATCCTCCTCCTGCTCCTCCTCCTCCTCTCTTCCTCCACCTCCTCCTCGTCGTCTTCCTCCTCCTCCTCCTCCTCGTCCTCGTCCTCGTCCTCGTCCTCGTCCTCCTTCTCTTCCTCATCCTCCATATCCTTTGGCCCTCATCCCTTCCTTTCGCCCTCATCCCTTCCTCTTGCTCACAAGCCGCCTCTGCCTTCTGAACAAATGATGTTCCTCGGCACATTGTTTTCCAAGCAACGTCTATTTCGCTTGTGACTTTCTGAACTGAACGGTTGACAGCTCCAGCCTAGCTTTAGCCTCCGTCTCCGTCCTATCTCCCTAGACTTGATTATCCTAGCTTCCTTACCCGCCTCCATAATCATCTTCCGCTTCACCTGCTTCCTCCCCTCCACCTCCCATTTAGTTTCATCCTCCCTCTTCCCAATCCAGTCCGTTTCTTCCTCCTCCTCTCCTTCTCCTCTTTCTCCTCCTCCTCCTCCTCCTCCTTCTTTTCCTCCTCCCTTTCTCTGCCCACCCCGCCTCACCCTCTCCCTCATCCTCCTTCTCGGCGTCCTTCTCCTCATGATGTTCTTTCTCGAGCTTCTCGTCGCACTCCATCTCAAATCCCTCATCCCCTTCCCCTCTCCCTTCCCTCATCTTCCTCCTCCTCCTCCTCCTGCTCCTCGTCGTCGTCTTGCTCGTGAGGCACGCTGACGAAGAGGCGCGAGATGGTCTTCTAGCAGGCCGTGCCGCCCCACCACTGTCCCAGGCCGTCGCCCTTCGACCCGCCTGCCCGCGACCCCCCGCGCTCCGGTGTGTGTGCCGCTGCCGTGCCCGAGCTCGGGCAGATACTGCACCGGCCACAGGGCGCGCGCGGGTCCAGAAAGCATCGGGGGCAGCGATGGAGGGGGACTTCGGCAGAGGGGGGGGAGGCCTCGACCCCCAATCGCCCACTGAGCGCCGACGGGGGCCCGATCAGCACCGCCCCGCCCAGGAGGGTACGTGAGATTCACTATCGGGAGCCGATCGCCGATCTATCGACGATGTATCGCCGATTCCGGAGTCGATGCATCCCCCCACATGCCCATCCCCCCCTCATCGTTGCCCCTCCAGACAGGGCAGGGAGGGCCAGAGTGGGAGAAGCGCCAGGCTCGCGTTCGCCGGAGCTCGGGTGGGCCGGCGCTAGCATGGGGCAAGCTCGTTCCCAGGCTTGGGCGGTCCAGTCTCCGTGGGATGCCTGCAGCGGGAGCTCGCGCAAGCTCGTTCCCAGGCTTGGGCGG
Source organism: Prorocentrum cordatum (assembly GCA_963575745.1). NCBI lineage: Eukaryota > Dinophyceae > Prorocentrales > Prorocentraceae > Prorocentrum > Prorocentrum cordatum. Next base: position 232,194 of record CAUYUJ010015740.1, read on the forward strand.
TCCAGTCTCCGTGGGATGCCTGCAGCGGGAGCTCGCGCCAGATTTCAGGTCGGGGCTCGTCATTTTCCTGACGGCACCGTCGGGCCAACCCGAGTCCCCCGAACCCGAGTCTTACGTCTTCCCGACATGGAGCCCGCCCACGGCTTCTGCTTCCGCTCCCCCCCCCTCTCTTCCCACGCTCTCGCTCCCCTCGGGCCGCACTCCCGCCCCGCCCTGCTTCCGCTCCTCACTGCCTCTCTCTCTCTCTCTCTCTCTTCTTTTTTCCGATTTCCGAGCATGCCAGCTTCAGCAGTCACCACGGCGCCCCTCGCCCCCCTGCGCCGCGGCGTCGACGACAGCGGCTGCGGCGGCGATGCCGACGACTACGACTGTCGACGACGACCGTCAGCGACCGCTGACGCCCTCTCCCCCCGCGGTTGCCAGGGGGCACCCGCAGTGCTGAGCGCACCATGGCCACGAGCGACGCTCGTAGGGGGCCCGCGCGCGAGCGCATCGAGCGGTCACGCGGGTGCGCGCGGCGGAGGAGAGGGCAGCAGGGGGAGCCCGAGCGGCAGGAGGAGCAGGAGCATCAGAAGGAGCGGGAGGCCTCTGGGGCCCCCTCCTACCCTTGCCTCTGGGGGGGGCTCCTCCTCCTCCTCCTCCTCCTCCTCCTCGCTCTCCTCCCTCCTCCTCCTCCTCCTCGCCCCTCCTCCTCCTGCTGCTCCTCCTCCTCCTCCTCCTCCTCCTCGCTCCTCCTCTCCTCCTCCTCCTGCCTCCTCCCTCACCTTCCTCCTCCTCCTCCTCACTCCTCCTCCTCCTCCTCCTCCCCCTCGTCCTGGCCTCCTCTCCTGCAGATGCTCCCGGCAACGGCATCGCCGGCGGCGACGGCGGCGCCGCCCCCCGTCGGCTTCTGCGGCGGCGCCCGCGGCGGCCTGCGCGAGGCGGGCGCGGGCGTGGAGCAGCCAGCCGAGGGGCAGTCGCCGCCCGACGCCAGCGGCGCGCCGGGCCACGCCGCCCCGGCCGCCTGGGCTCCCGCGCCCGAGCTGGCCGCGGGCTCGGGCGCCCGCGGCGGCCCTCGGCGGCCAGCGGCCGCCTCCTCGAGGGGCTTCCTTGCGGCCGTCGGCCGCCTCATCGGCGACCATCGGCGGCCTCGCCGGCGGCCTCACCGGCGGCCTCGCCGGCGGCCTCGCCGGCGGCCTTCGGCGGCCTGCTCAGCGGCCATCGGGGGCCTCATGGCGGCCGTCGGCAGTCTCTGGCGGCCTCGAGGCGGCCATCGGCGGCCTCACCGGAGCTCTGGAGGCCTTCGGCGGCCATCGGCGCCCGGGTCCAGCGTGGGGGCGCTGGGCAAGGAGCCCGCCCTGGCAGGGCCAGGCCCGCGACTTGCTCACGACAGGCCGTCCATCGGCGGCCGCGGAGCCCTGGAGCCTTTGTCCAAGGACGCCTCGTGCGTTGGCTTCCCCCAGGGCCCGTAGGGGAACGAGGGAGGATCGAGGTTCGAGCGCGGAGGTTCCGAAGGCTCTTCAACAGGCTCTCGTATATTGTTGGCCCGCTTGTGGCCTCTTCACGGGGCTCTGGAGGCCTCTGGGAGCCTCCAGGTACATGTGGAAAGCTCCAGGGACCTGGAGATCCTTGGAGGCTTCTAGAGTTTTCCAGAGGCTGCCTGAAGGCTCTGGAGACCTCTGGCCCATCCCCTCCACACAAGCCCTCGCAAGTAGTTCTGGTTCGCTTTTTTATCTATGTGCCCACACCTTGCCGCGACCTTCAGATGCTGCTCGGCACGCTCCCTGCCCTGACGCCTGTCTCTGGCGCCTCGGTCCTGCCGGTCCAAGCGACGCCTCGTCCGACGGGGTCCTCGCGGGGCTCTTGGAGCGTGGCGAACGAAGGGGGGGATAGGGAAAGGGGGGGGTACGAAATATGCTGCATGCAGCTGGTTTCGGCCCCGCCGCTGGGCCCATTCCCCGATTCATGGGCGCCTCCTGGCGCCGGGAGGCGCTGGGGAAATCAGCTACGAGAGCTGATTCTCGACCCTGCCCTTTGCTATCCCCCCCTTTCGTTCCCCCCGACTGGAGCGTGGCAGCGAGGCAGCCACAGCGGCGTCCGCGCCTGGATGCCGACCCCAAGCGGGAGAGCGAGCTCGGCGCCCCAGCGGCGCAGCGGCACACGACAGCTGTGCGACTCGAAGAACTCAGGCGGGAACACAACACACACACAGACAGACACAATGCATGGTCGACTCCTCAGAAAACATAGGAACATGCAGGAAGTGGGGGGGAAGACGAAATCCTCCCAAATAGGGAAAATATTGGGAATCCGGGGATTTGTGTGTACTTATTTGTGTGTCCCCTGGCCCCTTCAAGAACCCCCGCCCCCCTCAGGGCAGGAGTGCGTTGCTGCTGGGTGCCCACTGCTGCTTGGGCCTCCCACTCGTTGCGCGATACCCGGCCCCGAGCCAAAGCCCTGGGGCGGTTTTGGGGAGGTCGCCACCGCGATCGCTGCGGCCTCGAATCAGGGCAGGGTTCTTGCATGGAGTGGCATGCCCCTTCCCAGTAACCGCAGGAAGCAATTAAGAAACCCCCCCCCCCCCCCCCCCCCCTCTCCGGCGAAAGTATAACGCATCCAGCACCCTGGAGGCGTTATCCTGGCACCTCGCAGTCTTTGAGAAGATCGGAGAGAGGGAGGGTGGGAGGGAAGTGCGGGCCCACATTGCGAGGATGTCTCAAGCGACGCGTGTGCTTCATCGCCGCGGGGGGCCCCCCCCGTAGGACGCCCCCATAGGACTCACTCAGAAGACTCCCCCCCAGGACTCCCCCATAGGACCTCTCCCCTAGGACTTCCCCATAGGCCTTCCCCATCGGACCCCCCCCCCATAGGACTCCCCCGTGGGATTCCCCCATAGGACTCCTCCATAGAACTCCCTCCTAGGACCCCCCCATAGAACTCACCCACAAGATTTCCCATAGGATGTGTCAGAGCAGTTCTTGAGGATGTCTCAGGCGAAGCGTTTGTTTCCGAACCACACGGAAGCCAGATTGCGAGAGTGTTTCAGGCGGTTTGCTTGCGTCGGCACGCAGACTCTCGGGCCGGGCGAAAGGGGGGGATTGGGAAAGGGGGGGTTACGGAATTTGCTGCATGCAGCTGGTTTCGGCCTCACCGAGGGGCCCATTCCTCGATACATGGCCGCCTCCGGCGCCGGGAGGCGCCGAGAAAATCAGCTACGTGAGCTGATTCTCAAACCCCCCCTTTGCTATCCCCCCCTTTCGCCCGACCCGAGACTCGTCTGCGTTCGTAGCAGACGGATTCTCAGGCTTCTCGCGTCCGCAGCGTTCAGGCTGTCAGGCTAACCCTCAGGGTCTCAGGGTCTCACCCTCCAGCCCCTCGGCCTCCAGCCCTCTGCAGCGATGGCCGACGCCAGCGCCGTCAGCGCCCTCAGCGCCTCGGTCGCCGTGCTCTTCGCCTGGGCCGTCCAGAGGTCTCAGGCGGAGCTCTTCCTCAGCGCGGTCCAGGTGATTATCCTCGCGGTCGCGCTCAGGGTGCTGCACCAGCTCCTGGGGCGCCTCAGCGACGAGGCTTGGACCCTCAGCGGGATCGCGCAGCGGCTGAGCTTCGTCGAGGTCAGGCTCATGTGTCTAGAGTTCAGCCCGTACGAGTGCAGCAGGCAGATGCGTCAGGCCGAGGAGGAGGAACAGGAGGAGGCGGCGGAGGAGGGGGGGGAGGGGGAGGAGGAGGAGGGGGAGGAGGAGGAGGAGGAGGAGGAGGAGGAGGAGGAGGAGGAGGAGGAGGAGGAGGAGGAGGAGGAGGAGGGAGGAGAGGGGACGAGGGGGAGGGCGGGACTGGGAGGAAGAGCTAGGGAAGACGTATGCATAGCTACGAATAGCATGGGAGGTGTTAGTGGGAATAGGCAGGGATAGGTAGGAATAGGTAAGAATAGCTAGAGTAGGCAGGAATAGGTAGGACTAGCTAGGGATAGGCAGGAATAATTAGGCAAGAGAGGAATATATATAATAGGCAGGAATAAGAATAATAATAGCTAGGAATAGGGAAGCGTAGCTAGAAATAGGACAAGCTAGGAATCCGAATAGCTAGAATAGGCAGGGATAGGAATATCTAGGAATAGGAATAGCTAGAATATGCAGTAATAGGAATAGGTAGGAATAGGTAGAATAGGCAGGAATAGGCAGGAATAGGTGGGACTGGGAGCAATAGCTCGAATCGGCAGGAATAGGTAGGAATACGTAGGAATAGGTAGAGTAGGCAGGAATGGGTGGCAAGAGTCAGGAATGGGCAGGAATAGGCAGGAATAGGAATAGCTAGAATAGGCAGGAATATGAATAGGAATAGCTAGAATTCGGAATAGCTAGACATATGTAAAGCTAGGAATACGAATAGCTAGAATAGGCAGGAATAAGAATAGCTAGGAATAGGAAAAGCTAGAATAGGCAAGAATAGGAATATTTAGGAATAGTTAGAGTAGGCAGGAATATGCAGGAATAGGTGTGACTGGGATGAACAACAAGAATCGGCAGGAATATGTAGGAATACCTGGGAATTGATGGGGGGGGCTAGGACTCGCTAGGAATAGCAATAAATAAGTAGGAGTGTTGGAAGAGGTAGGAACTGTTCGGAATATGTCGGAATAGCTAGGGGGCGCTAAAAAGTGCGTAGGAATAGGCAGGGATGTACAGGAATACGTAGGGATGGCAAAGGATTTGTAGGAATATCTAGGAGTAGCTAGGACGAGGTAGGAATGAATACATACGTAGGAAGGCGTGGGAATATTTAGGTGCTGGTAAGAATTTGTATTTTGGAATACGTAGGAGTAGGTAGGCATAACTATATTGGAATTGCCATGGAAAAAAGGTAAGAGTCGGTCGAACAAGCTAGGAATCTGTAGGAACACATTGGTATACGTAGGGCTAAGTAAGCTAGGAAAAGGGGAACGGGGGGGGAGGAGGAGGAAGAGGAGGGGGAGGAAAAGGAGGAGGAGGAGGGGGAGGAGAGTGAGGGGGAGGAGGTGGCCGGGCTACAGCAGCAGTAGCAGCTTCAGGCCGTCGAGAGCTGGGACCCGCAGCGGGACGCCAGCTACGCGTCCCGCCAGCTCTTCCAGTACTCCGCGAAGTGCGCGAGGAACTTCTTTCAGCGGACGGCCACTCCAGTGACGTCAGCGCAGCTGTCGGCGATCATCAACTTCAGCCTCGAGAACGCCCAGCAGACTCCTGCGAACATCCAGACGATTCAGGCCCAGCTCGCGGCCTCGTGGCAGCAGGAGTTCCACGGCATCACGGGTCAGTACGACCCCACAGCGACGAGCGTCAGCGCAGCGGCCGCGGCTCAGGGCGTGGAGGCGATCAGGATTGACTTCTACGCTTTGACGAATTGAGCGCTCCCTCAGGAGCGCTCGCGAGCTCGCAGCGGGACGGGGGGGCAGGGGGTTGGAAGGAGCGAGGAGGAGGATGAGGAGGAGAAGGAGGAGGAGGATGGGGGAGGAGGAGGAGGAGGAGGGGAGGAGGCGGAGGAGGAGGCGGAGGAGGAGGAGGAGGAGGAGGAGGAGGGGACGCACCCTTTGTAAAGTTTTACCTCCGCCTGCTTTGTATTTTGTTTTTTTTTTGAGCTGGTTCGATGAAAGTTTAAGTTTATATGCATGTAGTTTCGATGTAGTTTCGATGTAGTTTACATCGGAACTACATGTAGTTTCGATGTAGTTTCGATGTAGTTTACATCGAAACTACATGCAGGTTCGATGTAGTTTCGATGTAGTTTCGATGTAGTTTCGATGTTGCTTCGATGTAGTTTCGATGTAGTTTCGATGTTGTTTCGATGTAGTTTCGATGTAGTTTCGATGTAGGAGGAGGGGGAGGAGGAGGAGGATGGGGGAGGAGGATGGAGGCGATCTCAGCATTTCAGGGAAGAGGAGGCGAGCTCAGCCTTTCGTTGAGGAAGCCTTCAACGACTTTTCAAGTCAGCGCCTCAGCGCTTTGTCGGTCGCAGTTCCCTTCGCGCCGGTTAGCTGAGGACTCGCTCAGCGTTTCAGAATCGGGTGCTAAGCTAACGCCACGGTGGCCTTCTTCTGAGCCACGTCAGAGGCTTTTCTTGGACGTGCTTTCAGTGCTCTGCTCTTTGCTCAGACCGCAGTCCAAGCCGCCGCCCGAAAAAAATCTCACTGCGTGGAGCTCCCCATATGTGCATCTCATATTTCTGAACTACTATTACTATTACTATTATTATTACTATTACTATTACTATTACTATTACTATTACTATTACTAGTACTATTACTATTACTAGTACTACTATTATTACTATTACTAGTATTATTACTATTACTATTACTATCACTATTACTAATACTATTAAAAGTACTATTACTATCACTATTACTATTAGTATTAGTATTACTATTACTATTGCTATTACTAGTACTATTACTATTACTATTACTAATACTATTACTATATCTATTACTACTACTATTACTATTACTATTGCTATTACTATTACTATTATTATTACTATTACTATTACCATTATTAGTACTATTACTATTACTATGACTATTACTATTACTATTAAGTATTACTGTTATTATTACTATTACGAGTACTATTACTATTACTATTACTCTTACTATTGCTATTACTATTACTATTACTAATACTAGTAAAAATACTATTACTATTACTATTACTATTACTATTACTATTACTATTACTATTACTATTACTATTATTATTACTATTACTATTACTATTACTATTACTATTTCTATTACTGTTACTATTACTATTACTATTACTATTACTATTACTACTACTATTACTATTACTACTACTAGTACTATTACTATTACTATTACTACTACTATTACTAATACTAGTACTATATCTATTACTATTACTATTACTATATCTATTACTATTACTATTACTATGACTATGACTATGACTATGACTATTACTATTACTATTACTATTACTATTACTATTACTATTACTATTACTATTACTATTACTATTACTATTACTATTGCTATTGCTATTACTATTACTATTACCATTACTATTACTATTACTATTATTATTACTATTACTATTACTAATACTATTAAAATTACCATTACTATTACGATTGCTATTACTATTACTATTACTATATCTATTACTATTACTATTTACTATTTCTATTTCTATTACTGTTACTATTACTATTACTATTACTATTACTAGTATTACTACTATTACTATTACTATTACTATTACTAGTACTAGTACTAGTACTAGTATTATTACTATTACTATTACTATTACTATTACTATTACTATTACTATTACCATATGTGCATCTCATATTTCTGAACTGCCATAGTGAGCGTCGGTCTTTCAGTGTCTGGCTATAGTGAGATTCCCACAGACATTCCTATGGAGATTCCTATGAGGATTCCGATGGGGGCTCCGATGAAGATTCATATTCCCATGGAGGTTCCTATGGACGTGCTCCTCTGGATATTCATACGGTTAATATTCCAATGGATGTTCTCATGGATTCTTCAGGAGGCCTCAGCACCCTTAGCTTGTCTTATGATGTCTGTGGTTTTTTCATTTGATTTTCCCAGGTTTTCCATGTCTTTCTGTGATTTTTCATATGTTTTCTCAGATGTTCCATGGTTTCCATATTTTTTCTTACAAGCTCTGGCTTGGTTTTTTTGTATTTCTTCTTAGTTGTTTTGGGGGTATTCTTTGGGTACACAATGGCCCACTCGCACTGCGGCGTGGGAATATTTTTTGGCCCTGCCGGGTGCTAAGATAACGCCACGGTGCGTGGCGGGGCGTTATCCTGGGATGG
>CAUYUJ010015740.1:240108-315331 GCA_963575745.1 Prorocentrum cordatum
GCGTCCCCTTCCTGCCACGCATTTTGCGACGTGACGACAGCACGACCATGTTGACAAGAAAAACAAAAACTGTGTATTGTCTTTTGCAGATTAGAATGGGACGGATTGGATGGGCGGGCGCGGGGTGCGCGCCGCGTCCCATTCCTGCCATGCATTTTGCGACGTGGACGACAGGACGTCCATGCGACGGTGCCAGTGACGGCGACGACTCTAGAAGGATTTGAGCATGCGCTCGCGGCGACGCGCGCGCATGTCGCCCGCGTTGTATTTTTTGCACAGGATTCGCGGCCTGGGTGCATGACAGAGCATCGCGAGTGCACCGCGCGATGACGTGAAATCGCTGGATTTGACAGAATTCTTAAGATTCCCATGGTTTTCCTATGATTTCAGCAAGAGAGCCCGGGCAGGAAATTTGTAGAATGTTTGTGAAAAAGCATTGGGTTTTTGATGTTTTTATGTTGAAATGCTTGCAAACACACGGTGTTCGGTAGGATTCTGACATGAACGCGCGCGTGTGCTCTTTGTAGTATTTTTTGCAATGGATTATCGCCGTGGACGACAGGACGTCCATGTCGAGAGGAAATAATAAGAAAAATAATGATTTTGTATTGTTTTTTACAGGTTAGGATGGGACCACCCGGATGTGGCCCCTATCTGCCGGCCTGAGGGGGGAGTAGGAGTATATTCTAATAAGGAATAAGGATAGGAGTAGGAGTAGGAGTAGGAGTAGGAGTAGGAGTCAAGCTAGCCAGCTCGAGCGAGTCAAGCATGGCATGCCCAGTCCCACCCGCCTCCCACAACATAAGAAGCAAAGCTGGCACAACTGGGGGCCGAAGTCACACCGGCCAGCCGGTTTGGTACAGCTGATGCGGCCGCGATGGCGGTTGCCGACGGGAACTGGCGAGCGCGTGTTGAATGCCGCGCACGCATTGCCAGACGAGTCGAGAATGGCCCGGTACACCGCACGAAGCCAGAGGTGGCCAGAGGAAGCCCGACGGTCTGACAGGACACCCCAAAGCATTTTTGTGAGAAAGCATTGGGTTTTTGATGTTTTTATGTTGAAATGTTTGCAAACACGCGGTGTTCGGTAGGATTCTGACATGAACGCGCGAGTGTGCTCTTTGTTGTATTTTTTTGCACAGGATTCGCGGCCTGGGTGCATGACAGAGCATCGCGAGTGCACCGCGCGATGACGTGAAATCGCTGGATTTGACCGAATTCTTAAGATTCCCATGGTTTTCCCATGATTTCAGCAAGAGAGCCCGGGCAGGAAATTTTAGAATTTTTGTGAAAAAGCATTGGGTTTTTGATGTTTTTATGTTGAAATGCTTGCGAACACAAGGTGTTCGGTAGGATTCTGACATGAACGCGCGCGTGTGCTTTTTGTGTGTGTTTTTTTTTTTGCAATGGATTATCGCCGTGGACGACAGGACGTCCATGTCGAGAGGAAAAAATAAGAAAAATGTTGATTTTGTATTGTTTTTTTTACAGGTTAGGATGGGACCCCCCGGATGCGGCCCCTAATGGCCGGCCTGAGGGGGGAGTAGGAGTATATTCTAATAAGGAATAAGGATAGGAGTAGGAGTAGGAGTAGGAGTAGGAGTCAAGCTAGCCAGCTCGAGCGAGTCAAGCATGGCATGCCAGTCCCACCCGCCCTCCCACAACATAAGAAGCAAAGCTGGCACAACTGGGGGCCGAAGTCACACCGGCCAGCCGGTTTGGTACAGCTGATGCGGCCGCGATGGCGGTTGCCGACGGGAACTGCGAGCGCGTGTTGAATGCCGCGCACGCATTGCCAGACGAGTCGAGAATGGCCCGGTACACCGCAGGAAGCCAGAGGTGGCCGGAGGAAGCCCGACGGGCTGACAGGACACCCCAAAGCATTTTTGTGAGAAAGCATTGGGTTTTTGATGTTTTTATGTTGAAATGCTTGCAAACACACGGTGTTCGGTAGGATTCTGACATGAACGCGCGAGTGTGCTCTTTGTTGTATTTTTTGCACAGGATTCGCGGCCTGGGTGCATGACAGAGCATCGCGAGTGCACCGCGCGATGGCGCGAAATCGCTGGATTTGACAGAATTATTAAGATTCCCATGGTTTTCCTATGATTTCAGCAAGAGAGCCCGGGCGGGAAATTTGTACAATTTTTGTGAAAAAAAACATTGGGTTTTTGATGTTTTTATGTTGAAATGCTTGCAAACACACGGTGTTCGGTAGGATTCTGACATGAACGCGCGCGTGTGCTCTTTGCGGTATTTTTTGCAATGGATTATCGCCGTGGACGACAGGACGTCCATGTCGATAGGAAAAAATAAGAAAAATGTTGATTTTGTATTGTTTTTTACAGGTTAGGATGGGACCACCCGGATGCGGCCCCTATCGGCCGGCCTGAGGGGGGAGTAGGAGTTTATTCTAATAAAGAATAAGGATCGGAGTAGGAGTCAAGCTAGCCAGCTCGATCGAGTCAAGCATGGCATGCCCAGTCCCACCCGCCCTCCCACAACATAAGAAGCAAAGCTGGCACAACTGGGGGCCGAAGTCACACCGGCCAGCCGGTTTGGTACAGCTGATGCGGCCGCGATGGCGGTTGCCGACGGGAACTGGCGAGCGCGTGTTGAATGCCGCGCACGCATTGCCAGACGAGTCGAGAATGGCCCGGTACACCGCAGGAAGCCAGAGGTGGCCGGAGGAAGCCCGACGGTCTGACAGGACACCCCAAGGGGGCCCAGGAGGCCCCAAGAGGCAGGAGTAGTAGTACCAGTGGTAGTGGTGTTGGTAGTGGTAGTGGTAGTAGTAGTAGTAACAGAAAAAGTAGTGCTATGACAAGTACTTGCAGTACTATTTGTATTAGTAGTATTATTAGTATTATTCGTAGTAGTAGTAGTAGTAGTAGTAGTAGTAGTAGTAGTAGTAATAGTAGTTGTAGTAGTAGTGGTAGTAGTAGTAGTAGTAGTAGTAGTAGTAGAAGTAGTAGTAGTAGTAGTAGTAGTAGTAGTAGTAGTAGTAGTAGTAGTGGTAGTAGTAGTAGTAGTAGTAGTAGTAGTAGTAGTAGTAGTAGCAGTAGTAACAAAAACTGTGTATTGTCTTTTGCAAATTAAAATGGGACGGATTGGATGGGCGGGCGCGGGGTGTGCGCCGCGTCCCATTCCTGCCATGCATTTTGAGACGTGGACGACAGGACGTCCATGCGACGGTGCCAATGACGGCGACGACTCTAGAAGGATTTGAGCATGCGCTCGCGGCGACGCGCGCGCATGTCGCCCGCGTGGTATTTTTTGCACAGGATTCGCGTCCTGGGTGCATGACAGAGCATCGCGAGTGCACCGCGCGATGACGTGAAATCGTTGGATTTGACAGAATTCTTAAGATTCCTATGGTTTTCCTATGATTTCAGCAAGAGAGCCCGGGCAGGACATTTGTAGAATTTTTGTGAAAAAGCATTTGGTTTTTGATGTTTTTATGTTGAAATGCTTGCAAACACACGGTGTTCGGTAGGATTCTGACATGAACGCGCGCGTGTGCTCTTTGTTGTTTTTTTTGCAATGGATTATCGCCGTGGACGACAGGACGTCCATGTCGAGAGGAAAAAATAAGAAAAATGTTGATTTTGTTTTGTTTTTTACAGGTTAGGATGGGACCACCCGGATGCGGCCCCTATCGGCCGGCCTGAGGGGGGAGTAGGAGTATATTCTAATAAGGAATAAGGATAGGAGTAGGAGTCAAGCTAGCCAGCTCGAGCGAGTCAAGCATGGCATGCCCAGTCCCACCCGCCCTCCCACAACATAAGAAGCAAAGCTGGCACAACTGGGGGCCGAAGTCACACCGGCCAGCCGGTTTGGTACAGCTGATGCGGCCGCGATGGCGGTTGCCGACGGGAACTGGCGAGCGCGTGTTGAATGCCGCGCACGCATTGCCAGACGAACTGTGTATTGTCTTTTGCAGATTAGAATGGGACGGATTGGATGGGCGGGCGCGGGGTGTGCGCCGCGTCCCGTTCCTGCCATGCATTTTGCGACGTGGACGACAGGACGTCCATGCGACGGTGCCAATGACGGCGACGACTCTAGAAGGATTTGAGCATGCGCTCGCGGCGACGCGCGCGCATGTCGCCCGCGTGGTATTTTTTGCACAGGATTCGCGGCCTGGGTGCATGACAGAGCATCGCGAGTGCACCGCGCGATGACGTGAAATCGCTGGATTTGACCGAATTCTTAAGATTCCTATGGTTTTCCTATGATTTCAGCAAGAGAGCCCGGGCAGGAAATTTGTAGAATTTGTGTGAAAAAGCATTGGGTTTTGATGTTTTTATGTTGAAATGCTTGCAAACACAAGGTGTTCGGTAGGATTCTGACATGAACGCGCGCGTGTGCTCTTTGTTGTGTTTTTTGCAATGGATTATCGCCGTGGACGACAGGACGTCCATGTCGAGAGAAAAAAAAAGAAAAATGTTGATTTTATATTGTTTTTCACAGGTTAGGATGGGACCACCCAGATGGGCCCCCTATCTGCCGGCCTGAGGGGGGAGTAGGAGTACATTCTAATATGGAATAAGGATAGGGGTAGGAGTAGGAGTAGGAGGAAGGGGAGGAGGAGGAGAGAGGAGGGGGAGGAGTAGGAGGAGGAGGAGGAGGAGGAGGAGGGAGGACGAGGAGGTTGAGTAGGCTCACGAGCAAGAGAAAGAGGATAAGGGGGAGAAGAATGAGCAGGAGGTGGAGGAAGAAGGCGGGCGTTTAGAAGGAGGATCAGGAGAAGGAGGAGGGAGGAGAGATCAAGATGACGATAGTCACGCGCGTCCATGTTTGATTGTGTACGTGTGCGAGCATGTGGGTAGGAGTTCGCGCGCGCGTGATGAAACAGACGAGAAGACGACACGCGAACGTGCAGCAGAAGCCCGCGCGGGACGGTCAGGGAAGGGAGCGCCTTGGGTCCAGCAGGGCGTGAGCCGTGCCTCGGAGGCACGGCCCCCCTCGGCCTCGGGGGCTCCCGAGGCCTCCCGGAGCAGCGCCCGCGGCGCGGCGCGGCCGCCCGCGCTTGAGGGCCCGAATCTGCCCCGGGGGGGCGCGCGCCCCACTCGATGCCTCCCGCCGCGCCGGGTTGATCTCCGAGGGGCCGCGCCCTCGGTCCAGAGGAGGAGGAGGAGGAGGAGGAGGAGGAGGAGGAGGAGAGAGAGGAGGAGGAGGAGAGGACCTCCCCTCTCCTCCTCCTCCTAATCCTCCTCCTCCTCCTCCTCCTCCTCCTCCTCCTCCTCCTCTCCTCCTCCTCCTCCTCCTCCTCCTCCTCCTCCTCCTCCTCCTCCTCCTCCTCCTCCTCCTCCTCCCGAGAGATGGCAGCGTTTTTGGGGTTCTGGGTTGCCAGCCTTTTTGGGGTTCCGGGTTTCCGGAACCCGGAATTTTGTGTTCGTGCCAAGGCGTCAGCGTTCGGGGTCGGGGCGGGGCGACTGGCCTTGGAAGGCTCCGCGTCCAGAGGTGCCAGCATCGCGCGTCGGGGCCGCCGGTGAGCGCGGATCCAGCTACGACGAGGACGGTGACGATCGACGAGGACAACAACAACAACAACAACAACAATCATTTTACCCGAACGCGTGGTGTTCTCCCCAGTGCCAGGGTTTTCATACGACACCAGGCAATACCCCCACTTCGTGGGGGGGCATTACAAGCTCTACCAAATATCCAAACGACTCTTCGCGACCACCCAAACCCAGCTTCCCGCCCTATGACGTTGGGACACTTCACTTCGTGGCGTGCGGACGACCGTGGCTACTACACTGGCGTGGGGTACACACCCACAGAACTTGGTCACTTATTCGGGGCGCGCATGTGCCCAGCATGGTGCAATTGTGCCATACAATACATAATACAGAGAGACAGAGAGAGAGACAGAGAGCAGACAGAGAGAGAGACAGAGAGAGCGGAGTTGGTCACATAAATGTTGGAAAACCATTGGTTGTTTTAGGATTCGGACAGCGCGCGCGGGTGGAAATTTTGAAAAGTCGTGCAGGTGTTTTTCGAGGACCTACGGTGCGATTCGTGTGATTTTATGATGCGCGGTGCTAAAATTCTTAAGAAGCCCAATGGTTTTTGGAGATTTCGGCGTGCGCGCGCGAAGAAAAAACGAATGTGTCCCGCATGGTATTATTTGACAGGGATGATGGCCCTGGCAGGTGCGCAACCGTTGTCGCAGAAGTTCGAAAAAGTTGCTCGCAAAAGCCCGTTTGACAGAAATGTTTAAAAAGTGTTGGGTTTCCTACGAATCCGCAAGAGCGCGCGGGATGAGATTTTGACATTTTTTTGTTGAAAAACCATTGGTTTTTTGATGTTTTTATGTTAAAATCGCTCCGAACACTAAGCTTTTGGAAGGATTTCGTCTTGCGCGCGCGAATGTCCACTTTACCTTATTTTTTGCAAGGGATTCTTGAAATTTGATTATATTAGAACAAGAAATGTCATTTTATAGTGTTTTTTGCAAGGGAAAACGGATTACAACAAAACAACCGGATCTGGACCCCATCCACTTTTCTGAAGCTTTCGCGAAAAAATGATGAAAATGTAGCTGCGGCCTAGGCGCGGCGGGGGGGCCGTGCACCAGGGGTCCCAACAATAATTATTCTTTAGAATTAATAATGTTCAACAACAACAACAACAACAACAACAACAACAACAACAACAACAACGACGACGACGACGACGACGACGACGACGACGACGACGACGAGGACGACGACGACGACGAGGACGACGACGACGACGGCGGCGGCGTCGGCGGCGGCGACGACCAGGATTGACGACGATCACGACGAGGACGAAGATGGCGACGACGACGACGACGACGCTCAACGACGCTCAATGACGATCAACGACGATCAACGACGACGCCGACGACGACGATCAACGACGACGATCGACGACCGACGACGACGACCAGGGTCGACGTCGACGAAGACGACGTCGACGACGGCCGACGACGGACGATCGACGGCCGACGACCGACCATCGACCATCGACGATCGACGGCGGTGGCGGGGGGAGACGCCGAGGTCGCACGTCAGGGCCGTGGACGAGCGGGGCTCGGCCTGGCGAGGCGCGCGGGCCTTCGCCGCCGCCCCTGCCGGCGCCGCCGGCGTCGCGCCTTTTGCCGCCCTCGCGCTCGCCGTACGCTCGCCGCCGCCGCTCGCGGCCGAGGCGGGAGCCGCGCCGCGGGCTCCGGCCCGCCGCGCTTCGGCGCAGCGCTGAGTCGGGCCTGTCCCCCTACAGGGGGATTTTCGACGAAAAACCAAAAATACCCCCAAAATAATTAAAAAAACAAAAAACAAAAAAGTTCAAAAATAGTCTGGGGACTATTTTGGGGGTATTGTTTGACATTTTTGGGGGTATTTGGGGGTCTTTTTTTATATTTTTCGTCGAAAATTGCCCTGCAGGGGGTATTTTTTATCTTTCGTCGACAACCCCCCTGTAGGGGGACACGCCCGACATAAGCGTAACACGCTACGCATCCATTGGGCCCCCTGACCGTCAACGTCCCGAGCCTTTCCACGCATCCCGCCCCGCGGAGCGGAGCGACACACGAGCCGTTCGCAGGTCGTGGCGTGTCGCCAGGGCCGCCGCCGCGACACGCCGCGCAGATGTTCCTGACCGTATCCATGACCACGGCCTGGGGGATCGATCTTCGGGGACCTCGGCAGGCAGTGTCCATATGGATACATTCTTCACGCACCAGCCCATTCAGAAACGTTGCACACGAGAGCTCACGGGGAATGGGAGGACGAGACGCATAGAGTGAACCAAAGCGGGCAACCATGGTGGACTGAGAGATCTCTGGGAGCAAAGGGGTGGGCCTGGATGGTCTTTTCGGGCCATCTCTAGGACCCATGCAGAGGCGAGGGGAGGAGGCGGAGGAGGAGGAGGACGAGGAGGAGGACGAGGAGGAGGAGGAGGCGGACGATGAGTAGGAATGGGGAGGAGGAGGAGGGTGGTGATGATGATGAGGCTAAGGGTGAGGACCATGATATGGAGGAGGAGGAGGAGGAGGAGGAGGAGGAGCAGAATGTATTCGGACGAGCAGAAGGAAGAGGAAGACTTTCGAGGAGGAGAGGGAGGAGGAGGGGAAGTGAGGGGGAGAAGAGCGAAGATCGAGAGAACGAATCGACAGCAGCTATCCTGTTCGGCGATGGGAGAGGGAAACTGACAAGTTTTCCTGTGCCGTTCGGGGGCGCCAGAGAGGGGAACTGAAAAGTTGCGAAGCGACGACGAGCATGAAATGGGGGAGGACGAGGACGATGTAAACGATGAGGACGACGATGACGAGGAGGGCGAAGTCTTTTGCCATCTTGGCGCTGTCTTGACTCACATCCTGAGACGATGAGCATGAGAGCTGTCGAGAGAAGAAAGCAATTTACACATACAACAAAGCTGAGCCGGCAACGGGGAATCGAGGGATTCTTGGGAAGGAAAGGACGGGGGCCTTGGAGAGGAGAGGGGAGGAATGAGGAGGAGGAGCAGGAAGAGGAGGAGGAGGAGGAGGAGAAGGAGGAAAAGGACGACGACGAGGACGAAGATGGGGAATAGAACGAGGATTCGGAGGAAGGGGGGAGGATGATGAGTAGATGGACGACACCGAGAGGACGAGGGGGAGGAGGAGCATGAGGAGAAGGAAGTAGAGGAAGAGAAGGACAAGGACGAGGAGGACGACGAGAGCAAGAACGAGCCGGAGGATGAAGACGATGACGAGGTGGATGAGGACGAGGAAAAGTACGAGGACGGAAAGGATGACGAGGAAGAAGACGAGGACGAAAAGGATGACGAACAGGAGGAGAATGAGGAAGAAGAGAGAAAGAGGACGAGGACAAAGAGGACGAGGACGAGGAGGACGAGGACGAGGACTCTAGCAGCCATGGGGGAGTTTTCTTGAGGCGCTCTTGAGGCCTTCTTGGGTTTCTTTTGGGGGGTATTGCGGTCCCTTTGGGGCTCTTTTGGGGAGTATTGGGGCCCTCTTGGAACCCTATTGCAGCCCTTTTGGGGGCCTCTTGGGAGCTCTGGAGGGCCTCTTGGGGCCATCTTGGAGGCCATTGATCAAAAGAAGGGAGGCTGATCTAGGCCCCCCTCAAGAGCCTCAAGAGCCTTCAAACACGTCTCTTGGGTCCTTTTCGGGGTGCTCTTGGGGGAGTGTACCACGGGCGCGCTTTCTCGTGTTAATTATTTGTGTTGTAACATCCCCCCCCTGGGCCAGGCTCAGCCTTTCCTCCGCCACAAAATCAATTAACCTGAGCGTCTTCCAGCCAGGGTGAGGGAGAGAGAAAGAGGGGGGCGAGAAAGAGAGGGAGAGAGAGAGAGAGAGAGATAGAGACAGAAGAGAAAGAGACAGAGGGAGAGATAAAGAGACACACACATATATGTGTGTTTTTGCACCCAATCTCGGAAAACCCTTAAAGACGCGAGGTGTTGTTATGTCCCCAACTCGTTCGAGCGATGGCTGTCAGCATGATGAGGAGGAGCTGCGTCCCGACGCCGCTGGGTCCAAACAACTTTTTGTCGTTTCATCGGCGGTGCTAGCTTGCACTGACACGAATTGTAATGTTGGACATCGGGTAACATTTGACAAAAAGGAGACCAGCATCCTTTTTGAGTTTGTTCCCTTGACCTGGCAGGATGAGGAAGGAGGAGGAGGAAGAGCAGGAGGGGACAGTCACTGGACAAACAACGAGGATCTTCCTTCCGGTTCGCTGGCCAGCGGCAGCCAGCAGCGGCCACCCGCAGCCAGCGAACCCGAAGAAAGCGAAGGCGGAGCAGCAGCAGCAGCAGCAGCAGCAGCAGCAGCAGCAGCAGCAGCAGCAGCAGCAGCAGCCAGCCGCCAGAATCCAGCGAGCAGGGCGCGGAAGGCAGCAGCAGCATGATCGGGGCCCGGAGGCGATGTCGGCGTGGTCATCGACGTTCGGCCCGACAGGGGCAGTGCCCTGGTGTTGTTCGAGGCGCCCTGATCCACCTCCTGCCTGCCACCCTCCCTGGTTCCTCTCGCCTCCCTCTTTCCTCCCTCCGAATTCTCGCACTTCCCCTTCAAACCCTCTTCGGTCCTCCGTCTTCCAGACCGCTTCATGACCCAGGAGGAGGAGGAGGAATTGGGCTCCTCCTTCTTCTCCTTCTACTCCCTTCCCTTCCCATTTCCTTCCTCCTCCTGCCTCCCCTGCTCCCCGCCCTCTCCTCTTTGTCTTCCTCCACCTGCTCCTCCTCCTTCGGGTTGCTTTCGTCACAACTCCCTCCCCCCCTCCCCTCCTCCCCCGCTCCCCTCTCCCCCCCCGTGCCCCTCCCATGCACGACGAGCTCGTGCCTGGTCAGAGGGTCAAAACATGCTTCCCCCTTCCCCCTCCCCCGCCCGCTCCTTCCTCCCCCCCCCCTACCCATTCCCTCGTCCCCTTTCTCCCCCCCATCCTCCCGCTCGCGCCGGCGAGCGAAGGCCGCGAGGCTGCGCGGGGAGGAGCGGGCACCGTTTGGCTGTGGCCTCCGTGGAGGATGGCGGGGAGGAGCAGGAGGAGGATTTGGAGGAGGAGGAGGAGGAGGAGGAGGAGGAGGAGGAGGAGGAGCAGGAGGAGGAGGAGGAGGAAGAGGAGGATGGAGAAGGAGGGGGAAGAGGAGGAGCAGGAGCATGAGCAGGAACAGGAGTAGGGGGAGGGTGAGGAGGAGGAGGAGGAGGAGGAGGACAGCTTCAACATCAACGCAGCTGAAGGAGCCACAAACTCCTTGTGTATCGCCATGGCCATGGAGTCGGTAATTTCTGATGCAGACGTAGTCATATGAGAGTTCGCGATTAATCATTACGCAGCCACCCACTTCGGAAACGGAGGATTCTTTGGCGTTGGGGATACGTAAGACGCAAAGCTTTTCATCACGACCTGCCGTGGGACTCGTGTTAGTTTGGGACGTTGATTTTGACAGCCTTTCATCAAACCCTTGGTTGGCACAAGAAACAGTTGCGCGCAAGTTTGCTAATGCGGGGGTCGACATGTTGTAGCACTGGGCGGTGCGTCAAGATCTTTGTCGCAGGCAGGTAATCACCCACTTCGCAGATGCACATCACGGAAACGCGATCATTCATCAAAGGATTGAAGACATGTTCGAGCTACACATGTTACAGGTTGTGTTGACAGGAGGAGGTTGTCAGGCAAACGCAGTAACGTCAGTGCCTTTGCCTACACAGGTGATTAGACGCAAACCTAATCTGGAAGGTTATATGGGCAACCACATATTCCGCGGTAATTCCTAGTCAACCGAAGTTTGAGCGGCCAGCAATTGACGCACCAGTCCAGCTCTGCCCTTATGACGAGGGTTGTGAAATGGAGGCGTATATGCCAGAGAAGTGGAAGGATGAGCAGGAGGAGGGATAGGTCCCTCTTCCGGCGTGGTGCCCGCGGTGACGTCTCCAGACGTCCAGCGTCGTTGTTGTTCACTTGTTTTCTTATGCTCATGCGTTAATGTTTATTGTTGATAGTTGTTTTTCTTATGCTGTGGAGAGTGACTTGTGTTGATCCGCCCTCACTGGTGCCCATTATTTGTCATTTGAAATGCCCCCCAGGGCTGGACCATGTTTTTTGTCTGGGGAAGTCCTGATGCTCAGACTGTGCCCTTGGCCCGCCGCAACAGCACAGGCTCCCGCTTCAGACTTCCTCATTTCCTCACAATGTATTCAGGCATCGCGCTGTTGCTGGAGACTCTCCTGCAAAGTCCTCGAGAATCGCGCTCTCGCTTGGGACTTCCTCGCACGTTGCTCGGGCGCTGCGCCCCCGAGGTCCAGCAGTCGCGCTCTCGCAGGAGACCCCCTCGAGGTCTACTCGGGAATCGTGCTCTCGCCTGAGACTCCGCACTGCGACGAAGACCGCTCGACGTGCCCCGGCCGCGCGACCCGCCCGTCGGGCTCCGCCCGCCCGTTCTCCGCGTTCTCACCAGGGGCCCGGGCGCCCGACACCCGCCCGTGAAGGCTCCGCCTCCGCCCGCCTGCTTGAGAATGTTCTGCCCGACCCGCCCGCCCGGGCCCGCCCGCCCGGGGCCCGCCCGGCGGGGCCCGCCCGCCCGACCCGCCCGCTCGAGTGCCGCGTCCGCCCGACCCGCCCGTCGGGGGTCCGCCCGCCCAGGCGGTCCGCCTGCCCGACCCGCCCGCGGGCGTCCGCGCGCCAGCCTTCCTGCTCCTTTTTCCTTGTTCCTCCTCTCGCGGATGTCGTGTCGTCCTCAGCCTTCCTTCCTCTTGCCCCCCCGTTCCTCTTCGTTTCCTCCTCCGTTCCTCCTCCTCTCTCCTTCTTTATCTGTGCCTCCTCTTCGTATTTGTTTTGGAAGCCGCGCCAACCACGTGTGACAGGCAAGGAAGATATGCCCCCGAAGGGGATGGGATCGAAGACGAGCATAGCGGATATCAAGGGTTTGAGATATACATCTAGAGTGACCAGCTGCATGAACAGTTAGCAGCGAGGAGCGAATAGTCTTAATAGTATAGTTGCAAGAACGTTGTATACGTTGGCACGTGTGTAAATGTATCTGTAGGTACACATCTAATTTGTGCAGGAACTGGTGCCCCCCCAAAACCGGGGCCCTGAACCTCTAGTTTGGGAACGGGGCCACCTGGACTTTTCCCCCGACTTTGAAAACAACCCCGAGGCCCTCCTGGATAGGCCCAGGAAGCCCGCAGACCTACAACAAAAACAAATGACACGAGTAGGCGCCCAAGACAGGCCAAGAGGGCCCCAAAACGGCCCCAGGGCAGCAACTAAACTCGGCCAGCAATTCGAATTCACAAGCATTCAAAGTATCACAGGAGCTATGCCACAACGCGTCGGCTTGGGCAGCCGGCATGGATTGTTACCGGTGTCTAGGGCTGATCCCGTCGAGCCGCATTGACGACCTGCGCGTTGCCAGGACCAGAGTTGCATTCGAAACCGCATCAATGACGTGCCGGGTTCGACATTCCTTGTGGTCGGCACCGCAGAGTGCCCAATCATGGAATTTAGAAATGTGCCAGGCGGCTCAGACGCACACGAACCACGACTTCGCCGACTATGGTTCGCGGCTTCAGCTGTTGGATGCACGCGATGACTTGATTCACGCTCTGTTGTTTTTGGACCCCCACTTGGGGTACGCCAGACAGTTGCCAGAGACAAGCTGGCTGATGGCGCTCGTGGTCGAGATCAGGTGGTCACAGGGGCCCTTGGTCTGTGCCACAGACAGCGAGGAGGTAAGCCAAGGATGGTGGGCTTGGAGAACAAATTGGATGCTGCTCCAGGAAACTGGGCGTCACGTCACAGTCTGCCCAGTGCTCGAGTGTGGGCTGGCCTGGTGCATGATGGTGGCAGGCATTATGTGTGGAACGCCTCGCCGGAGTGGCGCGCCGCGAACGCTGTAGCCTCCGAGGTCCAGCAGGTGCGAGCGCAGCAAATCGAGGCATACGTCAACCTCATAAGAAAACGGTTCCTTCGGGCGGCGCTCGAGGCCACCACGCATGAGGCGCAGGAGCCGTCTGGGTGCCGCTGCTGTTGCTGGTCCTCCACCTCCCCCATGCCCTTCCGCAGTGGACCTTTCCAGCGCCGGCCACGTTCTTGGGTGGCAGACCTGTTGGGGCTCCACGGCGGCGGAGACTGCATGTTTCGTTTCTTTCGCAAGTCGAATGCTTTCGGTTAGAGCACTGTTCCAGTCATGTGTCCAGGGAGGGGTGGCGTTTACATCTCGTTGGGCGATGGGCCCGTCACGTGCGCACAGATCATGATGTTTCGCAGAACTTTGCCCTTCTGATTTTGCGGCTCTTGAGGGTGCTGTAGCTGACGCCAGTTGCGTGGGCCAGCCCCGGTTTGTCGAATATGTTTGACCACGACAATACGGGGCTGTATCGGTCGACATTCCAGAACCCTCACACCCAGAATATTCGGTAAAATTGATAAGCAGGTTCGAGTTTCTTTTATTCGAGATTCGCTTCGCAATCGGTATCGCCTCACCTCGCCTCCCTCGATCTCTCTCTATCTCTCCCTCCTCCTTCCGCTATTCCGTAGCCATTTTGGCCCACGCCATTTTGTTTCAATGCTCGGAGCAAAGTTCGTTCGAGCCTTGACTCGATTGTGTGGCAGCTCCCTGAATGATCTTCGTGAATGCTAGGCATCCCTGAGTCGACTCTCCTCAGACAGATGTCTTTCAATATTATTCTGGATGTTGGACATCTGCCGAGGATCACGGGAAGAACACAATTCTTTCGCAGTGGCCATCAAGAAGTGTTCGAGGGCGAAGCAATGGAGTGCAGCGCTATCGCTTTTGCGCGAAGCGTCTGCGTTGCGTTCGAAAGTTAGTCCAGGCTGTTACATTTCGCTTGTCAGCATATGTAGTAAGGGAAGGCAGTGGCAACGGGCTCTTGCGCTGCTCAGCGAGATGTGGGCGGCAAAGGTGGAACCCGACGTCGTTGGCTTCAACGCCGGGGTCAACGCCTGCGAGAAAAGCAAGCAGTGGCAGCGGGCCTTGGGGCTGCTCGTCGAGATGTGGGCGGCGAGGCTGGAGCCCGACGTCATCAGCTACAGCGCTGGGATCAGCGCGTGCGCGAAAGGCGAGCAGTGGCAGCAGGCGCTCGCGCTGCTCAGCCAGATGCGGGGGGCGTGCATCGAGGCCGACACGATCTGCTGCAACGCCGGGATCAGCGCGTGCGAGAAGGGCGAGCAGTGGCAGCGGGCTCTCGGGCTGCTGGGCGAGATTTGGGCGGCGAAACTCCAGCCCGACGTCACCCAGACCACACGCTTTTTGGATTCGCGGGTCGAAAGGGCACCTCTTCCGGTCGAAGCTGAGCGCGCCGCGGGAAGCTGGAATCAACAAAAAAGGGGGGGAAGGGAAGGAGCGCAGCCTCACGGCGAGGCCAGGAGGAGGCGAAGCCTCGGGATCAGCTCCAGACCACACGCACTCCATGGGGGCATCGCATGCGAGGAGCACGCCCGGCGCACTCTGCTCCGTCCGGCCGCTGGCGGCTTCTCTGTGGTGCTGCGGTCACGCGGTGGGCCACGGGCCGCCCCCCGGGGCCCGAAAAAGCGCGACGCCGGCGGCGCCCCCGGCGTGCCGCTCTTCGGAGCGGGCCGCACAGCGCCCTCAGCGCTGGAAGGGGCACCTGAGCGCTGGAGGGCGATCCACCAGAGGGGCAGGAGGAGGAGGGGGGGGACGAGGAGGAGGGGGGGGAGGAGGAGGAGGAGGAGGAGGAGGAGGAGGAGGAGGAGGAGGAGGAGGAGGAGGAGGAGGAGGAGGAGGAGGAGGAGGAGGACCCCAGGACTTGCCAGTGCTCTTCGCTTCTCCACCTCTTCGCGACCACCTTACCCCGGCACGGCCTGGGAGTCGCCAGAGGCGCCTCCACGATGTTCCCAAGGCGGCCCCAAGAGGGCCTTGTGATAGCACCAGGGCGCCACATCAAGACGACCCCAGGAGAGCCCCAGGACGGCCCCAGAGCGCTCTGGACTGGAAAGCCCAAGGCGGCTTGGGAGGGCCCGCAGACGGCCTGGGGGGACCCCAGGGGGCGACATGACGGTCCAGGAAGCCCCTTGGAGACTCCCACCACTCCCACCACGGCCCATATGTCCAGCAGCAGCAGGGGCAGCCGCCATGAGCAGCCAGCAGCAGCAAGCATTAACCGCAGGAAGCAATTAAGAACCCCCCCCCCCCCCCCCCCCCCCCCCCTCTCCGGCGAAAGTATAACGCATCCAGCACCCTGGAGGCGTTATCCTGGCACCTCGCAGTCTTTGAGAAGATCGGAGAGAGGGAGGGAGGGAGGGAAGTGCGGGCCCACATTGCGAGGATGTCTCAAGCGACGCGTGTGCTTCATCGCCGCGGGGGGCCCCCCCCGTAGGACGCCCCCATAGGACTCACTCAGAAGACTCCCCCCCAGGACTCCCCCATAGGACCTCTCCCCTAGGACTTCCCCATAGGCCTTCCCCATCGGACCCCCCCCCCATAGGACTCCCCCGTGGGATTCCCCCATAGGACTCCTCCATAGAACTCCCTCATAGGACCCCCCCATAGAACTCACCCACAAGATTTCCCATAGGATGTGTCAGAGCAGTTCTCGAGGATGTCTCAGGCGAAGCGTTTGTTTCCGAACCACACGGAAGCCAGATTGCGAGAGTGTTTCAGGCGGTTTGCTTGCGTCGGCACGCAGACTCTCGGGCCGGGCGAAAGGGGGGGATTGGGAAAGGGGGGGTTACGGAATTTGCTGCATGCAGCTGGTTTCGGCCTCACCGAGGGGCCCATTCCTCGATACATGGCCGCCTCCGGCGCCGGGAGGCGCCGAGAAAATCAGCTACGTGAGCTGATTCTCAAACCCCCCCTTTGCTATCCCCCCCTTTCGCCCGACCCGAGACTCGTCTGCGTTCGTAGCAGACGGATTCTCAGGCTTCTCGCGTCCGCAGCGTTCAGGCTGTCAGGCTAACCCTCAGGGTCTCAGGGTCTCACCCTCCAGCCCCTCGGCCTCCAGCCCTCTGCAGCGATGGCCGACGCCAGCGCCGTCAGCGCCCTCAGCGCCTCGGTCGCCGTGCTCTTCGCCTGGGCCGTCCAGAGGTCTCAGGCGGAGCTCTTCCTCAGCGCGGTCCAGGTGATTATCCTCGCGGTCGCGCTCAGGGTGCTGCACCAGCTCCTGGGGCGCCTCAGCGACGAGGCTTGGACCCTCAGCGGGATCGCGCAGCGGCTGAGCTTCGTCGAGGTCAGGCTCATGTGTCTAGAGTTCAGCCCGTACGAGTGCAGCAGGCAGATGCGTCAGGCCGAGGAGGAGGAACAGGAGGAGGCGGCGGAGGAGGGGGGGGAGGGGGAGGAGGAGGAGGGGGAGGAGGAGGAGGAGGAGGAGGAGGAGGAGGAGGAGGAGGAGGAGGAGGAGGAGGAGGAGGGAGGAGAGGGGACGAGGGGGAGGGCGGGACTGGGAGGAAGAGCTAGGGAAGACGTATGCATAGCTACGAATAGCATGGGAGGTGTTAGTGGGAATAGGCAGGGATAGGTAGGAATAGGTAAGAATAGCTAGAGTAGGCAGGAATAGGTAGGACTAGCTAGGGATAGGCAGGAATAATTAGGCAAGAGAGGAATATATATAATAGGCAGGAATAAGAATAATAATAGCTAGGAATAGGGAAGCGTAGCTAGAAATAGGACAAGCTAGGAATCCGAATAGCTAGAATAGGCAGGGATAGGAATATCTAGGAATAGGAATAGCTAGAATATGCAGTAATAGGAATAGGTAGGAATAGGTAGAATAGGCAGGAATAGGCAGGAATAGGTGGGACTGGGAGCAATAGCTCGAATCGGCAGGAATAGGTAGGAATACGTAGGAATAGGTAGAGTAGGCAGGAATGGGTGGCAAGAGTCAGGAATGGGCAGGAATAGGCAGGAATAGGAATAGCTAGAATAGGCAGGAATATGAATAGGAATAGCTAGAATTCGGAATAGCTAGACATATGTAAAGCTAGGAATACGAATAGCTAGAATAGGCAGGAATAAGAATAGCTAGGAATAGGAAAAGCTAGAATAGGCAAGAATAGGAATATTTAGGAATAGTTAGAGTAGGCAGGAATATGCAGGAATAGGTGTGACTGGGATGAACAACAAGAATCGGCAGGAATATGTAGGAATACCTGGGAATTGATGGGGGGGGCTAGGACTCGCTAGGAATAGCAATAAATAAGTAGGAGTGTTGGAAGAGGTAGGAACTGTTCGGAATATGTCGGAATAGCTAGGGGGCGCTAAAAAGTGCGTAGGAATAGGCAGGGATGTACAGGAATACGTAGGGATGGCAAAGGATTTGTAGGAATATCTAGGAGTAGCTAGGACGAGGTAGGAATGAATACATACGTAGGAAGGCGTGGGAATATTTAGGTGCTGGTAAGAATTTGTATTTTGGAATACGTAGGAGTAGGTAGGCATAACTATATTGGAATTGCCATGGAAAAAGGTAAGAGTCGGTCGAACAAGCTAGGAATCTGTAGGAACACATTGGTATACGTAGGGCTAAGTAAGCTAGGAAAAGGGGAACGGGGGGGGAGGAGGAGGAAGAGGAGGGGGAGGAAGAGGAGGAGGAGGAGGGGGAGGAGAGTGAGGGGGAGGAGGTGGCCGGGCTACAGCAGCAGTAGCAGCTTCAGGCCGTCGAGAGCTGGGACCCGCAGCGGGACGCCAGCTACGCGTCCCGCCAGCTCTTCCAGTACTCAGCGAAGTACGCGAGGAACTTCTTTCAGCGGACGGCCACTCCAGTGACGTCAGCGCAGCTGTCGGCGATCATCAACTTCAGCCTCGAGAACGCCCAGCAGACTCCTGCGAACATCCAGACGATTCAGGCCCAGCTCGCGGCCTCGTGGCAGCAGGAGTTCCACTGCATCACGGGTCAGTACGACCCCACAGCGACGAGCGTCAGCGCAGCGGCCGCGGCTCAGGGCGTGGAGGCGATCAGGATTGACTTCTACGCTTTGACGAATTGAG
Source organism: Prorocentrum cordatum (assembly GCA_963575745.1). Classification (NCBI taxonomy): domain Eukaryota; class Dinophyceae; order Prorocentrales; family Prorocentraceae; genus Prorocentrum; species Prorocentrum cordatum. Next base: position 258,550 of record CAUYUJ010015740.1, read on the forward strand.
CGCTCCCTCAGGAGCGCTCGCGAGCTCGCAGCGGGACGGGGGGGCAGGGGGTTGGAAGGAGCGAGGAGGAGGATGAGGAGGAGAAGGAGGAGGAGGATGGGGGAGGAGGAGGAGGAGGAGGGGAGGAGGCGGAGGAGGAGGCGGAGGAGGAGGAGGAGGAGGAGGAGGAGGGGACGCACCCTTTGTAAAGTTTTACCTCCGCCTGCTTTGTATTTTGTTTTTTTTTTGAGCTGGTTCGATGAAAGTTTAAGTTTATATGCATGTAGTTTCGATGTAGTTTCGATGTAGTTTACATCGGAACTACATGTAGTTTCGATGTAGTTTCGATGTAGTTTACATCGAAACTACATGCAGGTTCGATGTAGTTTCGATGTAGTTTCGATGTAGTTTCGATGTTGCTTCGATGTAGTTTCGATGTAGTTTCGATGTTGTTTCGATGTAGTTTCGATGTAGTTTCGATGTAGGAGGAGGAGGAGGAGGAGGATGGGGGAGGAGGATGGAGGCGATCTCAGCATTTCAGGGAAGAGGAGGCGAGCTCAGCCTTTCGTTGAGGAAGCCTTCAACGACTTTTCAAGTCAGCGCCTCAGCGCTTTGTCGGTCGCAGTTCCCTTCGCGCCGGTTAGCTGAGGACTCGCTCAGCGTTTCAGAATCGGGTGCTAAGCTAACGCCACGGTGGCCTTCTTCTGAGCCACGTCAGAGGCTTTTCTTGGACGTGCTTTCAGTGCTCTGCTCTTTGCTCAGACCGCAGTCCAAGCCGCCGCCCGAAAAAAATCTCACTGCGTGGAGCTCCCCATATGTGCATCTCATATTTCTGAACTACTATTACTATTACTATTATTATTACTATTACTATTACTATTACTATTACTATTACTATTACTATTTCTATTACTATTACTAGTACTATTACTATTACTAGTACTACTATTATTACTATTACTAGTACTATTACTATTACTATTACTATCACTATTACTAATACTATTAAAAGTACTATTACTATCACTATTACTATTAGTATTAGTATTACTATTACTATTGCTATTACTAGTACTATTACTATTACTATTACTAATACTATTACTATATCTATTACTACTACTATTACTATTACTATTGCTATTACTATTACTATTACTATTACTATTACCATTATTAGTACTATTACTATTACTATGACTATTACTATTACTATTAAGTATTACTGTTATTATTACTATTACGAGTACTATTACTATTACTATTACTCTTACTATTGCTATTACTATTACTATTACTAATACTAGTAAAAATACTATTACTATTACTATTACTATTACTATTACTATTACTATTACTATTACTATTACTATTATTATTACTATTACTATTACTATTACTATTACTATTTCTATTACTGTTACTATTACTATTACTATTACTATTACTATTACTACTACTATTACTATTACTACTACTAGTACTATTACTATTACTATTACTACTACTATTACTAATACTAGTACTATATCTATTACTATTACTATTACTATATTACTATTACTATTACTATTACTATGACTATGACTATGACTATGACTATTACTATTACTATTACTATTACTATTACTATTACTATTACTATTACTATTACTATTGCTATTGCTATTACTATTACTATTACCATTACTATTACTATTACTATTATTATTACTATTACTATTACTAATACTATTAAAATTACCATTACTATTACGATTGCTATTACTATTACTATTACTATATCTATTACTATTACTATTTACTATTTCTATTTCTATTACTGTTACTATTACTATTACTATTACTATTACTAGTATTACTACTATTACTATTACTATTACTATTACTAGTACTAGTACTAGTACTAGTATTATTACTATTACTATTACTATTACTATTACTATTACTATTACTATTACCATATGTGCATCTCATATTTCTGAACTGCCATAGTGAGCGTCGGTCTTTCAGTGTCTGGCTATAGTGAGATTCCCACAGACATTCCTATGGAGATTCCTATGAGGATTCCGATGGGGGCTCCGATGAAGATTCATATTCCCATGGAGGTTCCTATGGACGTGCTCCTCTGGATATTCATACGGTTAATATTCCAATGGATGTTCTCATGGATTCTTCAGGAGGCCTCAGCACCCTTAGCTTGTCTTATGATGTCTGTGGTTTTTTCATTTGATTTTCCCAGGTTTTCCATGTCTTTCTGTGATTTTTCATATGTTTTCTCAGATGTTCCATGGTTTCCATATTTTTTCTTACAAGCTCTGGCTTGGTTTTTTTGTATTTCTTCTTAGTTGTTTTGGGGGTATTCTTTGGGTACACAATGGCCCACTCGCACTGCGGCGTGGGAATATTTTTTGGCCCTGCCGGGTGCTAAGATAACGCCACGGTGCGTGGCGGGGCGTTATCCTGGGATGGACCACCCCACAGGATGGCCGAAAATAATTAATGTTTCAATACGGATATCAATAAGAATTTGTTAGGAGAGGGACGATGAGGAGAATCAGAAAAAGGAGACTTGTAGTGGACGGTAAGGAGAGCGTGTGAACCTGCAGTCGCTGGGTACGAGCTATTACTATTACTATATCTATTACTATTACTATTACCATTTCTATTACTACTATTATTACTATTACTATTACTATATCTATATATATATATATATATATTACTATTACTATTACTATTACTAATACTATTACTATTACTATTACCATTCTTACTACTATTACTATTACTATTACTATTACTGTTACTATTACTATTACTATTACTATTACTATTACTATTACTATTACTGCTACTATAACTATCGAGGGCGCGTTTTTGGAAAAGGACGCCGCCGACCTCCTCGGGGTCTCCCTCGAGCCCCCCTTTCGGGAGCCCCAACGGTTCACACCTCGGGGTCCCCGCCGTCAAGGCGCCTCCCTCAGGGCTCACCCAGAGGCCCCCTCAGGAGCTCCACGCTGGCGCGCAGCAGGCGAGAGCACGTATTTGAAAAGGCAGCCGCCGACCTCCTCGGGGTCTCCCTCAAGCTCCCCTTCGGGAGCCCCAAAGGTCCACACCTCGGGGTCCCCGCCGTCAAGGCGCTTCCCTCAGGGTTCTCCAGAGGGCGCCTCAGAAGCTCCACGTTGCTACGTTGCAGGCGAGCACAAGACGGCCGCCGACCTCAGGCCTGAGCCTGGGCCTGAGCCTGAGCCGGACTGGCCGCGGGCTCAGGGGCGCGTCCTGTGAAGCCGACCGCGTCCTCCGCCTCACCCCCCTCCCCCGTCCTCCTCCGTAGTCATCCTGGCTTCAGAGGTGGCTCAGACATCCCAGGCCATGGAGCGATTCTTCCTTCCAGGAGCCAGGGTCCGGCCGAAGGGGCCCCCGCCGCGCGGACCTGGCAGGCCCCCCAAGGTCAGGGCAGAGCAGCCGTCAGAGCCGCAGCAGGACACCGCCCCAGCAGCACCTGCGTCTTCAGCGGCTCCCGCGGCTTCAGCAGCAGGACAAGGAGCAGCCCAGGTTGCGGTGCAGGAGCAGCCGAGGAGAGGCAGGAGAAGGAGCAGGGCGCCCGCGCCTCCTGCAGACCCCGCGGCCTTGGAGGCGGCAGGGGAGGCTCTCAGGCCGACGAGGGTCAGGAGGACAGACAGCATCCAGAAGCGGGTCATGGAAGCGCAAATCAGCGCTATGTCCCGTCAGTTGGCCCGCGTCACGTCTCAGGTCGCGCTGCTCCAGGGGGCGGGGACTGAGGCCGAGGCAGCTCAGCAGCGAGAGGCTGCTGAGCAAGAGCGGGAGCAGGACCTGCAGAGGCTCCGCGACCTACTCGGGCGCCCTCAGGCTCAGGCCGCGCGCGTCTGGGGGGACTTCGGGCACCTCGGAGGCGCTTCGGGCGCTCAGGGGGCGCAGTTCGGAGAGCTTGGCAGGGCGGGGGGCTTGCAGAACTCAGGAGGGTTCGGCCACAGTGGGTCAGCCGCGGGGCGGCTGCAGGGCGAGGGCTCTCAGCGAGAGCAGGCTCGCAGGAACGGCCTCCTGGGCAAGGCGGGGGGCCTACAAATAGACACCCACACCCAGATCGGAGGTCATCTCCATGGAGGGATGTTCACCCACACCTTCGGTGTTGGTGGTAATACTTACGCCTCACGTGGCTTGAATATTACCACCATCACCGAAATCGTGGGCCAACCTCCGATCTTGGTGTTGGTGTCTCCTTGTAGGCCTTCCATAAGGCCGCGGGTCAGGAGGGCGCCATGTACGGCAGGTGCGGTGGCAGGCCTCCGAAGGAGAAGGACGAGGAGGCCCTTGAGCTGCCCGACGCGGTCCGCAGGGTGCTCAGCCCAGAGGAGTTTCAGAAGGCCCCCATGCTCGGACACAAAAAAAAAGCCGCTGAGTACATTGAGGGACAGCTGCTCAAGGCAGGGTTCGTCAAGGGGCCAGACAATAAGCCGACCGAGGAGCAGTGGGCGACGATCAGGCCCCTTTTCGGCAAAGGCGTCAAGACCAGGCAGCTCGTCAGGATATACGAGCGCAAAGACAAGGTTGAGAAAGGGATTCAGAAAATGCGCCTGGGCAGGACAGGGGGCATCTACTGCCGCCGCAGGAAGAAGCAAGGCCTCGGAGGGCAGCTGGGCAAAGGGGTCCGGCTGATTGAGCGGCACGTCCACCAGTCAGCTGAGGCGAAAGGGCCCGGGAAGCGCAGCCTCCTCATGCCTGTGTTTGAGGAGGTGCACAAGACCTTCCTGAGGTGGAGAAAGGGAGGCCAATACGTGGATTCAGGAGACTTGCACGTAGAGTACTGCCATCAGGCCGCCGCCACGAAGCAGCGACTTCAGCTGGAGATGTCCCCCGACGGTTGGCTGCCGAGTAGGCAGAGGGCCCTCTATGAGGAGATTCAGAAGCGCGAGGCTGCTCACGAGAAGAGTGACAAGAACATAGAGTACACAGTGGATTTCATCAGGGAAACATATGGTATCAGGTTGTACAAACCTCAGCGCCTGCTGAGTATCCCTATGGAGGAGGAGGAGAGGAGAGCCCTTGCGGGTTGGCACAGCTTCGATCAGGCTCTCAGGCTGGCCTGCTTCGACCCCCTCGAGAACCTGTCAGACCTGGTGGCACACCCCCAGGCATTCCGAGACCACGTTGGGGACTTGGTGATCTTCATGTCGGATCAGGTGCCTATGTGGCTGAAGATCAGCCCAGGGAAGCAGCTGTACGCTGCCGCAGAGGTCCCCGACATCATTCGCAGAGGGGCTCAGGAGAGCTCCGTGCAGGCACGGCAAGACCAGCTTCTCAACGACGAGGACGAGGACGATCCCGAGGGCCTCACTCAGCTCAGGGGGGAGAACTCAGCAGATCAGGACAAGTACCGCATTACTGTTGATCTGGAGCAGAGGGTCTATGGGTGGTGTTCAGAGACGTCAGATCCGAGTTTCCAGTGGGGTACAACCTCAGTCGTCTTCACAGGCGCCCACTGCAGGCTCTCGAACATCTCAGAAGACGGGAGGTGGATTCAGACAGAGCGCTTCCACGTGGACGGTAAGGAGGTCGTCAGGCTGGCGGGCAACATGGTGCCGGACTCTTTTGCTAAGTCTCTCAGATCGTTGAGGCAACGGGAGCGTGTGAACCTGCAGTCGCTGGGTACGAGCGGGAGCAGCGCGCATCCTCGGCTTTTCTGTTCTGTCCTGGAGCTTTTCCTACTTCGTGGTGTCCTTACGTTTTTTGACTTACTATGACTATTACTATTACTAGTACTATTACTATTACTATTACTATTATTATTACTATTACTAGTAGTACTACTAGTACTATTACTATTACTATTACTATTACTATTACTATTACTATTACTATTACTATTACTATTACTATTACTATTACTATTACTATTACTATTACTATTACTATTACTATTACTATTACTATTACTATTACTATTACTATTACTATTACTATTTATTACTATTACTATTACTATTACTATTACTATTACTATTACTATTACTATTATTATTACTATTACTATTACTATTACTAGTACTATTACTATTACTATTACTATTACTATTACTATTACTATTACTATTACTATTACTATTACTATTACTATTACTATTACTGTTACTATTACGATTACGATTACTATTACTTTTACTATTACTATTACTCTTACTCTTACTATTACTATTACTATTACTATTACTATTACTATTACTATTACTATCACTATATATATGACTATTACTATGACTAATACTATTACTATTACTATTACTATTACTATTACTATGACCATTACTAGTACTATTACTATTACTATTACGACTACTACTAGTACTAGTACTAGTACTATTACTATTACGATTACTAGTATTATTACTATTACTATTGCTATTTGTATTACTATCACTATTACTATTACTATTACCATATCTATTACTATTACTATTACTATTACTATTACTATTACTATGACTATTACTATTACTATTACTATTACTATTACTATTACGATTACGATTACTATTACTATTACTATTACTATTACTATTACTGTTACTATTACTATTACTATTAGTATTACTATTACTATTACAAGTGCTATTACTGTTACTATTACTTTTGCTTTTACTATATATATTACTATTACAATTACTAAAACTATTAAAATTACTATTACTATTACGATTACTGTTACTATTACTATTACTATTAGTATATATGTTACTATTACTATTACTATTACTATTACTATTACTACTACTATTACTATTACTATTACTATTACTACTACTATTACTATAACTAGTACTATTACTATTACTAGTACTATTACTATTACTATTACTACTACTACTATTACTATTACTATTACTATTACTTTTAGTATTACTATTACTATTACCATTGCTATTACAATTACTATTACTATTACTAGTACTATTACTATTACTATTACGACTATTACTACTATTACTATTACTAATACTATTAAAATTACTGTTACTATTACGATTACTGTTACTATTACTATTACTATTACTATTAGTATATATATATATATTACTATTACTATTACTATTACTATTACTAGTACTATTACTATTACTATTACTACTACTATTACTATTACTATTATTATTACTATTACTATTACTATATCTATTACTATTACGATTACTATTACTAGTACTATTACTATATTACTATTACTATTACTATTACTATTACTATTACTATTACTATTACTATTACTATGACTATTACTATTACTATTACTATTATTGTTACTATTACTATTACTATTAGTATTACTATTACTATTACTAGTGCTATTACTGTTACTATTACTATTGCTATTACTATCACTATTACTATTATTATTACTATTACTATTACTAAAACTATTAAAAGTACTATTACTATTACGATTACTGTTGCTATTACTATTACTACTAGGAAGGCCCAGCGCGCTACTCCCGCTCGGCTCTGCCCTTGCAGTGGCGCACGATGTCCGTCAGGTCGGAGAACAAGGAGCTCTTTCAGCGCCTCGCAGACTTGGACGTAGAGATCTATCAGCAGCCCGCAGGGTTCGAGGACTCAGTGATAACGTGCTGGAAACTTGAGAAACAGTCTCAGGCCGCCAGCTGCAGCATCGGCCTCAGAGACATGTTCGCAGGCGCACTCTCTGATTCAGCCCTCAACTGCGCGGCAGCCTTGGGTCAGCTGCCTGTGTTCATCAGAGGAAAGATGACCGCGGCGGTGCAGGTGACGGACACGGACGTCGCCTTCAGGCTGAAGGCGAAGGTGAGGCAACGGCAGAAGGAGTTGAGGAAGGAACTACAGAGGCTTGCTGAGTCGGAGGGGACCAGAGCCACCTTCAAGTGCGGCACGTATGAGGTCCTCAGGACCCTAGCGTTTGCCCTGGAGGATCTCATGTCAGACTTTAAGAGGGACGAAACGCTGAAGAAGGCCTGCGTCAGAAATGCGTGGACGGTGCTCAGGCCGAAGCTCAGCCAGGGCGCTTTCGTGAAGGCCAGCGAGGAGAAATGGTTTCAGGACGGCCAGCTGAAGATCGGCCAGCACCGCCTGCGCAGCAGCTGGGTTGAGAAGCGGTTCAACAACCTCGATGATGAGGGGATGCCTCAGGACGTGCCTGTCTTGACAGAGAAGGACAAGGCGCAGGAGGGCGAGGCCGGTGTCCACGGGGAGCCAGGAGACCTCAGCGTGCTTGCGACGTGGCAGGATATGATCGCATCAGGAGAACTCACGGAGGCTGCGGTGCAGGACCTCAGCCGGCAGGCCTGGTTAGCCATGGAGATCAACGACATCGAGGGCATGGAGGGCTTAGAGGAGTTCGGATGCAACTCCTGGGAGGTCAAATTTTGATTTTGCCCTGGTCCGAAGTCCGACTTAATCTTGCTTAATCCGGCCTAATACCGCTTAATCCGGTTTAATCCCGCTTAATTCCGCTTAATCCGGCTTAATCTTGCTTAGTCCGAGGCCCACTCTGGCGTAACAGCTCCCAAACAGGGATTAATCCTCTTAATCTTTCCGACGAAAACCTCCCAGTAGTTGCCTCCTAAGAGGAGGCAAAGGAGCTGCTCAGGACCCCTGCGCAGAGAAGGCAGCTGTTAGGGCTCGATAAGTACCTCACCAGTCAGAAGCCCGACGCGGCCAGGCAGAAGAAGAGGCAGCAGGGGCGGAAGGACAGAGCAGAGGCCAGAGCGGAATCGAGGAAAGGTGCCCTCGCGGCAGTGAGGGCGCTGAGGTCAGAGGGCTACTCCGCGGCGCAGGCGTGCACTCAGACCGTGGTTCCTAAGGTCGGCAGCAAAAAGGTCAAGAAGACCAAGGTCTTGAAGTCAGAGATCAAGAAGCAGAGAGTGATGCAGGGCCTGGCGAAAAAGAGGGAGAAGGAAAGGGCCAAGGCGGACGCTCAGGCGAAGGCCGCTGAGGACGCCGAGGCGCAGAAGCAGCAGAGCGAGGAGAAGGCCTGGCAGGACTCGAGGTTCCCGAAAGGCAGCAGTGGGGCCCCTGAGCTTCTCGATTCCTTGGGCGGTCGTGTGAGATCAGTTATTGAATTGCTCTGTAGATTCGTATTCATATTGACGCGTGTTCAGTCGTACTTCTGTCTTGCCTGTTCCTCCCGCTTGGTTATAATTTGTATATGATTATTCTCCCCCCTAGTACTCTTGCCCTCACTCTTGACAGGGGGTCGGGGGGCGGGGAATTATTTTCCGTGCGTGACCGGTGCTAAGATAACGCCGCGGTGCGGGGTGGCGCGTTATCCTGGGATGGACCACCCCACAGGATGGCCGAAAATAATTAATGTTTCAATACGGATATCAATAAGAATTTGTTAGGAGAGGGACGATGAGGAGAATCAGAAAAAGGAGACTTGTAGTGGACGGTAAGGAGAGCGTGTGAACCTGCAGTCGCTGGGTACGAGCTATTACTATTAATATATCTATTACTATTACTATTACCATTTCTATTACTACTACTATTACTATTACTATTACTATATCTGTATATATATTACTATTACTATTACTAATACTATTACTATTACTATTACCATTCTTACTACTATTACTATTACTATTACTGTTACTATTATTATTACTATTACTATTACTATTACTATTACTGCTACTATAACTATTACTATTACTATTACTATCTCTATTACTATTACTATCACTATTACTATTACTATTACTATTACTAATACTAATACTATTACTATTACTAATACTATTACTATTACTATTTCTATTTCTATTTCTAGTACTATTACTAGTTCTAGTTCTATTACTATTACTATTACTATTACTATTACTATCAGTATACTACTACTTTTACTATTACTATTACTATTACTATTACTATTACTATTACTATTACTATTACTATTAATATTTCTATTACTATTACTACTGCTATTACTATATCCATTACTATTACTATATCTATTACTATTACTATTACTATTACTCTTACAATTACTATTACTAGTACTAGTACTATTACTATTACTATTACTATTACTATTACTATTACTATTACTATTACTATCAGTATTAGTATTGCTATTATATTACTATTACTATTACTAGTACTATTACTAGTACTATTACCACTATACTATTACTATTACTATTACTATTACTATTACTATTACTATTATTAGCATTGTTACTATTATTATTACTATTACTATTACTATTACTATTACTACTACTAGAGCCCAGGGGGGACCAGGACTCCGTGGAAGTGTTTAGCATCAGTGACTCCATGGAATGGCCTTGGGCTCCTCAGCATCTCCTTCAACCTTCTTTCCTTGGCATCCCAGGAAATCCTTGCCCCCCTCCCTGGGCTCCTTCAGAGGTCCCCCCTGGGCTCTTCCAGGATTGTCTGAGAGGGGTGCTGCTGCTTTTCGGTGTACACCGATTCCATGAGGATGCGTACCTTAAGAAGGTGTTCAGGGTTGATCGCGAGTTCGCTGGCGGCGAGGCACACTTCGGCAAAGTGGGCCACTGCGTCTTCGCACACAAGGAGGATGAGGAGATCAGCATCATGGACGATCAGATGACCTTGAGGAGAGTCCCACTGAGCGCTGTCATTGAGGTGACTGTGGCCTTGCCTAAGCCGAAAGGCGTCATGACTTTTGAGCACGTCAGCAAAAAGTCGAGGTATCAGATGCTCGGACGACTCGGAATGGTCAGCGTGGACTCAGCACCTCCAGTGGAAATCAAGAAGGATGCCGCGCTCGTTGAGGGATCGACCATTCAGTTGTGGAATGTTCTCTTGGAACACACCTTCCCTCAGGTCAATTTCAGCGCTTGGTCTCCTGATAGCCTGCACGTGTATTTCTCAGCGATTGAGAATGAGCAGGAGGAGCGTCAGACAGCCTTTGAAGACGCAATGAAGAAATCGCTGAGTCGATACGATAAGGTTTTGTTCCCGATTCAGTGTCCTGAGGGCGCTGGGACGCACGGCTCAGGACACTGGACTCTCCTTGTCGTCGAGACGAGGGCGGAGGGAGTCAGTCTGGCAGAGCCTCGCATCAGGTACTACGACACACTGAACGAAGCGAATGAGGTGTGTCTTGAGAGAGCCCATCAGATCCTCACGTCGTCCCTGCCGTTTCTCAGCCAGCAGGCGCTAGTGAGTGCGCTCACCAGGCACCATGTCTTCAGGCAATCAGGTACCGACTGCGGCTTCTGGGTCATGCATTACATGGAGCTGGAGGTCAGGCGGCTGGCCGGTGAGGGCGGCGGTCCAGTCACGACGCCTAAGGACAGGAAGAGGGCCCTCATCACGAAGCGCGTCAGCGCCGCGAAGCAGCTAGAGAAGGCGCGAGCAGACTGGCTTCAGGAAGCAGCTTTTGAGGAGGCCAAGGTCCAGGCTGCGCAGGCGCTCCTTCAGGCCAAAACAGATCGGAAGCAAGCCGAGCAGAGGGAGGCCGAGGAGCTCCGGAGGAGGGCTGAGGAGGCAGCGCTGGTCAGCACGTGGTGCAGGACGCTTCCAGATGCCATTCCTGACGACCCGAAGGAAATCAGAAGGAGGTTGAAACAGGAGGAGTCTCAGGAGTTGAAGGAGCAGGTGAAGGCCACCGTTCAGAAAATCCTGGAGACAGAGCTTGAGGCGGCGAGTCAGCAGAAACCTTCAAAGGCTGAGTGCCCCGCCGAGGAGGGGCCTCAGAAGCAGGCGCCGGAAAAGGCTGCAGCGGAGGCAGGCCCAGGCGAGGAGGCAGGCCCCGCGAAGGGCGCAGAGGCAGGCCCCGCCGAGGAGGAGCCTCAGAAGCAGGGGCCGGCAAAGGCTGCAGCGCCCGAGGAGGGCGCAGAGGCAGGCGCAGGAGGAGGAGGAGGCGCAGGAGGAGGAGGAGGGAGCGCCGAAGGAGGAGGAGGAGGAGGAGGAGGAGGAGGGGCTGCACGAGGAGGCGGAGGAGGAGAGGGCGCGGGCCCTCAGAAGGAGGCGCAGAAGGAGGAGGAGGCGAAGAAACACGCGCAGGAGGAGCTCGCAGCGCTTGGTCAGAAGCATAAGGGCGAGAAAGGCTTTGAGACGTGGTTGAGGAGCCTCTCCGAGCCAGTCCTTCGCGTGGCATTCTCACAGGCTCAGTTTACGAATGTAAATGGTGAGGAGTGTCAGGCGTACGTCGACTACATGAAGAGCATTCAGTCCGTGCAGGTGTGCGCTAAGTGCGAGTGGGCCACAGGCTGATTGCGTCCTCCTCCTCCTGCTCATCCTTGTCCTCCTCCGTCTCCTCCTTGTCCTGCTCCTCCTTGCCCTCCTCCTTGTCCTCCTCCGTCTCCTCAGGCTGCGTGGCGCGCAGCTACCCCCACGCCCTGAGGTACTGCATCAGGCACGGGAGGCCGCCTACGTGGTGGAGAAAGAGCACGATGAGTGTGCTCAGGGGCATGTGCAGGTGAGCGTTACTACCAGTTAGTGAGGCGATCTCAGCTTGTCTGGAGCGCCTCAGCGCACTCTCGGCCGCAGTTCCAGTCGCGCAGGTTTAGCCGAGGACTCACTCAGCGTTTCAGATTGGAGTTCCAGTCGCCCGCGCAGGCCGTTTGCAGTCACCCTCGTAGCGAAGAGGCAAGCTGTGGCGAGGCGTCCTGGCTGGCCTGTAGGCCCACCACAGAATGTTCTAAGAACCTTTTGTGGTCTTAACGAAATGTTCTTAGAACAGTTCTGGCTGCGACTGTCGTGCTGTAACACATCGGACTTATGTTCTAAGAACATTGCTTTTACTAACTAGTGAGGCGATCTCAGCTTGTCTGGTGCGCCTCAGCGCACTCTCGGCCGCAGTTCCCGTCGCGCAGGTTTAGCCGAGGACTCACTCAGCGTTTCAGATTGGAGTTCCAGTCGCCCGCGCAGGCCGTTTGCAGTCACCCTCGTAGCCATCATCGTCATCAGCGTCACCGTCGCAGCGGCAGTAGCACGAGTCAGGAGCAGAATAGGAATTGGTAGGAATAGGTAGGACTTCCTGGGAATAGACAGGAATATGTAGGATAAGTTACGGAAACGTGTGGATAGTTTGAAATACGGTAGGAATATTTACGAATACCTACGAATAGGTGGGAACAGCTAGCAGAATAGGTAGGAATACTTGCGAATACCTACGAATACCTACGAATACCTACGTATAGGTAGGAATACCTACGAATACCTACGAGTATAAATACGGTACCAATACCTACGAATACCTCAAGAATGCTTAGGAACCTTCTAGGAATTCCCAGGAATTGGTAGGAATGCCTTAGGAATTGGTAGGAATTGGTAGGAATTCTCAGACCTTCCTTAGCAATTCCTTAGGATTTCCTTAGGAATTCCTCAGGAGTTCATTAAGAATTCTTGGTAGAAATTGGTAAGAATTCTCAGACCTTCCTTAGGAATTCCTTAGGAATTCTCAGACTTTCCTTAGGAATCCTTGCGGCTTTGTAATCCTTAGGAATCCCTTAGGAATTGGTAGGACTTCCGAAGGAATTGGTAGGAATTGGTCGGAATTCTCAAACCTTCCTTAGGAATTCCTTAGGAATTCCGTAAGAGAATTCTTGGTAGGAATTGGTAGGAATTCTCAGACCTTCCTTAGGGACTCCTGAGGAATTCTCCGACCTTCCTTAGGAATCCTCAGACCTTCCTTAGGAATCCTTAGGAATCCTTAGGGCCATGGCGCTGGAATTATTTAATTTATTTTTGTTTTGCGCGGTGCTAAAGATAACGCTCGGCTAAAACCACCCCAAATAATTATTTAATTACGGCGCGGTGCTAACGATAACCCCGGGGGGTTCCTTAATTGCTGCCCTGGGTTACCCCCCAGGCTCTGCGATGTAGACGCGGTTCATTATTTTCGGGACCTCGCAAAGGGAGGGGGCACAGGGGGGGGGGGGTGCGTTCGGTCCGTTGGCGCATCAAACTGCAGAACAACTATGCGAAACGAGGTCTCCAGCCGCCGCCGGAACCCGAGAGGTGTCGACAATCGGGGCGCGCGGGGGGTATCGTTTTTCGGAAATTCGATGCACCAGCGGGTCGAACTCCGCCCCCCCCCTCAGGGTCCCCCTTTTGGTGGACGCCGACATTAGGGGTATAGCGAGTCAGAGCTGCCAATGTATGCAACGCTTGTTGGCTCTCGTCCCAAACGCATGGTGCATCTGGACCCAACTGCTGCACCCCCAAAAAAGAACTCGTTCGACGCCCCCCCGCGCTGCGGCAGGACCAGGTCGCCCACAGGGGCGCGAAGACGACCGCGCTTACCGGGCGCGGCGCGACAGAGATAATGGCGCCTCGCGCTTGCCGCGGCGGGGAGCGTGAAGTTGGGCGACCTGGGAGAATCCTTGTCCGACAGCCTTGCCCATCCCGCCGCGGCTCGGTAGGATGTACAATGCCTGTCGGGGCACAGGCGTGTCACGAGGGAAAGACACACAGACACAAAGAATCGCCGATTCCCAGAAAGGTATCGAACACATGGGAAGTGGAAGGGGAAGACGAGCATCCAGGAAATAGGACAAATACCCAATACTCGCGATCTTAGTGTCATTCCGGGGCATGTGCGGGCAATTTTGCCTCGACGCGTACGGTCGTTGTGCGGGAATGTACGCGGCATGTGCCCCGCATATGCAGATGTTTTTAATGTCGGAACGTTCTGGTCGAGTGGCGTTTGCACATGTGCGGCCATGTGCGGGGTCATGTGCTCTCTGTGTTTCCACCATTTGTTTGGTTAGACCTCGCCCTTGAGCGTTCCCTGCGACTGTGTGCGCCTGTGCGTGGCGTGCGCGGGAACAACAGCGTGGCTGCTTGCCCAGGCGCTGCCCGCGCATGCCCCCACATGGCGCCACACATGCCTGCACACCGGCACCGCTCGTGGCCGCGCGGCTACACGGGGCCGCTCGCGGCCGCACCGGTCCGCACAGCAGGCCGCACATGCATCCCTTGGCCCCAGCCCGGCACCTCCGCACGTGGCCGCACACGCCCCGTGGCGGACGACCGCACATGCCCGCATATTGGCGCTTGCTCGAGAGGCCGCGAGCGGGTGCACGGCCAGGTGCGGCCGCACGTGCTTGCGCAGCGCCGCAGGGAGGATCATGAGGGGGAGGAGGAGCAGCAGGGGGGGGAGGGGGAGGAGGGGGGAGGAGGAGGAGGAGGAGGAGGAGGAGGAGGAGGAGGAGGAGGAGGAGGAGGAGGAGGAGGACGGCGTCCGACGGACTCTTGCGCGTTCAGCTCGTTAGGAGGAGGAGGAGGAGGAGGAGGAGAAGAAAACATGCTTGTTTCAGCAGGTGGCGCTTCCTGCCCGCTGGGCGATTTCCGCCGCTTGGCGGTGGGCTTACGAAGTTTTCCCTTTTCTACCAGGTCCTTTGTCCCTCTCAGCCCTTCCGTGCCTCCCAGTCCTTTGCCCCTCCTCCTCCACCGAAGAATGCACGACCGGGCGCCGCGAGCTGTGCAAACGCAGTGCCAGTCATGTGTTTGGCATGTGTGGAGCAGGGATTTTCGGGTGGCGCCCGCGGGCCCCCATTGGCCCGTTATTAAGTTGCTCCTTTGCTCGTAGCATTTCTCTGGTGAAAGGGCTGTCCAGGTTGCCAGGGAAGGCATTCCTGCAAGTTCTGCCCCTCCGGAAAGATGGCGTGTGCGGCCATGTGCCGGCATGGCGGGTTTGTCCTGTCCAGCGGCCTCGCCAGCATGGATCATGGAGAGGCATCGCATGTGCGGGCATTTGCGGGGCGGCGGCGGTTTCATCGCTGCCCCGCACAGAAGCGCACAGGTGGGCGTGCACGCGGGCAGTGCGCCGCACGTGCGCGGAGAAAATGCAGAACAAACGAAAGCTAACATAGAACGAGTGAAACTTACGATAATGAGCCGTGTGTGTGTGTGTGTGTGTGTGTGTGGGACATCCTGGGAATTGTGTAGATTTACGTATGTTTCAGCATTTCGTGCTAATCATGGCCAGCCAGCGGATTTCAAACAACACAGCGCTAAGCATGGCCGACCAGCGGCTTCTGAGCAAACACATATGTAATCAACAAATGCTTGTCATGGGCAAGCTTGTTAGACGCCCTAGCACGGACCCTGTGCGTGTATATGGCTTCGAGCCTGATAGTTTTGACTTGCGCTCGCCGTCGGACCCTTGTAAGAGAGGCCGCCCCAAACATAACTGGGGAACATGGTGATGAAGAGTTGCTTGCGAGTGAAGTTGCCGGCGCGCTCGTGCTGCGTACTTCCGCCCTGAGGGCGGTGCAGCGCGAGCGTGGGCGTCGGCCGCGCAATCGTGGCGCACTTGATGATGCATTACCTTTGCTAGCGCACCGTCTGGTGCAAGGTTCCTGACTGAGTTATTTGAGTGACCTCCGGCCAGTGCCGCCGATCCGAGACGCTCCAGATGCTGGTGGTTGACACGACGGCGACGACGATGACGACGATGGCGACGCCAACAACGGACTACTTACGACTAACGGGAGGAGGGAGGCGGGAGGAGGGGAAGGGAGGAGTGAGGAGGGAGGAGGGAGGAGGGAGGAGGGAGGAGGATGGGGAGGAGGCTGAGGAGGAGGAGGTGGACGAGGAGGAGGAGGAGGAGGAGGAGGAACAGCAGGAAGAGCAGAATGAGGAGGGCGGAGGGAAGAGGATGATGAGAACGAGGATGAGGTCGAGGATGAGGACGAGGACGAGGTCGATGATGATGATGATGAGGATGATGATGGTGATGATGATGATGCTGATGCTGATGCTGATGCTGCTGCTGCTGCTAATGCTGCTGCTGATGATGATGATGATGATGATGATGATGATGATACTGCTGCTGCTGATGATGATGCTGATGATGATAATGATAGTGGTGTTGATGATGATGATGATGATACTGATGCGGAGGAGGAGAATGAGGAGGAGGAGGAGGAGGAGCAATGAATAATATAATGATGATGATGCTCATGCTGATGATGATGCTGATACTGAAGATGATGAGGAGGAGGGTGAGGATGAGGATGAGGAAGATGATGATGATTCTGATGATGGTGATGATGATGCTGATGCTGATGCTGATGCTGATGCTGATGCTGCTGACGACGACGATGATGATGCTGATGCTGATGATGATGATGATGATGATGATGATGGTGATGATGATGATGATGATGATGATGATGATGATGATGATGATGATGTTGATGATGATGACGACGATGACGATGACGATGATGGATGAGGAGGAGGAGGAGGAGGAGAAGGAGGAGGAGGAGGAGGAGGAGAAGGAGGAGGAGGACCAGGAATCAATGCCCGTCGGGTGGTCTCAGGGATGGGTTTCTCGTGGAAGGTTTCTTGTGGTTTGGCCTCCCCTGTGTGGTCCTGTCCTGAGATTCGTTCGTGGGAGGCCTCTGGGGGTGCCCGGACGGTCGGCCCCTGTCCAAAGAGTGGTGGCAACACGTCTAGGGCCCGGGTTTGTGGGGCCCGCCACGTGCGCACGGCGCGCGCGCCCGTCGCCGTCTTGAGTTTTTGGGGTTTCGATTGTATTGCGATGGGAAGCGTGACGATGCCACGCCAGGAATTCAAATGGCGGTCCCGGGGTCTCGCGGTTGGGTTTCTTGTGGAAGGCTTCTTGCGATCGGGTCCCTGCTGTATTTCCCCTCAGGAAGCCGGTGCAGGAAGAATGCGCACTTTGACCTCTTGAAGAGGAGTCGTTTTCTCGGCGTCGCCGCGGACGTTGTCCATCCGATGATACAGAAGGCCGCCTGCCCAACAGCGGCCGCTGATGAACTTGGGCAACGTTTGTTGTTGGGGATCGTGCCCATGTTTTCCGTACCTATGTCGGGCATCCCAGTGCAGGTCCTTGCTCCCGCGCGGTCTGCGCCGCACGAGCTGCTCTGCGAGATCTCCGAGGCGGAGTTCCACGCCATGCTGGCCGCAGGCCGCGGCCAGGAGGAGGAGGCGAGGGTCGTCGGACGGGCTTAGAATCGAGACAGATCCGTTCCAGAGCGTTCGGGAACGCTCTCAGAGCGTTCTGGAGCGCTCCGGGAAGGCCGCGGCGCCCGAGACATCCTCCAACCCCGCCGTGCCTTAGATATTTCATTTCTATGTCGGCCCGAGTTATTCTCGATGCTGCTTCCGTTTTAGAGCCGCGGCGCCAAAGACATCCTCCGGAGCCGCTGGTTTTCAGAGATTCTCGAATTACGTATCCCCACCCGAATGTATCCTCGCCCAGACATCGTCTTAGCGGCGGCGTGCAGAGGTGTGTAGGGGGTGGGCGGGAGGCTTCCTAAAAGCACCCTTGTTTCTTGGAAGGCAGTGTGTGCGTGAATGTGTGTCTTGTGTGTTCTGTGTGTATGTTGTGTGTCGGAGTGAGTTGTGTGTGTTGTGTGTTGTGTGTTTGTGTTTTGTGTGTCGTGTGTTGTGTGTTGTGTGTGTTGTGTGTTGTGTGTGTGGTGTTTGTGTCTTGTGTGTTGTGTGTGTGTTGTTTGTGTTGTGTGTGTTGTGTGTGTTGTGTGTGCTGTGTGTGTTGTGTTTTTTTGTGTTGTGTGTTGTGTGTTGTGCGTTGTGTGTGTTGTGTGTTGTGTGCTGTGTGTGTTGTGAGTGTTGTGTGTGTGCGTTGTGTGTATGCCAGGTGTGCGTGTGCGTGATCGTGTTTGTGTGCGTGTGCGCGTGCGTGTGCGTGTGCTTGTGTGTGTATATATGTGCGTGTGTGTGTGTGTGGATGTGCGCGTGCGTGTGCGTGTTGTGTGTGTGTGCGTGTTGTGTGTGCGTGTGCGCGTGCGTGTGCGCGTGCGCATGCGCGTGCGCGTGCGCCAGCGTGCGCGTGTTCGTGCGCGTGCGCGTGTTCGTGCGCGTGCGCGTGTTCGTGCGCGTGCGCGTGCGCGTTCGTGTGTGAGTGCGTGCGTGCGTGAGCGCAAGGGCATGAGTGCGTGCGTGCGTGCGTGCGTGCGTGCGTGCGTGCGTGTGTTTGTGTGTGTTGCATCCCCCTGATGCCCGATCGCCAGAACAGTCGCCCTTTGCCCAGCCGCCGGCGAAAAAAGTGTGTGTGTGAGAGAGAGAGAGAGTCACGCGCCTTCTGAGAAGCGGCCGCCTTCTAAGAAGCCTTCCTCCCTGCCCGTATCGCCTTGTGCGCGCTGCCAAGTCCCAGGTAGGGGGCAGAGTCGTGTCGCCCGCTCCTCGCTCTCCCTTCGCGCCGGGCCCCCCTTTTTGCGCGGGGCGCCTGGCGGCCCGTGTTCCCGCGAGCACGCACGCACACCGCTCCTCGAGAAGGTGGTGGACACGGGCGGGGGACTAAGGGCAGCGTCAGCTGCGGACTCTAACGCCGCCAGCGGCGGCGGCAGGAGGAGGAGGAGGAGGAGGACGAGGAGGAGGAGGAGACGGAGGAGGAGGAGGACGACGAGGAGGAGGAGGAGGAGGAGATGGAGGAGGAGGAGGAGGAGGAGGAGGAGGAGGAGGAGGAGGATGCAGAGGCACCCACGAGCCTCTTCGGCCTCCTGGGAGGCAGCCGTCGCCACCGCTGGATTCGCGTAGGGACTCCTGGTCAGCAGGCGCCCCAGGAGAGGGCCGTGGAGCAGCGGCATCGGTGGCCCCTGCGCTTCCCCAGGGAGGAGTGCGGGGTCCAACCCTTCTTTCAACAGGGGTGTTGTCCAACCTACCCCTTTGCAATGGTATGCGATGTCCCTGCCTGGGGAGAGATCCATATCTTCTGTTTTCCTGTCACGATCATCTATATTTGCGTCAGCGTCGTGGGTATAGTCCGCGTCAGCGGCGCAGGCCGAGTCGGAGCAATACGAGTCAGACCCGGAAGGAGTGGCCTCGGCGGGCTCTTTGTCGACTGCTGCTTCTTGATTTTTCTCGATTTCGGCTTTTCTCGGGGCCGGTTTCGGGCCCCCGGGCCATCGGACATCGATCCAGGCCTGGGATGGAGAGCTGGCCAGGATGAACTCCTTGAGAGCTGTGGTGGGGGGGCTATTTGGATGGGTTCGGAGCGGACTGCGGGGGAGGAGAAGGCTTGGGGCCGCGCGGCAGCATGTGGCGCTGAAATGGGTAAAACTCTGGCCACGACTTACGCTCTCGCAGCTCCATGCGAGAGAAGACATTCCGCCACGGTGTGCATTTCGCTTGGGAATCCTCTGGATTCGGGGGTGCTCTTTCCACTTCGCGAGGGGGAGGAGGAGAAGGGCTTCCCCCCTGCCACTCCCCGCTGCCAGTGTCTGGCCCGCCTCTGCCCGCCCCCACCTGCAGCGTGCCCTTGTTCCTGCAGGGGGCTGCGCGAGACTTGAACCTGGGTGCCCGGCGTTGCCTGCGCTCTCACACAAGGCCGAACGCGCAGCTCGTGCTCTGGAATCTGCCGGCTGCATCCATCAGCGCGTTGGGGGTGAAAGCGTGCAGCACGTGAGCCCCCGCGGCTGGCGTGGACCCTGGGCGGACCGCAGCGCCACGGGTGCGGGCAGAGGCTGCCAGCCAGCGAGGGCAGGACCTTGGGAGGCCTGCATGCGCTTCGATCCGCCACGAAGGCGAGGACAAGGGTCCCCAGGGAAACGGCTCCTACAATAGTCGGCGGCGAGCGAGGGGGGGAAGAAGTGAGAAGGAGAAGGACTTCTCAGAAAGTTCGGAAGTCCCCCGGCGAAGTGTTGTAAGTCTTCCCCGAAGACCAAAGCAACTTCTCAAAAGGCACGAGGGCTTCTGAGAAGTCCCGCCGCCTTCGGAGAAGGCCCGGGGGTGGACAGAACCCCCACGCTGACACGTCAATTAATGAATTGTCCGTTCTCGGTTCTCGAGAGGGTGCCGCGGCCGTCATTTTCCAGGCTTGCGCCCGCCAGGTTTGGGCCCGAGGTCGTTTTCGCTAGACCATGTTTTGCTAAATGGGTTTCTGTCCATCGCCGAAAGGCCTTCTCCTTGTGGTCGTTTTTTTATTCATTGTTTTGCCGATCGGCGCGGGCCCCCAAACCCCTCCCCCCCATAAAGTAGATCTTGGCTGTTTTTTTGGCGCCTGAGCAGGCGGAGTCTCCCCTCATAGGACGCACTGTTGCAAACAGTCGCAGTAAGCAGAGGTCCGGAGCCAGACACCTCCCCCTCTTCCCCCCCTCCGCCCAGTGTCAAAACCCTGAAGAAGAAAACGCTTCCCTCCTCGTCTCCCGTCCTCCTCCTCCTCCTCCTCCTCCTCCTCCTCCTCCTCCTCCTCCTCCTCCATCTCCTCCCCCTACTCCACCTCTTTTTTCTCCTCCTCCTCCTCCTCCTCCTCCTCCTCCTCCTCCTCCCTCCTCCTCTCCTCCTCCTCCTCCTCCTCCTCATCCTCCTCCTCCTCCTCCTCCTCCCCTTCCTCGTGCTCCTCCTCCTCCTCCTCCTCGTCTCCACCCCTCCTCGAAACAGCTCCTCCTCGTCTCCCCCCCTCCCTCGCCGCCGAAGCAGGTCTCCGGGGGCGATCCCTGGCGCCCGCTCCCCATCCGGAGTGCCTCCCGTGGGCGGCTCTCTGGGCCCGTGGAGCCCGAGGACGTCGAGCAGGCATCAAAGGAGTCCCAGACTGCAGGGCTTCTCCGAAGGGCTTAGGCGACCCGTCCTCCTCCTCCTCGTCCTCCTCCTCCTCGTCCTCCTCCTCCTCCTCCTGCTCCTCCTCCTCCTGCCTCCTCCTCCTCCTGCCTCCTCCTCCTCCTCCTCCTCCTCCTCCTCCTCCTCCTCCTCCTCCTCCTCCTCCATCCTCCTCCTCCTCCTTCCTCCTCCTCCTCCTCCTCCTCCTCCTCCTCCTCCTCCTTCTCCTTCTCCATCTCCTCCTCCTCCTCCTCCTCCCCCTCCCCCTCGTCCTCGGGTTGCATACGGCCCCCTGTCCCCGTATCATCGGGGTGGGAGTTACGTCGGACCTCTCCCTCTACAGGAGGCATATTCAGAAATAGTAAAACAAATAGTCTGGGGGCTATTTCCTTTTTGGGTATTTTTGAATATGGCTTGAACATGTTCAAGGTCTCTTTCAAAACATGTTTTTCGTCCCAAATCCTCCTGTGGGGGGGACATGCCCGACCTCGGGCTGGAGGCCCTCCTCGGGATGCAGTCGCGGCGGCGGTCCGTCCACCTGGCCGCCCGAGCGCGATTCGCGCGAGCGCGCCTTCCTCCGGCGCGCGGCCGCACTGCGGCGGCGAGACCCCGGCCGGCCTCGGGCGGCCTCGAGCGGCAGGGCGAGCGGAGGCCTCTGCGCGCCCAGGGGGGCCCTTCTGGCGCCGAGGGCCGCGCAGAGCTCCGAGCGTGCTCCCCCTGTGCGTGTGCGTGTGTGTGCGTGCGCGTCCGCGCGTGCTGCAGAGGAGGCGGGGGGGTACCGTGGAGTCGGGCCTGCCCCTCTGCAGGAGGAGTGTTCCCAGAGTGGTCGAACAATGGCATGGGGACGACTTGTTTGTAGTATTTCTGCTTGGCTATTTTGGGAGCATTCTGGGGGGTGTTTTTTGTTTTCGTTTTTTTCCCCCTATTTTTCGTCCCAAATCCGCCTGTATGATGCCCGACCTAGGGGTTACCGAGGCGGCTGCCCTTTCCTTGGTTTCCGTTTGTTGGGGCCTCCTGGGAGGGGAGGCCCCCGTCGCCACCGTTGGATCCGCCTCGAAGCTCTGGTCACAACGCGCCCCAGGAGGGGTCCGGGGAGCAGGGGCATCGGTGCCTTTTGGGTTCCCCAGTGCTTGTGACGCGACAGGGTAGGAGTGCGTGCGTGTGCGTGTGTGTGTAACTGGCCATGTTAGCGTGACTCCTCTTCTATCACTCGCGATGGTGCCGTCACCTTGCAGGAGAAGGAGCCCTGCCTTTGTGCCTGAGTCTCATCATCGGCTTCTCTGCCTCTCTGGCTGCCCTGGCCTCTGGGCTCCTCGCGCCTTGCCCTCGCGCGTGGCCTCCGTGGTCCCGCCGCTTACCGGTTCCTCCCTGCCCGGTCCGTCCGTCGGCCCGGTTTGTTCGGTCCGTCCTCTCTCCTTCGCTCCGGTTGCGCGCTCTCTTCGGCTCTCCTTGCCATCGCCATGCCGCTCTTCCGTGCTGTCCTGCGCCGGCCTGGGCGGCTGCCGCTCCTGCCCCCCCCCCCCCCGCGGCCACGTGGGTGCAGTGCCGTTCCGCGCCAGCCGTGCTTCAACACCGCGTCGCCGTGCGAGTGCGGTTGGCGAGGAAATGTGTAATTACGCTTGTGCGTGTGTGAAATTGTGTGTAAATGTGTGTGTGTGTGAATGTGTGTCTGTGTGAATGTGTAACTACGTTTGTGCGTGTGTGAGTGTGTGTGTGTGTTTGCCACAGGGTCGTAAGTGTCCAACCCGCTGGCATTCGTCCTATCCTCGCGTCAC
Source organism: Prorocentrum cordatum (assembly GCA_963575745.1). Classification (NCBI taxonomy): domain Eukaryota; class Dinophyceae; order Prorocentrales; family Prorocentraceae; genus Prorocentrum; species Prorocentrum cordatum. Next base: position 281,820 of record CAUYUJ010015740.1, read on the forward strand.
CTGAACCGTTGGTTGCACTCCATGGGCGAGCCAGAGCGAAGCACGCGCGTGTGTGCGCGTGGGGGCACTGGGGGGGCCTGAGCTACCGTGCCAGTAGTCCCACTTCAGTCTGGCATATCTTCGGCACGCGCCGCACAATACCGCTTGATTCGCCGAGGAGGATGGAGGGAGGGTTTTTCAGTGTGTAGAGTAGTTGAAGGGGAAGCAGAGGGCTCCTTTCAATCGAAGGTTATTATCGTGCTTCTTCTCGCTGTAACATCTCGCCGCCCCTCGCGTCATGGCAGGATTGCTGAGCCAGCCCGACATGAGTGGGCACAGCGAGCCGTTCGCCCACGCCTTTCCACAAGGAGGCCACCGTTTGGTTTGCAAAATACCGAGATCTCCGCATTGAGGCATATTTCGTTCCCTCCTCGTCCTCCTGCGTAGTCTCGTATCTTGTCCTCCTCACCCCTCTGGTGTATCTTCTCCTCCAGCCCCTGAGGAGGCCCGCCTTTGCCGTATGTCATCACCGCTGCACGGCCTTCGGACGGTGACCGCACAGGGCATATTGCTGAAGCTGGCCATGGCTTCGTTCCCACGGCGCAGTCCTCTGGCTCGGCAACCCCCCCTCACTCGCAGGAGCAGGAGGTGGGAGGAGTGGGGAAGAGGAGGGTAGGAGGGAGGGAGGGAGGAGGGAGGGGCTGGGCGGAGGGAGGGGCTGGGAGGAGAAGGGCGCGGGCACGACCGCCGCCTCGCACGCCGGGCCCAGGACGGGTCTGGCCAGGACCGGTGCAGGCTGACAGCTGGTGGCTGGTGCCCACCCCTCCTCAGCTTCTCCCTCCTCTTCCTCGCCCTCCTCCTGCCCATCTTCGTCCTTCACAAGTACACATAACAACTACACACTGTGAATACTACTCTCCTCTCTCCACTGACTCTGTCCGGAGAGTATCCCGTCCTCTCCGCGAATTGTTGTTTACATTATTCGTTGTTGTTTTCCTATGTTTTTTCAATCCGGTCTTTTCTGGTTCTTCCACAGCGCCGCCCACATTTCCGCGTTTCGGTCATGCAAAATTGTGCCCCCGCTGCAGCGCTGGCCTCGTTCCCGTGCCTCCGGACCGGACGGTACTTGGCATTCGGAAGCGCCGTTTTCGGTCAGGCACGTTCGCGAAGGACATGGAGCGGGAATTCCGCACAGGTCTTGTCCTCTCGTAGACGGGACTCTTACCCTCCAAGTCATCCAGTACCATGCCACGGCGTGCAATGCAATGCCATGCTTCAATACGCAATGCCACGCCATGCTATGACATGCTATGTTCTACCGTGCATTTCTCCGCCCCGTTTTTTCATCCATCGTGTACCCTCTTGGGATCATTGCCCTACTCGACGTTCGACTGTGCGAATAGATAGGATATCTACGCCACGGCGAGGGGTGGGAGGGAGGGGACGTCAGATGTGACGCCAGCGCGCCTAGCTTCTCCCTCGCCGCTCTCCTCCTCCTCCTCCTCCTCCTCCTCCTCCTCCTCCTCCTCCTCCTCCTCCTCCCCCTTCCTCCTCCCTCTTCCCTCCTCCCTCCTCCCTCCTTCCTCCTCCCTCTTTCCTCCTCCTCTCTCCTCCTCCTCCTCCTCCTCCTCCTCCTCCTCCTACTCCTCCTCCTCCTCCTCCTCCTCCCAATTATCCTTATCCTCTCCTCTCCTCCTCCTCCTCCGCAGGAGGTGCAGGGGCACCTTTGGTGTTGTGCTGACTTTGTGACCCAGCTCTTTTATCTTCATGTCCAATGTTCTTCGCCCTTCTGTTTCCCATCATGCACGCACTGGGTTTACAACTTTGAGGTTGAACGGGCCCTGCGTTCCGATTCTTTTTCGGCTCGCGGCCATCCAGACGCGATGGCTCACGAAAGCCAGCGTTGATCCCACGACGGGGAGGATGAAGGAGGAGAGGGGAGCAGAGCAGGAAGAGGAGGAGCAGGAGGAGGGGATTGTCTCGGATGGGGAGGAGGCAGGAGGGAGGCACGCAGTGGGAGGGAACAGAAGGAGGGAGCGGGAGGAGGCAGGGAGGAGGGAGGGAGGGAGTCTCCCTCCCTCCCTCCCTCCTGGATTGAGCGGGAACTGCCGCGCACGAGAGTCAATCTGGAGGGAGGGAGGGAGAGAGGGAGGGAGTGAGGGAGGGGGGAGGGACAAGCTAGGTGCACTCGCGTCATATCTGACATCCTACCCCTCCCTCCCATCCCTTACCATGGCGCAGATCCCCTCTCTACTTGCTCAGTCGGATGTCGAGCAGGGCAATGATCCCGAAAGGGTACGCGATGCATTGTAGAGCACGGCATGGCATGGCGTAGAAGAGCACCGTAAAGCGTAGCATCAATCTAGCATTGCATTGCATGCCGTGGCATGGCACGGGAAATGACGCCAGCGCTGCAGCGGGAGCACGAGTCGAAACGAGCGGAAGCGCGGAAATGAGGCCAGCGCTGCAGCGGGAGCACGATTCAGAACGAGCGGAAGCACGGAAATGAGGCCAGCGCTGCAGCGGGAGCACGATTCGGAACGAGCGGGGCCCGAAAATGAGGCCGGCGCCTCAGCGAGAGCAGCTTTTTGGAACAAACGCATGCGAAAACCCAATTCCGGGGAAACTTGTGTGTAAATAAACAGTACGCGGGGGTGGTCGGCCACTTTCAAACCGTCATCAGGGGAAGAGGGAGAGTGGTATTCATATTGAGTAATTGTGGAGGAGGAGGAGGAGGAGGCGGAGGAGGAGGAGGGTGAGGAGGACGAGAATGCGGAGCAGGAGGAGGAGGAGGAGGAGAAGGGAGGAGAGGGGGAGGAGGAGGAGAGGAGGGAGGGGGAGGAGAGGAGAGGAGGGAGGAGGAGGAGGCCGAGGCGGAGGAGGAGGAGGAGGAGGAGGAGGAGGAGGAGGAGGAGGAGGAGGATAGGAGGCGGAGGAGGAGGAGGAGGAGGGAAGAGGAGGAAAAAGGAGGCGGAGGAGGAGGAGAAGCCTCTCGGGACCCTCTGCTGCTCCGACGGAGGGCCGCGCGGTCCCACCCGCCCCCGCGCGCGCTGCCAGCGCTGCCGCCCGAGCCGCTGCGGCAGCGGCCCCCCGCCGCCCCAGCGGAGGCGCAGGACGCAGGCCGCCCGCCCCCCTGGGCCGGCCCCGGCAGCCACGGGAGATCTTGGGATTGGGCGAGGAGGAGGTGGGGGAGGAGGAGGAGGAGGAGGAGGAGGAGGAGGAGGAGGAGGAGGTGGAGGAGGTGGAGGAGGGGGACGAGGAGGGGGAGGAGGAAGAGGAGGAGGAAGAGGAGGAGGAGGAGGAGGAGGAGGAGGGGGACGAGGGGGGGGAGGAAGAGGGTACGCCTCGCGCTGTGAAAAAATCGCGACGGGACGTGTTGCACCATTTGCGGCCTCCGGGGGCCCCCACCGGGCCTCGGGGGCGTCAGAAAACGACTCAGGATGAAAGTCCGGTCCCGGGGAAGGGGTCCAGACCTCTAGGGGTCGACGTTGTGAAAGAATCACGACGTCGGGGGTCTGGGTAATGGGAGGGTGATCGATGGGCCTGCAGCGAGGGCCCGGGGAGATTGATCTGGGGATTGGGCGACGCAAAGTCCAAGAGAAAATCACCATAAACATAAACATGTGGCGCTCCTCGCGGATTTCTTGGATCCGCGCTGGGGCCTCCAAGGCGGCGCCTCCGGCGCCGCCCCCGGCGCGCTGCGCGCGCCAGGGAGGGGTGCCCAGTGCGGATTCAAGAAATCTACGCGGAGCGCCAAAAGTTTATGTTTATGTTTTTTCTTCTTCCACCGTAATGGGGGGGCGATACATGCGGCCGCGAGGGCGCGAACCCGACCGACCGAGAGCAGGTTGGCGGAGGAGTAGTAGGTCGTCGTTGTCGTCGTCGTCGCCGCCGCCGCTGCCGCCGCCGCAGCCGCGGCCGCCGCCCCCGTCGTCGCCGCCGTCGCCGCCGCCACCGCCGCCGCCGCCGCCGCCGTCGTCGTCGTCGTCGTAGTCGTCGTCGTCGTCGTCGTCCTTCTCTTCGATATGCTGTCGGGCTTGTTTGTTCATGACGTCGACCCCCACATGTCTCGCCCCAATTCCCCAGGAATGGTTTTCATCTTGCGCCGTTTTTTCACGGCCCCGAGGCCCGGTCGTAGCCGATCGTAGCGAAAGACCTTTCGTCCTCATGTTTCCATGATGTGAAGGGGCCCTGGGCTCCCCGCACAACGGCCCCGATCGGGCCGTTTTTTCTGCCATGGCGGGACCTCAGGGGCAGTGCGCAGCCCTCAGGCGAGAGCCGCTTCTTGTCAAGGAGCCGCCCTCCACCTGTGAAGCTCCTGTAGACTTTTCCGGCAGATGCGCGCAGCGCTGAGGCGAGAGCTACATCTTGATGCAATCGGGGGCGGAAAAGAGGGGGGTGATGACTAGGGGGGGGGTGGATATCATGGCGGGGGCCATGATATTTCCCCAGATCTCATGGCGCCTCTTCTTATTTCAATACGTCCCTAGTCCCCCCGCTGGGCCGCGCACGTGCCGCCGTTCATGATTTGCACCCCCCCCTCTTGGACGCCCCCCTCTTTGCCGCCCCCGATCTACATCTTGATTTATGAAGCTCCAACGTGCTTTAGCCTTGACCGCCAGGAAGGACTTCGAATGGACGGGTCTTCACGTGCCGGGCCCGGGGAGGCGATACTCGTTCGACATTGTTTCAATATTTTTCTGGGCGCTCGGAATTATTCCTGGGATGTGGTCCTTAATTTGGGGGACCACATGCGAACCCTACCCCTACCCCCAACGATTTCTGAGGGGGAGGGTGGGGTTCACTTCGTGTTTGGAGCTCCACCCTTCCCCTCAGAAATCGTGGGGGGTAGGGGTACGGTTCGCATGTGGCCCCCTACAATAACGATGGGAGCAACATAAATCTTGATAACGGCCCGGCCTTCATCCGTGAAGCTCTTGCAGGCTATATCGAGACGGGGCACGAGTGCGGCCTGGGAGCACTGGGCGGTTCCCCTGGCCTCCGGAGCCATGGAGCTCTCGACCTCCGCCCCTCCCATGGGGCCATGGGGCTGGCTTCCCGTCTCGGGCCGCCCTCTCTCTATCTCTCTCCTCTCTCTCTCTCTCAGTAGAAGAGGAAGAGGAATACGAAGAAGAAGAAGAAGACGAAGAATAAGAAGAACAATGATAAGGAGAAGACGCGCCATAAACCTAAGATTTCGGCGCTCCGCGCGGATTTCTTGGATCCGCGCTGGGCCCCTCCGGCGGTGCCTCCGGCGCTCCGCGCGCCAGGGAGGAGGGTCCAGCGCGGATCCAAAAAATCCGCGCGGAGCGCCACAAGTTTATGTGTACGGCGCGTTTTCGTCTTCTACTCTCGGGGCCCCACCACGGCTCATGACGACTCCTCCCGCCCGCTCCAGGTCGATGTCGATCTATCCCGATGCCGATCCGCCTCGGCTTCGGGTTCCGACTTGGATTCCGGCTTCTCCGTGGAGGCTTCAAATTCCCAGCCTGCCGGTTTCCGCCGATTCGGCTTGTTCCGACTCGGCTGCCGAGTTCCGCCGATCCGATTCATGCTCCGAGTTGGGGCTCTCCTGCCCCACGGGGCTCGCTCGAGAACCGCCCCCGGCGGGAACGGCCCAGATGGCAAGCAGGCACCCGACGTGATCTCGCGGACTCCAAAGGCCTGGTGCGGACGCTATGGTCCCATCTTTTTTGGCGGCGCGCACATGTGGCTCGAGGTGGGGGGGTCTTCGAAGAAGGCGGGAGGGTTCTCCGAGGCCCCCCTGCTGTCTTAGAGCCCTCCCCAACACCCTCGCCCCCACCCCATCGCCCCCACTTCCTCACACCCACCCCCTCGTCCCCGCCCCCCCGCCCCCACCCCCTTCTTAGAACCCTCCCCCAACAACCTTTTTCCTCCACCCCTCGAACCCCGCACCTCGATCCTCGAACCTCACAACCCCATCCCCCTTCGAGGCCTGGACACCGCCCCCCGGACTTCGACGCTCGAGCCTCGATTCTCGGACCTCGACCACCGGACCTCGAAGCAACCCTCGAACCCTCCTGCCTGAGATCTGGCGTTGCGAACAAGATGCAGCATCGCAAAACATCATGGCAGGGGCTCTATACCCAGACCCCCTCGGATCATGAACAAAAATATGACGTTTTTTTTTTCGTGATTGTCGGCCTCTCGGGACCCTTCCCGGGCCTCGGGACCGTCAACAAAACCGCTCAGGATGAAAAACCGGTCCCGGGGAATAGGTCGAGACCTCTTGGGGTCGAAATTCAAAAGCAAAAAAAACGACGTCGGGGGTCTGGGTAGACCCCATCTTGCTGCGCCATTTCTCGTGCTGGATCGATCTGCGAGAGTCCCGGGGCCCGAAGCTGGGCGGATACGCCCAGTGCGACACAATCGCAACGCCAGTCGGTAGCCTTGAGACGGGGGCCAGTGCAAACGGGGGTCAGCCAGAGCGCCCGATCTTGCAGGATCCGGCAGGGCCAGGGTCGCATTGACCCGGGCTTGGGGTCAGTATCCTGCAGGATCTTACAGGATCCTTCGCACTGACCTGTGTTTGGGTGCAGGATCTTGCAGGATTCTGCAAGGCCTGACTGACCCGAGTCTGGGTTGACCCGGGTTAGAAGATCCACGAGCCAGGATACCACCCTGGCACGCCAGAGTGCCAAGAAACAGCCTCCCAGAACAATGAGACCACGAGGAGCTCAGGTGCCGAGGTGCCGTCGCTCTTACCCCCCCCTGGAAGGTCAGGGCTGGGCCCACAGTCAACCCGCATGGTAAGGATGGGCAACCTCCCGAGGGTGCCCTTGCATCCTTGCCCCTTGGGCCCCATCCTCAGCGACCTTCGCTGGCCACCCTCGTTCGACAAAAACTCGTTCGACAAAAAAGTTAACATGGGCCTCCTCCGAGGCCCTTGGCATCCTTGCCGCGCACCCTCGTGCACACGGGCGCCCCCGCCTCCTGCCCTGCGCCGCGGCGCCGCCCTCCCCGAGGCTACCCCCTGGCGCAGGCCGCCGCGCACGAGCACCCGACCCCCGCCGCTCACGGCCGGCGCCCCCAGCGGCTCGGGCGGGGGGTTCGCGACGCGCGCCCCTCCCCCTCAGCTTCAAGTCGGGCATGTCCCCCTACAGGAGAACAATTTTCAGAATAGCCCAGAAATAGTCTGGGGACGTTTCTCGTCTTATTTTATTCATGTGCGAGCCTTTTTTCTGACTAATTCTAATGTTTCTTCCGAGATCCGCCTGTAGGAGGACATGCCCGACCTAACCTCAGCTCCGAGCGCTGAAACTTGTGCGACTTCTGTTCGCAGCGGGTGTTTTCTCGCCCAGTTTATGTTTGGGGCCCGGGGCCCTTGCTGCTCGATACGACTCGAAACTTGACGCAGAAGGATGGGGCCCAAGGCTCTCCGGTCGTGATTTCTCACGGTGTTACATTTTTGATCGCGCCGTCGGATCTCAGCCTTCCACCCTTACCCTCTTGACTCCGGCTCACTCGTGCCCAATTCTTTTCCTTTTGAGCATTTCCTCCCTGTCGCGCCCTAGGGCCGGTCTACAGGGCGGGCCGGGCTTTTTGCCAAATCTGTCCGAATCCTCTTACGATCCTCAAGCTTTGCAGCAGCTTCACGGATGGAGGGTGGGTCTCTTTCATAAGGTACCCGAGAAAAAAAAACAAGCATAATCTGTTTAGGGATGTGGGACTACCGGGCTGTAGGACCATAAGGCTATATGGATATCGGGCTATAGGAATGTATATATACATGTATAAATATATATGTATATAGAGAGAGCTATAGGGCTATAGGGCTATAGGGCTATAGGGTTATAGGGCTATAGTGCTATAGGACTATCAGGCTATAGGACTACAGGGCTATAGGGCTACAGGGCTTGAAGGCTATGGGGCTACAGGGCAATAGGGCTATAGGGCTACAGGGCTATAAGGAAATGGGGCTACATGGCTATAGGCATGTATAGAGCTATAGGGTTATAGTGCTACAGGGCTATAAGGCTATATGGCTACAGGGCTATAGGGCTATAGGGCTAAAGAGCTGTAGGACTATAGGGCTATAGGGCTATAACGAGGGCTGTAGGGCTGTAGGGCTGTAAGGCTATAGGACTACTGGGCTGTAAGGCTATGGGGCTATAGGGCTATAGGACTATAGGTTGATAGGGCTATAGGGCTGTAAAGCTATAGGGATATAGGGCAATAAGGCTCTATGGCTATAGGGCTACAGGGCTATAGGGCTTTAGGACTACAGGGCTATAGGGCTATAGGCCTATAGGGCTATTTGGCTTGAGGGCTGTAGGGGTATAGGGTTATAGTGCTAGGCTGTAGGGCTATAGGACTATAAGGCTGTAAGGCTATAGGGTTATAGAGCTACCGGGCATCCGGGCACCCAGGCACCCGGGCGTGCGGCCGAAATCGGCGCAGTACCACATTTGACCATATGAATCCGCTCGGACCCCTACAGACACGAGCTCTCTGATTGGGGAATGAATCCGCTAGGACCCCTACAGAGGCAAGCTCTGATTGAGGAAATATGGTTCTCGCATTAGCGCCGCGCACATTCGTTTTTAAAAGTTTGCAGCAGTTTCGCAGATGGAGTGTGGGCGTGTTTCAAAGTGTGGTTCTCGCTTGGGCGGCGCGCGCATTCGTTTTCGAAGTCTGAAGAGTTCCGTTTTCAAAGTCTGAAGAGTTTCACGGATGGAGGGCGGCTCGCTTTGAACATGTGGATATTGTTTCAGCGCCGCGCGCATTCGCTTTAAGAGGTTGTAGCAAATTCCAAGAATCTTATGATTGACGATCCAGCAATGGTGTTTCGGCGCGATGTCGGAATGGCAGTGCGCAACAGTCGCGATGATTCGCGGCGTTGAAGTCCCAGCAATGGTGGTTTGGCACAATTCAGGAGGTTGTCGCAAGGTCGCTGATGAGTCTTAGGTTTGCGCTGGTTCTCCTCCTCCTCCTCCGCCTCCTCGCCTCCTCCTCCTTTTCTCTCCCTCTGCAGCGTCCCGGACTTGCGCGATCCCCTCGGCCTGGGTCGAGGGCTCGCGGCCAGCGGTCGCCCTCCCAATCGCGGGGCCGCTCCCGAGGGCCCCGGCGGCGTGCACGGGGGTCGGGTCGGCCGAGGGGGGGCCCAGACGCCGTCGAGTCGTTAGCGCGATTGTGGCGGGATGCCTTCTGCGAGGTTCGGCCTCGGGGCCCTTGCACCGGGCCCTGGGGCCTCCAGACACGGGCTTGGGCGGAGGGGCGGGTCCTCGGGAAGGGGGCGAGACCTCCGTGGGTCCGCGCTGCGCGCAGAAAGAGTGGCGACGTCCAGGGCTCGTCATCGGGGAGGGGGGGGGCGAGGAGAAGTGTGGCGGGACGGGGGGGGGGAGGGACGAGAAGAGGGGAAGTGACGGGGTGGAGGGAGGCGGGCGGGAGGAAGGGGAGGCATGGGCTCCGACCAGCCGGCCCCCGCGCGGCGACGGCGGCGGCGTCAAGGGCGGCGTTGGAGGCGGCGGCGGCGGCGGCGGCGACAGCGGCGCGGGACTCATGCCGAGGCCAGGAGGTCGCGCACCTCCACGCCCTGGCGCAGGCCCCAGCGGGGGTGGACCAGGAGGATGCGAGGCGTTGAGGCTCCGGCTTGCATCCCGGCAGCCCTCCCAGGCAGTCCCTGCTGGTCTCATCACCGAGCGCGCCCCATGACTCGCAGAGTGCCTACTCGCAAACGTCGGAAAAACACCTGTCTGCTTTGATGCATCCTTTCTTCGATGCCCCGCGGCGGCTCCAGGCCATTTGCGAGCAGTCGCTTCGCGAGCAGTGCCACGCGCTCGTCTATCTCCACAGGCCCCCCGAGCGGCGTCGGGGCACCGTCAGCAGCATGGCGCCACCTCGGGCGGCGCCACCTCTGGGCCTCGGCGCCCCAGGGCGCAGGCCGGGATCACTCTGCCTCGGGGGGGGGCGGCCGTGGAGGCCAGCCGGGGCTGCCTGGGGAGGGCGCCCGTGCGGAACCCGCAGCGTTACCGGGGAGAGGAAGACGGGGGAAGTTATGTAAGAGCAGCGACGACGAACCCGAAAGCCACGACGAGCACGCGCTCAGCGTCGGGGTCCTGCTCCCCTCCTCCCCCCCCCCCCGCTCCCTCTGCCTCGGGGCGCGGCCACGCAGGTTTTGTTGCCCAGCGGCGGGCGCGGGAGCCCGCGGAGCAAGTGCCCCCAAGCGTCCTTTGCGGCGCGACGGACTGTGAGGGGTCCACCCCCCGTGGCGTCGCCGCCTCAAGAGGCCGCGTGCCCAGGCCCACAGCAGGCTGCGGCGGCAGCTGGCCACATCACGGACGTCAGCCGCCCGAGTTTCACCTGAGCGGAGATGGACGGACGCGGTTTTGCACGTTTTGGTGGCATGAGGCGAGCGGTGGACGCTCGGTCAAGAAGGCCACGCGTGAGACATGTTGGACATTGCAAACGCAGCAAGGCAGATTGTTCCCATAGCTACAACAACAAGCTGGCCTCTCCAACCATTCGTGCGCGTGCCAAACAACATGGAGCAGCAACCAAACCATGGGAGATGTCATCTCAGCTGCGACAGGCTCAGGCTCACATCGAGAAACTGGAGGTGACCATTACCATGGCCAGAATCATCAGGCGCAGGCTGTGTCTGATGATTCTTTGCAGCTGGGTGATGATGACGATGGGCACGACGAAGATGGAGCCTCCTTTCTCGAATGCAAAGCATGGCCACGTATACATGAATTGAACAAGTACCTCGAGTTGGCCAGCATGGGAACCGATGCTCATTGGAATGCCTTGCGGACGGCGCCACGAGCAGAACGTGAGCAGATGCAGCTGCAAGTCAACGCTCATAAAACATTCGCGGCACACATGTTCGCAGTGAGTGGGCAGATGGCGGTTGAGTTTCAGCGTATTGGCAGAATAAAGGCGGACATAAACAAACAACACAGCACATCGATGAGCTGGTTGAGACGCCGGCCCATGCCAGGGAGGCTCTGCAGCAAAGGGAAAGCCAGGTGCAGGAGATGCGTAACAAACAGCTTGAGATGGCGCAGGAGAAGCAGTAGATCAGATGACAGATGGGGTGGCGAAACAGCTACCGAGCATCATCAAGAACGCTGAAGTCACCGCGCTGGGTTGTGAGTCTCAGCCGTCCACCGCTCGTGCCAGGCAGCAGGTGGGCAACATTATCAGGCAACCGCGCCTGTTCCTCAGCTTTCTACTCCGCCGGCGCCAGCGTCCTCAGTCAAGGATGCTGGCTTTCTCATTTGTTTCTCAATCATATTTCCCAAGTGGGTGTGGCTTGACCTGAGGAAGCGGACGAGGAGGAGGCGCGGCAGGACGCAAACTAGTTGATCCAATGGGCGGCGCAGACCAGACCAATGGGCGCGGAACATTCTGGTGGTATTGATTCCGCGTGCAAGTATGATGCCGAGATTGACCAATAATGTAGTTCAGCCGCTCCAGTGTCGAGATCAAGCCGACCTGGGCGGGAACGCCGCGGCCCAAGGAGAATGCCGGGCCCAAGACCACACCAGGTAGGACAAAACCCGCTGCGACCCCGAGAGAGGCCCCAGAAGCCACTCGAGCGGCAGGCGGGAGAACCTTGCCAAGTGAATCGGCTGGAGGGGTCTTGGCGAGCACGCTCACAGCATTGAGCGCGGTTGCTCCTGTCTCTGTGACGGCGGCTTCAGGGATTGATTCAACCTCGGCAAGAGTAGGTTCGCATATCCGCACGCTGATATTTAGGCAATAGTTTCACACGCAGGGTCGTCCGCACACTTGCGGCAATCGAAGAGGAAGTTCAGTGACGTTCTCGGCGCATGAACATAATCCACAGGCTGAACTAGCGCACCATCAGGTGAGCACGCTACTTCCATACTCTTGGGCATGTGGAGCCGTTTAGACACGGTACTTTCCCAAGCCAGAACAGACGAGGCGAGACCGCGAGAGTGCCCGCTGCGATGGCGGTGGTTGCTTCTTGAACCTCATGGGCAGCCCAGAGCAGTCGAAGCTGCTGGATGTTTCAGCATGCCCTTACGTGCGCAGCAGGGTCTACTGGCCGGGTGCACGCACGCCGCCGCGTTGTTTGCCATGGTCGCGGATCGTGCGATCGCACGCGTGCGCAGCTGGGGTCCGGATGCCATGCGTCGCGCGCTCGCAGGCGACAGCACCTTTGAATGGAGTGGCACCTGCGCCAGTGACGCCGCCGGCTTGTGTGGCGCCGTGCACATGTTTGCGCTGGATGTCAAGGAACTCGGCATAACCGTCAACTATAGCTCGCCAGCGCCAGGAGGGCGATTGCCGGAGCGAAATGGCAAGGCTGATCGACCTCTACCCGCTTCGAAGACATGATTTCGAAATATCGGACACTTCGTGCCAGGTTCGACCAGTTCGCAAACAAGCCGCCGCTCGGGGCTTCGATACCGATTGCCACTGTTACGAATTGCGCTCCGTGGAGCAGGATCGACGGTAGCAGCTCTGCGGTCTGCTGGCCTGCGTCCTTCGGTCGGGCACGGAGCGGCCGCGGCTGTCGCGACTCCCGCGGGGCTTGCAGGCGCGAGACAGGTCGCTGGCACGTTGTGCGGGGAGTCCTCGGACAGCGCCCCCTTCGCCCTCCATGTCGCCCCCCGAAATGACAGGATGCGCGGCACCATGTGCCACGCAGCGACGGCCCTCCAGGACCTGCGCCGGCGTCGCGTGGGACCAGCGCGTTTCGTTTGGCGGGCGTCGACGGGCCTGGCAGGCCTTCATGACCGAGAGTCAGGAGAAAACGCATTGGGCCGGAGTTCGCGGGCCTCTTGAATTACGACGGCCCGTTTAGGATTGTCTTGGTTGGAGCATGCTGTCTAGTCGTGGACGGTTGATCTTTTGCAACCACCGCCAAAGTGCTCGCGTGAGTTGGAGCGCTGAGGCGTTGAGAGATGGCGGGTAAGGAGAATCCTGGAGCACCATCTAGATGTCTGTTATGGCATCGAAGAGGCATGGCTCCGAGTCCTGCGCAAGTGCTTGGGCGGGCCCAACGCTGCCGCCACGCATTCGCGCTTCGCAGGTGCTCCTGGCACGCTGCGGGCTGGAGGTGTCCGGGCTCGAGGCCCGCGGCATCGCGTAGGATGTGAGATCCCTGCTGCGCGCCTCTGGCGTGAAGCTGCGGGCTCGCGCCGGGCCCGCGAATGGTTTGGCTGCGTTTGTTGATGCGGCGACAGGAATGATGACGACCTACTGCGGGGTCCCCTGTTGAATCGCGCGCGTGAGCACGCGCGTGAAAGAGGGTGCCAGAGGCTGGCTGGCCAAGACCGGGACACGTTCGACACTTGCGCATGCGCTCCGCTATGTCTCCAATTCCACCCCAAGATTTTTCCGGGGCCCGGGGCGAAGCTTCGGGGCGAGTGGAGCTCGGGCGAAACCGGGCGGTCCCCCCTCGCCCGCGCTGATGGGCTGGGTCGGCCCCGCCTTCGCCCGAGCTGACGCGCTTTCGATGGTGGCTTTGCCAGCCGGGCGATCGCGGCCTGCCTCTTCGCGCTGCGCGTTGACCCCTTGAAGGCCCCATCCAAACAGTTGGAAGATCAAGGGGCGGGGCGAAGATCATTCCGGCGCCGAAGTGCAGCATGCAGACATGCGGTGAACGCCCAGCACACGCGCGAGTCTTACCATGTGAATGCTAGGGCGAACAGGTCTGCCAATGGGGGCGCCGAGTCGCGAGCTGGCGGGCGCGCTGGCTGAGTACCATGAAGGTCACTTGCCCGACGCTCGGCGTCAGGCGCGCGCCACGTCGCGTCGCGCGCGTCGCGCGACGCATCGAGGTGCAGCGAGCGACCGCCCCGCCCACGCGTGCGCTGAGAGCCCGCCCCCCCCGGGCCAGGGGCCCTCGCCGCTCGCTGCGTGGCCCTCTTAGGCCCCGATAGTTACCTTTGCAAATCTTGCCTTTCCCAGGCCGGGGCCCCCGCCAGCGCGACAAAGCCGCTCCGGTGGCCCGGCCAGCCTCCGGCCCAACCGAGGCCCGGGGCTCGGGCGGATGTGAAGTTGCAATGGGCCCCGCCCTTGCTCGCGGCAGTGGTGGGGGCGGCTTGAGGCTGCTAGCGTTCTTGCGCCAGAATCTAAAGTGGCTGGCGCTGAGGCGGATTCGTCTGCGAGGGGGAGTTGGCGCCAGCTGAAGCTATCGTCGAGCTCGATGAGCGCCAAGCTTTTGGGACCCCCACGGAGATTGTCTGTTCTATATGTGGCTCGTGCCAGGCGACCCAGGGTAGGGTGGCCAAGTGCAGGCTGGAGGGCCAGTGTTCAGGCCTTTTTGATCATGGCCCACCAGCTACAGGCATAATCATGACAAAGTCGCCGTCAGGGTGGGGTGGCATCCAAAGTCGGGCAAGCCCCTTACGGGTTGATCGTTTTGTATTATACACGCTTCGCGTCCCACCGCCCCGCTTGGTCTTCCAGGTTAATTGACCCATGAAAAGGCTAATGTTCCCTTCCGTCGCCTTTGCGACTCGGTCAGCCTGGTTGCCTTTTTCTTTCTGCCTCAGGCCAACGTGCATGTGACTTGCCAGTGGAATGCAAAGACTTCCCCCTAGCGTTTCCCATATGTTGGGATGCATTGTGCTTCGAAAGCATTGGGACGTCAACTCATGTAGCATTTGCTCGTTCGTTAGTTCATGGTGGCTCCCCGGCTGCTGCCGCGCGACATCCGTCTATATGAACGGCCAATGGGATCATCAGGGGAATGCGCCCAATACGCATTGATACATCCGCGTCTGCCTCATGTTTGCGTTCCTCGTCCGCTTTCCTCCTCCTCCTCCTCCTCCTCCTCCTCCTCCTCCTCCTCCTCCTCCTCCTCCCCCTCCCTGCTCATTCTCCTCGTTCGTCCGCGGGTTGAGCTCGTTTGGGTGGGCCAGGCGATAGCGGTCCGGCATAACAGCATTGGCCGTGTTGCCAGAATTGTTTCTCCGTGTCGCTACGTCGTTGTGCCGTCCGATCCGTTTCCACCCCCCAAATTGCATTGGAAAGCTCAGTATGGATCCCGAACAGTGATTGTTTGCATTGTGGGGGTGTTGTAGGTTATGTGGCGTGAAGCTATGTCGGGTAGGGTCGGTGGTGTTACCTATGGCAGTGAACGCTACGCGTTGTATATGTGATAATAATGCCGTGCAGTACGCGTCGTGTGGGTTGGAAATGAAGGATGTGCGGTGCAAGCTGCGTGGTGAAAGCAATGCCGTGGGAGTTTTGTGGCGTAAGCTATGGGGTGTCGGCTCGGCGCACGGGGCGTTCACGAGGCGGGGCGGCGGCAACGTGGCGCGACCTCGGCGGACCCACCCTGCGCAGGGGGAGCCCGCGAGGCGCCCGCGGGAGGGCAACGCGGCGCAATCTCGGCGGACCCACCCTGCGCACGGGGAGCCAATCATACGCCCGCGGGCGGACCGCGCGGTGCAATCTCGGCCGACCCACCCAGCGCAGTGGGAACCCACGGGCACCCACGATGAGGCACGGCGGCAGCGCGCCGCAACCCCGGCGGGCCCACCCACAGCGCACGGGGCGCCCACGAGGCGGCACGGGCGGCGACGTGGCGCAGCTGCTGTGGACCCACACAGCGCACGGGGCGCCCGGAAGCGCGGCGGGCCCCCCTCTAACGCGGTGGGCGGCAACGGGGCCCCCACGGGCGGCAACGCGGCGAAACTTCGGCGGACCCCCCCCAAACGCGGTGGGCGGCAAGGACGTGCCCACGGGAACCAACCTGGCGAAACTTCTGCGGACTTCCCTAGCGCGGTGGGTGCCAACGAGGCGCTCACGGGCGGCCGCGTGGCGAAATTTCGGCGGACTTCCGAAGCGCGGTGGGCGCCCACGAGGCGCCCATGGGCCGCAGCGCGGCGCAACCTCGGCAAACCCCCCGACTTGCCCTGGGCGCCCACGGGCGGCCGGGCGGCAATGTGGCGATACGTCGGCGGCCGCCCCCAAGCGCGGTGAGCACCCTCGAAGCGATCACGGGCAGCGGCGTGGCGAAATGTCGGTGGGCCACCCCCGAGCGCGGTGGGCGGCAACGCGGTGCTCACGGGCGCCATTGCGGCACAACCCTGGCGGGCCCCCCCCAGCTCGGTGGGCGGCAGCGCAGCCAAACCCCGGCGGGCCCCCCCAAGCGCGGTGGCCGGCAAAGAGGCGCTCACGGGCGGCAGCGCTGCGAAACCTCGGCGGCCCCACCAAACGCGGTGAGCGGCAACGAGATTCTCACGGGGCGAGGAGGAATGCTAGAGTTATCCCAGGATGCATCAGCGATGTTGCAAAGGGCTTTCCCGCTCACACTCCCCTTAAACAAAAAATTGTTCCCGCAAGCATATGTTCCTCTACGGGCGCAGCTTTCTTGAAGGACGATACCCCACTGGGCATATCGTTTGAGCGAGAGCCACCGCTTTGAAAATAAGCCCCCCTTTTCCTGGCTGGCCGAAGCTTCTTGATGCAGGATTCGAAAGATCGTCAAACCGAGGGCCCTGTTATGAAAACATGCCGCAGCACCTCCGAGTAACGGATGCGGTGTTTTCTCATTCATGACCATCAAAGTTGAGAAAGGCTGCAAGCGGGAGCCCCAGTCAACACAAAGACAACACATCAATGCACATGCTGCGCTTGTTCAATATATGAACACAGATCCAATTGGTGTTTCAAGCAAGATCCCAATCTTGCAAAGGATTTGCCCTCCATCCGTGCAGTTGGTCCCGCAATGTCAAGCATGTTGACCTGGAGGAAGACCCCGAGCCACAGCCCAAGTTTGGAGGTCAGATGTGTGGAGACAGGAGCCCGAGGAAGTCCAAGCCATGGACCAATGTTGGGAAGGGCCCCCCTCCATCTGTGCAGCTATTAGATCTGCTTGACACGACTGCGCGCGTCGCTGAGGTGATGGCCACATTTGGAGCATGATACGCTACTCATCCGTGAACAGTGGGGACGTTCCAAGCGTCAGGACTTAGGACGTTGGATGTTTCAAGTTTCGGTTCTGAGGAGGCAGGAGGGAGGAGGATGATGATGATGATGATGATGATGATGATGATGATGATGATGATGATGATGATGATGATGATGATGATGATGATAATGAGGAGGAGGAGGAGGAGGAGGAGGAGGAGGAGGGAGATGAGGAGGAGGAGCAGGAAGAGGAGGAGGAGAAGGAGGAGGAGAAGGAGGGGGAGAAGGAGGAGGAGGAGGAACAAAAAGCAGGAGTTGGAGGGGGAGGAAGGAGGGGGATCGGAGGAGGAGGGGGAGGAGGAGGAGAAGGAGGAGGAGGAGGAGGAGCAGGACCCAGGCGAAACGCCCAGGTCGCCACACCGACTCGTAGGGCGGTGCGTCGAGGAGGGGCTCTTCTGGTCAAGCAGCTGGACTCGAGCCCCGACCTCACGGGCCGCAGCGGCCTTCGGCCCCCCTCCTGCGCGCCCGCCCCCCGGCAGGACCCGATGGGAAGTGCGGCGGCGCCGCCGCCGGGCGCCACGCCGGGGGCAACCCCAGGCGAGACGCAACGTGCGGGAGGGAGAGTGAGAGATGTGTGTCGTAGTCCTCGCCTTCCTCTTCCAGGAGGCCAACAGGGAGGAGGAGGAGGCGGAGCAGGAGGAGGAGGAGGAGGAGGAGGAGGAGGAGGAGAACGAGGAGGGAGGAGGAGGAGGAGGAGGAGGAGGAGGAGGAGGAGGATCAGGAAGACGTAGAAGGGGGAGCAGGGGAAGGAGGAGAAGGAGGAGGAGGAGGAGGAGGAGGTGGAGAAGGAGGAGGGGGACGTACGCAGCAGGGGGAGCAGGGGGAGGGCGAGAAGGACGGATGTGGAAAGAGTGAGGAGGAGGGAAGAGGGACGGAGGAGACGGATAGGGATGCGGTGTCAATGGGGTAGGAGAGGCAGGATGTTCCAGGAGGGGTGGGAGCGATTGATAATGCTGATGATGCTGATGCTGATGATGATGATGATGGTGGTGGTGGTGGTGATGATGATGATTGTGATGCTGATGGTTGTGATGATGGTGATTGATGATTGTGATGGAGATGGAGATTGTGGTGATGGTTGTGATGGTGATGGTGGTGATGGTGGTGATGATGATGATGCTGCTGGGGATGATGATGGTGATGATGATGATGATGATGATGATGGTGATGATGATGATGATGGTAATGGTGATGATGATTAAGATGCTGATTATATGTATTTCACTGCTGATAATGATGATGACGCTGTTAATGATGTTGATGCGAATGATGCTAATGATTATGCTCATAATGATGAAGGCGATTGCGGTTGTGACGATGTTGTTGATGATGATGCTGATGGTGTTGTTGCTGCTTCTGATGCTAATGATGCCGATGCGGATGCTGATGCTGATCACGATGCGGGTGCTGTTGCCGTTACTGCTTCTGCTGATGATGATGACGATGGCGATCATGATGTTGATGATAATGGCCATAATGATGCTGAAGTTGATGATGATGGTGGTGATGATGATGATGATGATGGTGGTGTTGATGACGATGCTGATGATGATGATGGTGATGGTGATGGTGATGGTGAGGGTGATGAGGAGGAGGATGATGATGGTGGTAATGGCGATGATGATGATGCTGATGATGGTGATGATGATGGTGGTGGTGATGATGATGGTGATGGTGATAGTTACGATGATGATGATGATGATGATGCTGACGCTGGCGCTGATGATGCTGATGATGATGATAATGATGATGACGACGATGAGCATGATGACGATGATGGTAATGATGGTGGTGGTGGTGTTGGTGGTGATGATAATGACAATTTCGATGGTGATGATTATGTTGATGCTGTTGATGATGGTAATGATTATGTTCATGATGGTGCTGACTATTATGATGGTGCTAATGATGATGATGCTGATGATGACGATGGGGATGACGATGACGATGACGATGATAATGCTGATGATGATGATGGTGATGATGATGAAGACGACGACGATGCTTTGTTTTATCCAGTTGATGATGGTGATGCTGACCGTGTTCATGATGATGCTGAGTATGCCGATGGTGCTAATGATGATGCTGATGATGATGCTGATGATGATGACGACGATGATACTGATGGTGATGATGGTGATAATGGTCATGCTGCTGCTGATGATGGTGATGGTGATGGTGATGACAATGACGATGATGATGCTGATGCTGATGCTGATGCTGATGCTGATGCTGATGCTGATGCTGATGATGATGATGATGATGATGATGATGATGATGATGATGATGATGATGATGATGATGATGATATTGATGCCGATGATGATGTTGCTGATGGTGATGGTGATGATGATGCTCATGACGACGACGACGACGATTGCAGTTTTGATTATGTTGATGATGGTCATGATGATCATGTTCATGATGATGCTGAGTATGCCCAGTGCTGAGGCAGGGCCCTGGGGGGAACGCAGTGCCGCCCGCTTGCCCGGCCTGTACGGCGCCTCCCTCTGGGCACGGGCCAGGGAGGGGCGGCCGGGGGCCAGGTGGCACGGACGAGCATGCAGGCGTCTCTTTCCTGGGGCGCTGGCCCGCCGACCCCGACTGCGTTGGGCCTCAGACACCTCGGGGTGGTGGCGCTCGCGTCGGGGCGGTCTCGGCCCCGAGGGGTCCTTCACATTTTGAGAAGTCCTATGAGCAGTTCCTCCTCCTCCTCCTCCTCCTCCTCTCCTCCTCCTCCTCCTCCTCCTCCTCCTCCTCCTCCTCCTCCTCCTCCTCCTCTCCTCTCCTACTCCCCTCCTCCTCCTCCTCCTCCTCCTCCTCCTCCTCCTCCTCCTCCTCCTCCTCCTCCTCCCTCCCATCCCTTTCCCTCTCCTCCCTCCTCCCTCCTCCCTCCTCCCTTCTTCCTCCTCCCTCTCCCTCTCCCTCCCCCCCCCCCGCAGTCGCTTCCAAGCCCTCCCTGGACCGTGGCCCTTTCGCGAAAAGCACCTGCGTCCGAAGCTTCCGCATGCCCGCTCCACGGGAACACATTGGTATGTTCCCCCCCTCCCCTCCTCACCCCCTCCCGCCCGCGATGCCCGCCTTCTGGACGCCGGACCCCGCCGCACCAGGGGCCGCCTCCGCGCTTGAGCCCGCGGCGGCCGCGGAGCCAGAGGCAGTGGTGCGCCCCGCGCGCGGCCTCCGCGCGTGCTTTTGTTGGGCGGCAGGGAGGGCGGGAGGGAGGGAGGCAGGTAGGGAGGGACGGAGGGAGGGAGGGAGGGAGGGAGGGAGGGCGGGAGGAGGAGGAGGCGGAGGAGGAGGAGGAGGAGGACGACGACGGAGGA
Organism: Prorocentrum cordatum; assembly: GCA_963575745.1. Lineage (NCBI taxonomy): Eukaryota > Dinophyceae > Prorocentrales > Prorocentraceae > Prorocentrum > Prorocentrum cordatum. The sequence continues at coordinate 302,042 of CAUYUJ010015740.1, forward strand.
GGAAGGGATGATGAGGGGAGGAGGAGGAGAGGGAGGGACGAAGGGAGGGAGGAGGATGAGGAGGGACGAGGGAGGGCGGTGGAGGGAGGGAGGGAGGGAGGAATGGAGGGAATGGAGGAAGGGATGGGAGGAGGAGGAGGAGGAGAAGGAGAAGGAGGACGACGACGAGGAGCAGAAGGAGGATGAGGAGGAGGAGGAGGAGGAGGAGGAGGAGGAGGAGGATATGAAGGAGGAGGAGGAGGAGGAGGAGGAGGCGGAGCAGGAGGAGGAGGACGAGGAGGAGGAGGAGGAGGAGGAGGAGGAGGAAGGAGGATGAGGAGGGAGGGAGGGAGGGAGGGTAGGAATGGAGGTGGAGCAGCAGGAGGAGGGCGAGGAAGCGGAGCAGTGGGAGGTTAAATTCAGCATCCGCGTTGGTACTCAGAAGAGGACAAGGTACCCATACCTCTACCCTTTTCTCGTTTTCCCCTTTTGGGCCTCCTCGGAGGCCCACGTCGCCACCGCTGGATTCGCCTCGAGATTCTGGTCAGAACGCACTCCGGGAGAAGTCCGGGGAGTAGCGATATCGGTTCCTATTGGTTCCAGCAGGTATATCCTTTGTCGATAAGGTGTAATCTTACTCTGGGTCCCGCTCAATTCCGCCCAGTCCCGCCGAGCTCGTGGCTCCCAGCTGGGCCACTCCGGCCCAGTGCTCCCCGATGCCCGGGCTCGATGGCCCATGCCTCCCAGGACAGGAGGTGCCTCCTGAGGCCTCGATGGGCGGCTAAGAGGGGGTCGGATGAAGCGTTCCACAGCGTTCCAGAACTTTTTCGCAGCGTTCCAGAGCGCTCTGCAACGGCCGCGGCGCCAGATGCATTTGGACGGGGCTGGGACGAGGATCAATCCGTTCCAGAGCGTTCCGGGACGCGCTCAGAACATTCCGGAACGCTCTGAGAAGGCCGCGGCGCCAGAGACATCCTCAGAGCCGCCAGATTTCAGAGATCCCCGATTGATCCTGGTCCGATTTGTTGTGCCCGTGACGGATTCGTGCCGCAGATACGGCTGACGATTGTGCCCCATCGGCCCAAGCCCGCGGTCGTTTGCGCAGGCTGAGCCTTGGATGTACCCAGATGTTCAAGTCCGCTGGCGCCAGTTGAGGAAGACAACGGAGCCGTCTTGGCGGACTTTGGCGCGTAAGTTGCCCGCGTAAGGTCGCGCGAAACCTCCCTCGCTTCCAAAGTAGCGTTCCACGCTGGCGGTCTGCGTAAGCCAACACGTAAGGTCGCTACGTCATCTCGCGTAAGGCCCGTTTTTTTGTCGCTCAGGCGGTGCAAGACGGTCGGGCGCCGGTCAAAGCAAGCGGTGGGGTGCACCAGAGGCGAACTGAGGCACGAAAGAGACAGAGGAAAGGGCGCGAGAAGAGACAGAGGGAGGAGGGAGGAGGGAGGAGGGAGGAGGGAGGATGAGAAGGGGCCCGATCAGACAGTGTTGGCCGGCGCGGGGATGGCGAGGGAGAGCATGCGGGCTGCGTCCAAGCAGCAAGGCCCCAGTTTGAGGTGGGATGCACCCAGACTTACGTCGGGCGTGTCCCTCTATAGGAGTAATATTCTAAAATAGTCAAGACATTGTATGTGGACGATGTTGTTGTACCATGTTCGAACATTGTCTGATTTTTGTTTGGCTATTTTGATTTTGTCTTATAAAATCCGCTTGCAGGGGGACATGCCCGACCTAAACCCAGACGTGCGATGTCTTGATTTTTTCTGCATGGGGTCCCCGGAAGTCCCGACCCTTGCCCCAGTTGAGCGTTGCTTGATCAGAGGGGGCGAGAATTGGCGGAGTGGAGAAAGGTACGCACACGTTTTGCCTTCTGTGCTCTTTAGGCGGGGGGGTCCTGGGGCCCGAGAGGGCACGTTTCTTCGCCCCGCCACCTGTCGCCCCCCCATGAAGCACCGCCCAGCCCTGGGGCTGGTTCTTCATCTCGCGAGTCGTTCCTTGAGGGCCCCTCGAGTTCTGGCGAGGACCCTCAGAGGCCGAGAACGGTCGAACATCTTTCGTCGTGTCTTTGTCGGAACGCGGGCACGTCAGGGGCAACGCCTCTGAGGGGCAGCGATAAGGGGGGGGGGGCGATAGGCTTCAGGCGGGCGTGTCCCTCTACAGGGGGGTATATTCAAAAATAGACAACAAGATAATCAGGGGACGATTTTTTGACTATTGGAGAGGCCTGACGGCTGGTGCCGCCGACCCTGATCGAAAGGGCTAGGAGGGGGGGGAGGAAGCGGAGGATGAGGAGGAGGAGGAGGAGGAGCAGGAGGAGGAGGAGGAGGAGGAGGAGGAGGAGGAGGAATCAGGGGACGATGTTTTGACTATTTGTTGCACATCGTGTCTAAACGATTCTTCCAAAAAATCCGCCTGCGGCGAGCCATGCCCGACCCAGCGATAGGCCGAGGGTTGGACGCATTGGCCCCCCCCCCCCGACCGCAGGGGCCTGGCAGCCCACCCCCCGCCCAGGGCCGTGCGGCTTCGCCGTCGGGGGCCCGCCGCCGATTCATCGGCGAGGCATCGCCCACTCCAGCTCGGTGTTTATCCTCCCCCCCTCCTCCTCCTCCTCCTCCTCCTCCTCCTCCTCCTCCTCCTCCTCCTCCGCCTCCTCCTCCCCCTCCTCCTCCTCCTCCTCCCCCTCCTCCTCCTCCACCTGCGGCGCCTGCTGCTCCCTCTCCAGCCCGGTCTGGGCTGGGAGGCCCTTCTGGTCGGGTCGGGCTGGGGGCGTGGCTGCACAAGGTGGGCCCAGAGCCGGGCCACAAGCACCGATAGCGATCTCCGTCTGCGCTCTGAGCACGGAGAGGCGACAGCCGTCCCTCCTCGTCGTCGTCGTCCTGGTCGTCGTCGTCGTCGTCGACGACGTTTCCCCGTCTAAGCTGCGCTGCCACGCGGCCCTCGGCGGCCAAGGAGAGATCCCGCGCTCGCGAAGCCTGTTTCCTCCAGGGGCGGCCCCAACCGACCCCAGAATGTCCAGCCCCCAGCCCCTTTTATGACGTCCCCCTCGCCTCCCCCTCGCCTTGCCCCCGCTGCTGGAGGGAAGCTAGAATCGGCGGCGAGCGAGAGGGGGGAGTTGAGAAGGAGAGGGCCTCCTCGGAAGGCGGTGGGACTTCTCAGGGGCCCTCAGGCCTTCTCAGAAGTGCTCCGCGTCCTCGGGGAAGTTCGGATGCAACTCCTGGGAGGTCAAATTCTGATTTTGCCCTGGTCCGAAGTCCGGCTTCATCCGGCTTGATCCCGCTTAATCCCGCTTAATCCGGCTCAATCCCGCTCAGTCCGAAGCCCACTCTGGCGCAACAGCCCCGCAACGGGGCTCCATCCTCCATCATCTTTCCGAAGAAGACCTCCCAGCAGCTGCCTCCTAGTTCTCGGAAGTGGTCCGCGTCCTCGGGGGAGGCTCCGAGAACTCCTCGGCAGGCCGGGAGACTTCCCGAGCCTGCCGAGGAGGCCCGCCCCTGCTCCCTGCTTGTCCCCTGGGTGCGCCGCCGGCCCTCGCCTCGCCCGGGGCCGCCAGGGGGAAGCGTGAGAGCTGATCGGCGATCGGCTACGCGTGAGAGTGACCTTTCGCCGGAGTGACCTTTTGGTGCGGACGCACGCTGGGGTCGGCGATTCTACTGCAGGATGTCCATCGAGAAAGCCAGCCGAGATCTTCGGAAAAGCATCAGCAGGAAACTCAACCTCCCCCAATCTCTTCAAAACAGCTCTCAACCAAACTTGCGGAAATCTCAAACCTGAAAAACTTCAAAATCCCAAACCTAACATTTCAAGCAACTTCAAAGAACAGCCAGTGACTGGGGTCCCCCGATGGCTGAATGCCGTGCGATAGCAGCGGCCTGCGCGCTCCGATTCGGCCTCCCCGCGGCCCCCCGAAAGCCGCGCACCAGAGGTTGCTCCTGCCCAGGGTCACCCCTACGCGTAGCCCAGGCGAGGGTGGCGTCACGGAAGGCGATGGCCTGCTGGGTAAGCAGGACGAAAGCTATTCTTCTTGAGATGACGATGGAGATAAAGGTGCTCGCGAGAGAACATCGGCGCCGCCGAACGGACGGCGTCTGGACCTGTGCAGAGACAGGGAGGGGAGGGTTGTATGTATGTTGAGAAGGGGCCCGCGCGCGCGGAGAGTTGATTGGTGTGCGCGAGACAGCGCGCGACCCATCCAAGGACGTTGAAAGCCGAACCCCCCTTCCGCCGTAGAATCTTAACACGGGCGAGCTTGGGGTCCGTTGCTCCGAGTACGGCCAGCTCCCTGATTTACGAGTACGAGTTTTAAACCAGGTAGCAATCAGATCCGCCGTAAAACATGGGACGGGATGCGGGGCCTGAGAAACCGAAATCGCATGCGCGCGCACAGAGATCGGATCCACCGCAACGCACATCGAAACCACAAGCGGATCCGCGCAAGCTTAATCGGATCCGCCGCCGTTTTTTTTTTGATACCTTTCCGTGCCTGACTTGACACCGTTTTCTTCCAGTCCAACAGGAAACGGCTTTCGTCCTGGGGATGGGCGTTTCGGCGTTCAACTGGCTCTTGCCCCCCTCAATCCCCCGCGCCGTCTCATCAGAGGTTCCCGTTTGAGGCTTCCTCGCAGATCGCCGCTCCATCGAGGTCCACGTCTTGAAGCAGATGCGCTCCCCCCTCCGCGTGCTCGCTCGGCGGCGGGCTCCGCGCGGGTGACCCTGACGTGGGGCGGCCAGGAGGTGCGACGATGGAACCCACGCCGAGCGCGAGCCTCCGCCTGATCGCGTAGGATAGCGCAGAGGCCGTCCGTTGGGTGAGTGGACGCAGGGCCGAAACGCACGCACGACGGACGAAACATCTTCTTCCTGACGCGAAGACGGCGGTGAGGAGCCTCGAGGGGGCAACATCGGCGCCGCCGAACGGACGGCGTCTGGACCAGCTCCGTGCAGCAACAGGGAGGGGAGGCATGTATGTATGTATGTATGTATGCATGTATGTATGTATGTATGTATGTATGTATGTATGTATGTATGTATGTATGTATGTATGTATGTATGTGTATAGATGTGTATGTCTGTGTGTGTGTGTGTGTGTTGCGTGGGGCCCGCGCGCGCGGAGAGTTGATGGGAGTGCGCGAGACAGCGTGCGACCCACCCAAAGAAGTTGGTAGCGGACCCCCCCTTCCCCCGTAGAATCTTAACACGGGTTGGCTTGGTACCCGTTGCTTCGATTACGGTCGGCTCCCTGCTCTAATAGAACGAGGCTGGAACAGGGTAGCCATCGGATCCGCGGTAAAAGATGGGACTGGATGCAGAGCCCGAGGAAACCGACACCGGATCCGCGCACACAGAAATCGGATTCGCGCACACAGACATCGGATACGCGCACACAGAAATCGGATGCGACATCGGTGCCTGACTTGACACCGTATTCTTCTGGGCCCAAAGGGAAAATGAGCTTGGCAAGAGAACCAACCATACGCAATTGTGAATACGGCAATTGTGAATACCCTCTTCGCCCACGCTCCCGATGTGGCCACGACTTCCCGCCGGAACCCGACATGTTCAGGGACACGTTCGCGGCCGTTTTCGCGGGCGCCGACGACGACGAGGACGGCGCCCCCCTGACCGAGGAGCAGAAGCAGGAGAGGGCTTTGAGAGCCATGAGGGAAGCTGCCACTGGCGCCTTCGGTGTAGCTCCTATGGGGCCACGATCCTCGTGATGGGGTGCGCCGAAATGGCTCGCAGCCGCTATGCGAACCCTGCTCCCTATGGGGCTGCGATCTTCGTCAGGGGTGCGCCTTGATGCCCCAAGGCCGCCATGCGAACCTTGCCACTGGCGCCTTCGGTGGAGCTCCCTGTGGGGTCGCGATCCTCGTGAGGGGTGTGCCGAAATGCCCCGAGGCCGCCGTGCGAACCCTGCCACTGGTGCCTTCGCTGGAGCTCGGCCACGACCCTCGCGGGGTGTGTGCCGAAATGGCCCGAGGCCGCCACGCAAACCCTTCCACTGGGGCCGTCGGTGGAGCTTCATATGGGACGACGATCCTCGTGAGGGGTGCGCCGAGGTGGCCCGAGGCCGCCATGCGAGTTCCGCCACTGGGACCTCAGGTGGAGCTCCTTTATGGGGCCACGACCCTCGTGATGGGGTGTGCCGGAATGGCCCGGGGCCGCCGTGCGAGTTCCGCCATTGGGACCATAGGTGGAGCTCCCCACGGAGCCACGAAGCGCGCGAGGGGTGTGCCGAAATGGCCCGAGGCCACCGTGCGAGTTCCGCCAGTGGGACCGCAGGTGGAGCTCCCTATGGGGCCACGCAGCGTGTAAGGGGTGTGCCGAAATGGCCCGAGGCCGCCATGCAAGTTCCGCCATTGGGACCATAGGTGGAGCTCCCTACGAAACGTGTGGGGTGTTTGCCGAAGTGGCCTGGGGCCGCCATGCGAGGTCTGCCACTGGGACCTTAGGTGGAGCCTACTGTGGGGCCACGAAGCGTGTGAGGGGTGTGCCGAATGGCCCGAGGCCGCCATGCGAGTTCCGCCATTGGGACCATAGGTGGTCTCTCTGGGGCCACGAAACGTGTCAGGGGTGTGCCAAAATGGCCCGAGGCCGCCATGCGACTTCCGCCGTTGGGACCTTCAGTGGAGTTCCCTATGGGGCCATGGAGCGGGAGAGGGGTGTACCAAAAATGGGTCGAGGCCGCCATGCGAGTTTCGCCACTGGGACCTCAAGTGGGGCCCCTTTTTATGGGGCCACGAAGCGTGGAAAAGGGGTGTGCCGAAATGGCCCGAGGCCGCCGTGCGAGTTCCGCCAGCGGGACTTTCGGTGGAACTCCCCAGGGAGCCACGAAACGTATGAGGGGTGTACCGAAACAGAGTCATGCGGAGAGCAAAGAGAAGGAGGAGGAGGAGGAGGAGGAGGAGGAGGAGGAGAAAGAGGAGGAGAAAGAGGAGGAGGGGGAGGAGGATGAGGAGGAGGAGGAAGAACGCGGGGCGCCGTCTCTTAAAAAACGAAGACCCAACACCACAGGATGATTGGGAACAACATCGTCCTGGGGATTGAGGAGCCCGTGAGGCCGCACCCGAACCCTCGGCCCTCGGCGCCCAGAGGCGCGGATCCCCCCGCGCGGCCGCGCGGCCGACGCGCGAGGCCGTGCCCGGGCGGCGCCGGCAGACCGCCAGGGCGAGGCCGTCGGTGTGGGCGCCAGCCGCGGAGACGAGGCGCGGCCATGTTCCTTTTCTCCTTCGAGGGGGTGGTACTTTGGGGCCACAACCCTTCGACTTGTGAAAACATTGCGGCGGGAGGTTCTTCGCCATTTTCGACCTCCGGTGGCCCGCACCGGGCATCGGGACCGTCAAAAAACGATTCAGGACGAAAAGCCCGTCCCGGGGACGGGGTCGGGACCTCTGGGGGTCGACCTTGCGAGAAAAACATTACGTCGGGTGGGGAAAAGGGCCATACAGTTGGGCCAGATTAGTAGGTCGACCCTGCCAAATCAAGGGCACCTGTGGCTCGCAACGTTGAACATGCTTCCTACATTCCTGTGTCTCGCGACCCATGCTTCCTACATTCCTGTGGCAATGTGATCGACTGCAGGATTGAGGTACTCAAGATTTTTGATTTGTCGAACCAGCGAAAAATGCGCAGAATGCTCCGCAGATCTATGGAGCCAGATTCGACTGGGAAATCAAGTTTGGGGTACATCGATTATGTCCTCCTCCACCTCCTTTTTGTTCTCCTCCTCCTTCGCCTTGACCTCCTTCTCCTCCTCCTCCCTGGCACAGGGAGGCCGCCTTACATGTCGATGGCTCTGGGGGGCCACGCGACTGGCACGGCAGCTGAATCCAGCAGAATCCTCCTCCTCCTCCTCCTCCTCCTCCTCCTCCTCCTCCTCCTCCTCCTCTTCCTCTTCGCCTTGCTGCGACCCCCCCCCGCCCCCTGACCAGACCGCCCCCCTCTCGCGCCCCCCCTTCTGTAGTCGATGCCCGGTCGATCCTCGTCGCGCGGGGGATAGCGCAGGCCTGGAGCATCCGTATCCGCGGCGCGCACCGCCGGCGGCGGGCCGATCCGGCGCGGCCCCGGGCCCCGGGCGTCTCCCCCCCCCGGCGCCGCGCGGGCGTTTTTCCAGCGCGCTGGGCGGGCCCCAGGCGTCTCCCCCCGGGCCCCCTCGGCGACGCGCGGGCATCTTTCCCGCTCCTCCGCCTCCTCCTCCTCCTTTTCCTCCTCCTCCTCCTCCCTCTCACTCCCGCCTTCCGCGTCCTACTCCTCCTCCCCATCCCCTCATCCTCCTCCTTCTCCTCCTCCCCATCCCCCTCCTCCCTCCTCCTACTCCTTCTCCTCCTCCTTTCCTTCCTCTCTCCTCATCCTCCTCCTTCTCTTCTCACTCCTCCTCCTCCTCCTCTCCTCCCCGCTGGCGCGCGCGGGCCGCGCGGGCCACGCGCAGAGGTGGGAGGGGGGGGGAGCGGCTCGACTTCGGCCACGGGCCCCGGGGGTCTCCCCCTGGGGCCCTCCTCCCAGCGCCGCGCGGGCGCGTTTCCCGCGCGCTGGCGCGCGCCGGCCGCGCGGGCCACGCGTTCGGATGCAGCTCCTGGGAGGTCGAATTCTGATTTTGCGCTGGTCCAAAGTTCGGCTTAGTCCTGCTTAGTCCCGCTTCCGCTTAATCCGGCCTAATCCCGCTTAATCCGACGCCCGCTCTGGCGTAACGGCCCCGCAATGGGGCTCAATCCTCCCTAATGTTTCTGACGGAGACCTCCCAGCAGTTGCTTCCTGACACGCGCAGAGTGAAATCGGGCACGTCCATCTACAGGAGGAATATTCAAAAACAGTTGAACAGTAGTCTTGGGACGATATTTAGACTATTTCTGACCATGCTCGAGCATATGTGGAGGATTGTTGCATGTTTCGCCCAAAATCTGCCTGTAGGAGGAGACGTGCCCGACCTAAGCGCAGAGCGGGGGGGGAGGGGCTCGGTTTCGGCCACGGGCGGCGGGGCTCGGCTCCGGCCGCGCGCAGAGGGGGGGTCTCGGCTTCGGCCACGGGCGGCGGGACTCGGCTTCGGCCACGCGCAGCGGGGGGTAGTTCGGCGGCAAGTCATGGAAGCCTCGGCTAGCGTCGATCAGCGTCTGGGCGTCGATGAGATAGCGCCGATTTAGCGTCGACCAGCACCGATCTAGCGTCGATTAGCGTCGATTGGGCGTCAACTAGTGCCGATCCGCAAGAGCCGACAAGATTGTATGGGAGGCTCTCATGAGTTGCCAGCGAAGGGTAGGGCGAGGGGGGATGGCTTCGTGGAAGGAGGCTGTTTCTCAGATGGCGCGGGCCTTCCCTGAGATCCTGGCGTTTCGACGTTTTCACACCTGGCAGTTTCTCATCTTTTCGGGCGCTGGGGCCCTCACGGATCGATCCGGCTCGAAACATGACGCATAAAGATGGGGTGTAGGGCTCGGGGCGTGATGTTTGTTACGATATTGCATGTTTTCTGCTACGTCGGATCTCAGGGAGGGGGGTAGGGCAGGGCAAGGGGGGATTGCGTCGTAGAGTATGGCTGTTTCTCAGAAGGCGCGGGCCTTGTCTGTAGATGCAGGGCTGGCAGTCTCCTTCTAACAAGCCTTCCCCCCTCCCCCTACCCCCTTTGTGCGCGCCGCCAACTTTTCTCGAGGGAGCGCAGGCATGGATCAAGTCTCGAGTCTCGAGGAAGAGAAGAGTCGGCATAAGCATAACTTGTCGACGGTCCGCGCGGACCGTCGACAACTTATCCTTATGCAGAGTTCCTTTCCTCTGGAGCCGGCGGGGGGTCTGAGGTGGTCTGGCACTGCTTCTGGCCGGCAGGGGAAGGTGTTTGCCTCTCTTAGCTTCCAGGACCGTTCTCGGGCCCGAGGACCGTCCGAACCGGAGCTGGGGTGAAACAGCTACACCGGATGGGCCAGTGGAGGGATCCGGGGATTCATGTTGACCTGATTTGCCTCCCCCCCCCATTTTGACGGAGGTTCTGGGGACCCATCCAGCTCAGACCTTTTTGCCTCCGAGCGCAAACATGGATCAGGTCGAGGATCTGACAATTGCATAAGCATAAACTTTCGGAACTTCGCGCGTGTTTGTCGGATCTGCGCTGAAACAATAGAGGTCCAGCGCTTCCTGGCCCCGGGTGTCTTGAAGTCCTGATCTGAACCATTGGTGGCGATGTTTTCCTCCCTGGGAGCTCGATTGTGGCTGGCGTCTCACCGGCTCTTCCGATGGGGCTCTGTGCGGTTGTCGATGACTCTGTTGCGCGCAGCAGAGGCACCATAGGAACTAAAGTCGGGCGCGTCCCTCTACAGGAGGAATATTCAGAAATAGTCAAAAATAGTATGGATGCGATTGATTGAATTTTTGTTGTTGGCATTGTTGGAGTATTGTGTTGACTATTTGTGATTTTCGTCCAAAATCAGCCTGTAGGGTGACATGCCCTACCTAACCATAGGATGAGTTCGGACTCAGCCTGTGGCCGTCGGGGGACAGATCGTCCAATCTTTTTCCGAGCAACAGTTGCCGATCTTAGACAAGACCAAGTTGGTCTCGAGTTTGGGGCCCCTCGGCCGAGACCTGGAGCGCGATCTGAAAGCCTCGGCTTCCCAATCGGTAGGGTCTCCCATGCTGTGGACCTGGGGTGCGACACTGCGGGTGGAGCTCGAAGGGTTGTCCGCAAGTTGAAGGAGCGACAAGCCTAGGTTCAGCTCCGTTTAGGTCGCATTTACAGGCTTCGAGGCATGCCAAGCTTTCTGTTATGTGCAAGGGCCTCTTTTTGCAAGGGGCCCTCCCTCAGTCCTCCTACGGGCACCCTGTGATTGGCACCCCGCCTTCTACGATCACGTGGTTGGGAAAGAGTAATTATACCCTGGCGGTCTGGCTTTGTGACCAGGATCCCGCCATTTGTGGACGGCCACGCCGTCGTTTCCCAGAAGGACTGGGGCCGCCTGGAACCATGTGCGCGCGAAGCTTGGACACGCTCCCAATCGGAGGTGGAGGCGAGTCCGACGCCCCATCGGGGCTGTCCAGGCCACATTGCTCGATTTAGGATGGCAACCTGTCTCTGTCCGTAGATACGCTAACGGCGATTTAGGTAACGGCGATGTATGTTTCGGTATTGTGGGAACGCGTGGCTCGCGACTTCCCTGAATTCGCTGCGTCGTTTTCCATTCGATGGGATGTGTAGGAAAGTGTGGTTCGTGATTACCTGCAAGTTGGTTCCCAACATCACCGTTAAGCATCACCGCCGTGAAGGAGACCCGTAGGCAGCGAGTGGAAGCTTTGGCAGTCTGGTCCTCCGCCAGGGGAGGCCAGTGCCGATGACGCGTTCGATTTGAATTTTGCCAAGCTACAGTCGAGCACATGATCAAGACATTTATCAATGAAGACATCTGGGCCAGCTTCCCGGAAATGTCTTACAGCAAGCTTGGGCCACTTTCTGTCGTTGACGCTGTAGGGGCGAACGCGCGCAAAAAACTGGCTCAGTTTTCCGCCACGTTGGTTAAGGAACGCGTGTCCGGCTTTTTGGGAGGAGGTGTCTTCACCACGTGCTCGACTGGAATCGAGGAGGTGCGCGAGGACATGGTCTCAGGGCCGTGCACTGCGGCCGCCGCTTTTCATCCTCGGGGCGAGCCTCCAGGTCAGGGAGCCGACCTCGGGGCTGTCAATGGCGGGCTCGCTCGGCCTGTCCGTCATGGAGCGTGATGATCAGATCGGCCAGCTACCCACTCACTGCTGTCTCGGGGCGGTCAGTGGCCGCCAGACAGGCAACTGGAAGCAGGGTACAGTGCTCGTCGTCGTCGCCGTCGTCGCCGTCGCCGTCCGTCGTCGTCGTTGTCGTCGTCGGCGTCGTCCTCCTCGTCCTCGTCCTCATCCTCGTCCTCGTTCTCGTCCGTAGCCATTTTGGCTCAAGTTTCGGCTCGAGAGCTTTGGGTGCGACAGCCAGCCTGTCGCGAGCTCTCCTCGGGCTGGGACCATCGCGCCTTCGGAGGAGGCGTGGCACAGGCGGGCGCGCCGCCAGCGCTCCAGCGCGCGCTCCCTTGTCCGCGCCTGGAAGGGGGCGCGGTCGCCGCTGCTGCAGGCGCGCCTCGTGGAGGCGGCCCGCCTGCTGGACGCTCACCACGGGTCCTCGGCTGGCAGCATGGCTGTGGGCGCTGGGCGTCGCGGTGGCGGTGGCGCAGGGCGGCAGCCTGGGTGGCAGTGCCCGGTGCAGTGAATGTGCTACTACACACGTCGGGGAGAGGACACGTGCCCGTTGTGCTGGTGTTTGCCAAAAGAGCAAACCCGAACACCCCCCCCCCACGAGGCGGGCGCCGCGGAGGGCTGATTATAGTGTGGTGCGGCCGACCGCTCGATGTTCGGTCTGGTTTCTGCTGGACCTGGGGCAGGCGAGGGTGGGCAGCGCGCGGGCGGTGGTGGAGCGCCCAAGCGAGCCCTCTGGTGGCCTGACGACCGTGCTGGTGCTGGTGGGGGTGGCACCGCAGCAGCTGGTGGTGGTGCAGGTGCAGGAGGTGAGGGCACTGGCATCAACGAGGAGCTGCGGCACAAGCTGGTGCAGTTGCCTGAAGACGCCTTCAAGGTCAGCGCCCAGCTGCTGGACGCCAAGACCAAGCGCGGGATTCTCCAAGCCAGGAGGTTGGCACAGGAGGGGCTGGGCGACCTCTCCAAGGTCAAGGAGGTCAAGGCGGCGCAGCTGCGGGCCGACGAGAAGTCCGTGCAGGTCACGAAGGCGGAGGGCCAGCTGGAGCAGGCCAAGGCGCGGGCTCATCGCGCTGTCGCTGAGATGGCGGAGCTGGGGGAAAAGCTGGTGCAGCTGCGGCGCGAACTGGAGGAGGCCACGGTGCAGGCCAAGGCGGCCGTGGCAGCCCAAGCCGCGAAGCAGTCCGAGGCGGAGACGGCGAAGCCGAAGGCGCCAGCTGCGGCGGCCCCCACGGCCGTGTCGGCTGGGCTGCGGGCAGCGATTGCCGCGGAGCTCGCCAGCCTCGCGGCAGAGGCGCCTGAGCTGGTGGTCAAGCTTGGCGGGGCGCTGGGCGAGATTCTGGACAGCCACGCCAGCCAGGCGGCACCTGAGGCGGCTGCTGCTGGGCTTCCGCGGCAGCAGGAGGACGTGGGTGCTGGTGGTGCGGCTCATGCCCCTGCAGCTGCGGCCGCTAGCGTGGCGCCCGCTCCTGCAGCCGCGGCGGGCGAGCCAGCGGCAGGAGGAGCACAATGGGGCGACTGGGGTGGACCAGGCCTGGCGCGAGCTCGCCATGGAGATGGAGGACCCCGAGAAGCGGAAGTTCGCCGAGGTGCTCAGGGAGGAGCAGGCGGGGTCGGAGGCCAAGCGGC